>VZSC01014225.1:51495-69791 GCA_013398225.1 Steatornis caripensis | reverse complement strand
CCTGATGAGGCCGCATCTGGAGTGCTGTGACCAGTTCTGGGCTCCCCAGTTCAAGAGAGACAGGGAACGACTGGAGCGAGTAGAGCAAAGGGCTACAAAGATGAAGGGACTGGAGCAGCTCTTACGAGGAAAGGCTGAGAGATGTGGGTCTGTTTAGCCTGGAGAAGAGAAGACTGAGAGAGGATCTCATGAATGCTTAACAATATCTAAAGGGTGGGTGTCAAGAGGATGGGGCCAGGCTCTTTTCATTGGTGCCCAGCGATAGAACAAGGAGCAGCGGGCACAAACTGGAACACAGGCAGTTCCACCTGAACATGAGGAGGAACTCCTTCATAGTGAGGGTGACAGAGCCCTGGAACATGCTGCCTGGACAGGTTGTGGAGTCTCGTTCTCTGGAGATATTCAAAACCCACCTAGAAGTGTTCCTGTGCAGCCTGCTCTGGGGGCACCTGCTTTAGCAGGGGGGTTGGACTGGATGATCTCCAGAGGGTCCTTCCAACCCCTACCACTCTGTGGTTCTGTAAACTGGCAGCGAAACACCAGATTAGTCCAAATGTATTTCTTTCTAATCACCATTTCAGTATGATTTCTATCTGGTGCACAGCCCATTAACCAGCTTTAATCACATGAGGCCCAGTACAGCCCCTTACTTGCTGTGGGATGTCTCATGTAGATATAAGTAAAATACGTAAGCCAGAGACTTCACTTTTAACAGTCACAATTAACGAATTTACATCTAAATGTTATATGGCTAAGAAACTAGTGCAATGCAAATAAACATGGAGTACTTCAATAAATTGGAATAAACTCTTTAAATACTGCCTGTACACAGTGCTGATAATCATGGCTAGGTTTAAAAAGATGTGTATTGTCTCACTTTTATCAGAATAAAACCTAAAGATTCTTCTGCTTAGCTGGAGGAAAAAATCTGTTCTTTAAAAACAAATTTCCAACTTTACATGTTTGTGTTGAAAAAGTGTATGACATCATAAGTTTAGTTGTTTTTAATTTTGTGAGTGTGGAGGTGGTTCTTGTCCCAGACACTGGTTAAAGAAGTCCTGTCATGTGGCTTTAGTTCTCAGTCTGTGCAAAGGGTGGTTTCAAGAAGATACTCTAAATGTAAAGCTGGTATGATGTATTGATCAAATGTACTTCCTGACACGTTGTCTTGGAAGTGAAACAGAAGCAGGCAGTATGCTGGTTTGAGAGACTTAACTAGGAAATATTCTCAGCCATTATTGGTATAGAGAGAAACAGACCTTAATGAGACTTGAGCATCTGCTCAAAGTATATGCTTGGATGTTGACCTGGCACTGTGACAGGTTTCCGTAATTTTTTTTATGTCTAACCATCAAGACTTTGAATCTGAACTTGAAGTTTATGCGCTCAGTGCAAAAGAGACTTTGAATAAAGAGGAAATATTGGATTAAGCTGAAAGCACCATTAGATGTGGAGGAAAACATGGAATTGTAAGTGTGTGGAGGAAAGACTAGCCCTTTAGTTAGATAGGCGTTAAAGAAAATTACACATTGCATACAAGATAAGAAATTACTCAAAATAATCTTAGAGGTTGGATCTTCTAGAAGCAGATTAAAAGTTTTAATTTAGACAATCTGAGTACAACTTGTAGGACAGATATATTTCTATAGATAAAAGTTCGCCTCTGAAGATCAAGCCTTGGCAACACTGTGATCTTATCTCTTAACCTGGGTATAACTCTTCGCTCAGGAATGAGTGCTACTGTTCCATTTGCTGCCAAGCTTCCAGTTGCTGGAAAGGAGATGGTGAGGTTTGCTATTGTAACACCTGGATTCTCAGTTAAAGCATTCAGCAAACGGGGCAGAAATTGAGCACGGCATATGTGATGCTTATTTTAATGTACTATTGAGCTGTTAGCCCAGGCTTTGACTGACGCTAGATACTGCCTTCAGGAATGATAAAAGATGGCTAATTAATGGCTGACTTGCCCTCTCTTTCATTATGTGTACCACAGTGTTACATTAANTTGAGCACGGCATATGTGATGCTTATTTTAATGTACTATTGAGCTGTTAGCCCAGGCTTTGACTGACGCTAGATACTGCCTTCAGGAATGATAAAAGATGGCTAATTAATGGCTGACTTGCCCTCTCTTTCATTATGTGTACCACAGTGTTACGTTAAAAGTACTTCTATTTCATGTTAATCCACTTGGGATGCTCTTATCGTATGCAAAAAATTGCTTCGGTCTCTCCACCACTGCGACCTTTTCTTATTTTATTTTCNTGAGCACGGCATATGTGATGCTTATTTTAATGTACTATTGAGCTGTTAGCCCTGGCTTTGACTGACGCTAGATACTGCCTTCAGGAATGATAAAAGATGGCTAATTAATGGCTGACTTGCCCTCTCTTTCATTATGTGTACCACAGTGTTACATTAAAAGTACTTCTATTTCATGTTAATCCACTTGGGATGTTCTTATCGTATGCAAAAAATTGCTTCAGTCTCTCCACCACTGTGACCTTTTCTTATTTTGATCAACCTTTTTTGTGGTAGTTGATAGTCGGGGTAGATTCAAACACTTTGTGTTAATATATTTTTAAATAGTCAGATTAAAACTATGTTGATATGGTGGTACATCTGTGCTCTACAGTTCACCCTCAAGCCTTACTCCCCAAGTAAAATGGGAGGCTGAGGGGTTGGGAGGAGGTGATGGAGCACAGAGGGGTTGTTCTCCTTGTCCTCCTGAACACATCAGACTCTTCTCAGTGATCTGCACTGAAGTCTAACACATGTAATGAACATGGGATGCAGGTAGGGTGTGTGTACAAACCTAGAGCTCAGCCAGTGCTCCTGGTGCCTCCAACTCGGACATAGTTCCAGACCATAAAGCCTGTCAGTTGATGCGTTCAGAGGGGTCCACATGCATGTAAGTGTATTTAAAACTGCTTTGAGACATTCTTCTCTTGAGATGCAGAATTAGCTCCTCCCCGCTGTCAGGTCGGTGTTACATCGTATTCCACATGGACCATGTGGGTGGTGGTAAAAGGCACGAAAGATAGCTAATGCACTTGGTGTTCTGTGAAAATCAGAAACACTGAATAGGCAGACAAGGCCCAGAAAAAGGCTGAGTGATAATTTCAGGCTGGAATAACTTGTTCATAATTGTCAGTTTGACTCTATTAGGTGAATTGGTCAATCCTTGTTTCTTACCCTTGGTGGTTTTTTGGGCTCTCTGCAAGCTCGGAGGAATCATTATGTCTGTCTGTATTACTCCATTTTAAGTTTACTTCACACCACATACGCAAGAAATATAACTCTAAAATTAAAGCTAGCTTGTATACTGGAGTGTTTTCCTTTGGCAAGGAGCCAAATGGATTTTGTTGTAAATTTTACAAATGTGAAGTTGCACAGTAACAGGAACAGAATATAGCATCACCCAGACTTGGCAACAGCAGTGTCTTCTTGGAGAATGAAAGGTATATGATAGGTAGAACTGAGAAGATAAAAGCAGTTATAACTATGTTTGGGGTTTTATTTTACAGGCAGAGGAAGAGGCAGAGCTGCCTGTTTTAAGTAATCCCTTACAGATAAAAGGTAGTAAATGTAAAATGGAGGTGGCTAAACAACTGTAAGGAGAATAATGTATAAGTGCTGAAATAAAGTAAGTATTGGGGGGAAAACAGACTGAATCTTGGAATCTTGAATTCAGGACACCAGTTTATTTTTATGGTCTTCCAGGGAATCCTAAGCCTGTCCGGTTCTTAGTGACTTTTTGTTTTGCCCATATCCAAATGAATTTTTCTGTGTGTGTCCAGGTCCTGCCAAGTGGAAATGAAGGATTGCTGGTAATGGCCTGTAAAACTCCCCATCGCCTACCTTTCATGGGCCACTTGAAATGTTGTGCTACATGTTTGCTGCTGTCCCTGTGGCTAATATCATGAGGAGCAGCTCTCGTGAATTAGGCATGAACAACCACAAATTGACTTTCAAGTGGCTGCCAGACACCTGGAGACCCACAGCTTCTGTTTAATGGCAGCGCAAGGCCAACTCTGCAAAACCCTCAAGGCAGCCCGAGCTACAAATGTGCCTGATATAGCTATTCCATTGAGATACAAAACCACTGTATTCAGAGCCAGACTTGCCATCAAACTCACAGCAGAGCTCAGTGTTTCCGAGTTACAATTCAGAGGATTTAATCATTCTGAAGGAATATTTGTATGATGGCAGAGAAGGGAACCTCTTGCCTTCATTATAAGATGTTATGGATATCTCCCCAGAAAAACAAACCTTTGCTGCATCCATGAAATCTAACAAATATAATTTTTAGTCTTTTTGACACAGCACAACTTCAGCCACTGATTATATCTGTGTCCAGAACATGAATGCATAGAGTGCAGTGACAGAGATGGATGTGCTTTCTCTGTTGAAAGAATGTCAAGTTTTCTTAACACCAAATTATTTATTTTAAGCATATGGTGCAACAAGGTTCTATTTGGTTTATCTTAATTGTTAAACCAAACCTATACAAAGTGTGTGNACTGATTATATCTGTGTCCAGAACATGAATGCATAGAGTGCAGTGACAGAGATGGATGCGCTTTCTCTGTTGAAAGAATGTCAAGTTTTCTTAATACCAAATTATTTATTTTAAGCATATGGTGCAACAAGGTTCTATTTGGTTTATCTTAATTGTTCAACCAAACCTATACAAAGTGTGTGCCAATATCTTGCCTTATTCCTTTAAAAAAAAAAAAGCCTCTTGGAACATTAATCTTCCCATTGACCATGTCGGCAGTTTTCCTCCCGAGCTCAGCAGGATAGTGAGATGCCTGCTGAAGGCCTTGTAGGATCCAAAACTGCACATTTTGAAACCATCAGTTTTACAGACTGCTTTCTCTCATGAGTTCTCATTGCAAATATAATGATCCTGGGGGAAAGGGGAATGACTGAGGGGCTGGAAAATAGCAAAATCATAATCCGTAATAGCAAAATCATTTTCCAGCAGCGCTCATAAAACTGAAGCCTATAAAACAACACCTAAAAAGTATTTAATTACTGTGTTAACCCTTCTTACATTTTTTAAATTAATCTGTTGGATTCTTTTTCCCAAATACGATAATGTCAAAAAAGTCTCAGAATGCCAAAGCGTCTTGCACAAGCTGATGTGATTTTATATATCCCTTTACCTGATGTGTTGCACAGAAAACCTACTTTATGAATTTAAGGAAATGTTTTGCATGTAGCGTTTCTAACTTGTTGATGCTTCCTTGCTAAGGAGCAAAGATTTTTCAAGCCATTATATTGTTTAAAAAAAAAAATCCACTCTAATTCAGAATGAGGGTGAATATAGTCTTTTCACTGGTCTAGCTGGACTGCTTTCAAATCCTACTTGAAGTTGAACCATGGCAATTTGCTCTCATAGCCTCAGATATCAGCTATTTCTAGAAGTGATCAGGCAAGAATGTTTTCTTTGGGAAGGCATCGTACTTAATGGTCTGAAAATTATTCTTTCAAATATGTATATTAAGCATCTTAAAAGAGTATGTTAAAGGATGTAATGTAGCCATAATAGTGTTATTGTTTCTTAGTGTTTGTTTCTCTTGGCTTGGCTATTGACAAGCTGCAACAAAGGAAAATCTAATCTGCATGGAATTAGGGTTGGCGCAAGCTGAGTACTGTTGCTGGGTGCTTTTGAGGGAGGAAAAAGTCACGCTACCCATTTTCAACTTGCATGAACTAACCCACCATGCGTGCATACCTTCTGTTACGTGACCAGTGCACGCCTTGAAGAAAATTGCTTTAGTTTCTCAGCCTGCTTGTGAGGTGGGCATTCTTGACAGCTTGTACTGAGGAAAGCTGAAGAACCAAGAAGATATGTAACTTAATGTTCCTGGGAGTCTGTACTAGTCAGCCATCGAACAGAAGATCTCCAGACTTGTAATACTGTACCATAAGAGAAACCTGACTGAACTTCTGAGTGTTACTTCAGTGACTTTGTGGCACTTTAGTGAAATATTGTTCTCTTTTTGGCCAGTTCTGCAGGATGTTCCTATTTGTGTGAGGTTTTCACAGGACAACCCTGTACTAATGANCATGCGTGCATACCTTCTGTTACATGACCAGTGCACGCCTTGAAGAGAATTGCTTTAGTTTCTCAGCCTGCTTGTGAGGTGGGCATTCTTGACAGCTTGTACTGAGGAAAGCTGAAGAACCAAGAAGATATGTAACTTAATGTTCCTGGGAGTCTGTACTAGTCAGCCATCGAACAGAAGATCTCCAGACTTGTAATACTGTACCATAAGAGAAACCTGACTGAACTTCTGAGTGTTACTTCAGTGACTTTGTGGCACTTTAGTGAAATATTGTTCTCTTTTTGGCCAGTTCTGCAGGATGTTCCTATTTGTGTGAGGTTTTCACAGGACAACCCTGTACTAATGAGTATGGAGTCAAGCTGACTTTGATGCTGTTCTAGTCTATACTAATGGGAGTACAAGGTGGGGTGGGCTGGGGTGAAACCCTAGGTGTCCAAAAAACCCTCCTGCTGCATCCCAAAACTTTCACTGACTTTGCTGGAGTAAGATGTTTCACACAAATACTCCGGTTCCTCTACTGCTAGATTAACAGTATGTCATGCAAGGGTTGTAAGGCTTCCGAAATCCATAGGTGTTCTAAGTAGCAATGATGATTAGATAATCTTGATTTACTGTATTGTAAATCAGTATGGAATCCACAATATTCTGTGGTATATCTGTGATACATAAATGCTCAGCCTGCATAGTTTTTTCTGTCACCATTATAGACAAGGAAACATTGCTCACTTCTCTAATTCTGTAATTTCTCCTGTGCCTGAGAAACAGTAGTCATTAAAAAACTTAACTACAAATTATGCTATAACTTTGCAAGAAAACTTGACCAAGTAGCAGACCTCACTCAAATTTTGAGAGACAAGGCTGTCTCTTGCAGAGTGAGCTCTTTGGAGCTGTTGAAGGATTTACCTAAATGAAATCCAAGGTAAAATGGATTATTGAGGAAGGCTACTTTCTGCTGGCAAGCAAAGCGGCTTCAACATGTGGCCTGGTAGGAGTAAGAAATGAGGAGAGAATCCTGAAAGCTTCAGAGAAGGAATTTCAGTTTGGACTTTTGGGTGAGGGCTGGGGAGGAGAGCCCAAAGCATGTTGTAGATCTGGCCTAGAACACAAGTGTATTGTAGCAGTGAGTAATTGCTACTCTGCTCGTACGCTCTCTTCTTTTACCTATACATTATGTCAGTTGTCCTGAAAGAAAAGGATGTGAACAGTGTCCCTGAAGTGCAGTTAAGGACAGCTAGAAGAAGCTCCTGTCTTTCTTTTGCCCCTGCAAAGCCTAAGCTTTCTCTAACACCGAGATGCCTGGAATCTGAAGGGAGTAACTTTGTTGGTCAGTCTCCAGCTAGAATACCAAAATCCTTCACAGCTCTCACCTGCTGCTCAGAGGGACCTGCTGCATGGTCCATCAGTGTGTTCGTAAGAGACTTTATGGCATTTTATGCACTATTTATTTCCTGACTAGATGTGCTCAGGCCTTCGCTGTAACTCCCAAAGGTGTTGCCATGCAGCCAGATGTAATACGAGGCCAGAAGAATGCTGATAGCTTGTCAAAAAGAAGGGAAGATGGACTCTGTGAATTGCCAGAGGGAGAGCTCCTGGCTGCAGAGATCCATCTTGCTGAGAGGAAGTTTGTCACAAGCTTCATCTGTTCTTACTGGGAAATGCTCAGTTTGCACTTGCCCCGGGATATTGCTCTGTGATGTTGCTGGCTGTTGATGCCTGGTCTGCTGCTGCCCTGCAGCAGCCACGGTTAATCCATTGCTTGAAGCTGCGGAGGAAAAGTCACTGGAGCCCACAAATACATTGAACCTGCATGATCAGCCCCTCTGTTTGCTTTAGGATATCTGTAGGCTTTTTAACATCTGCGGAGATAGTAGCTGGCCTTTGACAAGTGTATACCAGAAATGGAAGTATGATTAAGGAGATGGGATGTAGCCAGAGATGATAAAGGGCTTTATTTACTTCTTATCACGCCTTATTTCATTAAGATTTTAATCTTTTAAAATAGATATATAAAAATGGAGAACACAAGCCTATCCACGGCCTACAATTTCAAAAGGACTATAAGGACTAACTCTTTGTTTCTAGTTAGCTTTCAGCTCCTGGTGCACTGCTCACCCTTTTTGTGCTGAAATCTAGAGCAAAATTTCGAGGCAAAGTTGGTGATCATGTTTCCTTAAGTGCCCTTTGCTAATCAAAGCTAATTGCAATGTTAGAAGGGTTTCACTGATAATCGGTTAGATGCTTTTGCAGTCAGCTGGCGTTCTGCAGACTCATTCTCATGAGGAAAGCTCACTGGAAATGGAAATACCAGACTTTTGTGTGAAGTTTATTTGTACTTTTTTCTAAAAATAATTTATCTGAAACCCAGAGAAGAAAACCTAACTCTTATGCAGAAGGAAGATAATTTATGTTGAATCTTTGATGTTCAGTAATCAGATTGTTGATGTTTGATAGCAGCATTATGTACCGAGGGTATTTCCAAGTTAGAGCAAGAAAATGCCAAGAGGTGAATTTCTTTTTCTTCCTTAAGCTAACACTTTTGTCATAGAAATGACTGCACAAAGGAACTAGGACTGTTCCACAACTATTTTAGCCAGTTATTTAAACCACGTGAGAAGCTTTTAATCAGAGTTTACTGAAATAAGCCAAAGAATTGCAAGGCTATGCTGTTTGTACGTACTCTTGGTTTAACATATGTTCCTTTGAGAGATTTGTTTGCAATTTGCCAATTTTTATTAAAACCACTGCTTTTATCATTTTCAAATTTTAAAAAAATGGTAGCACTAGAAAAAATTGAAAGATCAAAAGGGTGTGTTTTCTTACTGCAAAAAGACCTAGCATATGCTTTTACCTTTTAGAAAATAATTAGGAAAAAAAAATCAAAAAACCTTCACAACTCACCTTTAAAACACCAACCTGCTAAGGTTCTCTTTGTGATAAATGTTCCTGGGACAGCAGAACAGTGATACTGTCCTAAGGGAGTATTTGACATCAGAGCCCATCTATGAAGACATAGTACACTTGGCTTCACCATGTGAAAATCACACTTACTTTGTAAGTGAAGCTCATTAAATTGTGTTTTTCCTCTTTTTTTTGTGAAACATAAGCATTACATTTTTTTTTTTTCAAAGAAACTGCTTGCTTGAATGAATTCGAGTGAACTATTTTTCATTTTTTAATTGTATTCAGTGCTTGCAGACCTCAGGCTGCAGGGGATTGTTATTCGGTGCTTTAAACTTGAGCTGTGGAGGTTTGCTGCGATTGATCTCAGAACTTTCCCCTTGTTTCCCAGCTGACCAGACAATGCCATTTTGTTTCTTTTGCCAGCTGCCCAAATAGTAAGTAATTCCTGTAATCACGATGAGGGTGCTGCTGCTGTGTTTCTGTTGGGGAGAGTATCAGAAGATTAGGAATTCTTTTAAAATTGAAAACAATTTCCTTTGAACTCCCGCAGGTGTTGTTTCTGTGCAGGTTAGGCTGCTTTAAGACTTCTTGGTTCGGGTGCAAGTTTAAAATGTAAGCAGGTATCTCATGGCATTCAAATAAAGATCTTCATATGCGTGCCTGGAGAAATCCCCATTGGTTTCAGGGAGCTGCTGTGGGTTCTGGCAGGAGGCCTGGGCTGAGGGGCACCCCCGCAGCCACTGTCCTCCCCTGCTGAGAAACCCCTGCTGCTCAAGTCTGGCTTTGTTTTTTTTTTTTTTTTTTTGCAATCATAATAGGAAATTTATTTATAACAAAACTGACCATTTTGCACTCGTTAGAGGAGGTAAATCAGGAGGAGAGAAATGCAAAAGGTCACCTATATGCAGATTCTGAGGCTTACCTCATTTCTCAGGAGCTGAAGTCCAGCAGGAAAAGCTGGCAAACCTTTTCTCACATACCTCAGCAAAAATACTCTTCAGCAGAGCTTATGCTGGAAAGCGCCCTCAACTATTCCTGATACTGGGATTACATTGACTAGATTAAATGTGCCCTTAATCATCTAATCTTACACAGTGCAGTGAGGTGAAGACAGACGGTTGAGCACAGGGGGTTACTCTTACAGCACAGTCATGATCCTGTAACTCCAGAAACTCCCAGACATGAATGTGATCCTTCATCCTCTCAGGAACAGAGGATGCTGAGTGCTGAAGTCACAATAGTGAAACAACAAGGACTGTGAAAAGGTGATATTCAGTGCCAGGTTTGTACTCTGAAACTTAGTAACTTGTTTCTGTCTTATAAAAACAGGCTTTTGTCCTCAAAAACTTTGATTTAAATGGTGGAAAATAGACACTATGCTCTTCTAACAGGCGAAGCACAAAGCTGATATATTGCATCTGTCAGCAAGCTCTGAGTATTTCTGTTTTACCACAGAAAACAGTTGTGTCAACTTCTGTTGATCTTGGTGATCTCTGGTAGTGTTTCTGCAAGTTTATATGTTTCAGAAACCATTTTGTGAGGCTTGATATAGCTTTATCAATATTTTCTGCAAGTGTATTTCACATTGAAGTCATTTTTAAGTCTTCATTATGAAGTTGTTACTGGTTTACCCTTTTAGGCTGCTTCAATAGCCCTGTGTTCTTTTAGAGTGGGCGCTCAATGGAATTGAAGAGCAAATAAAACTAAGTATCGCACATCAGGCGTTCTCCTAAAACCACCCCAAACTTGTTCTGCCTGCTAACCAAACAAACAAAGGAGCGTCTCAGTTACTTCCTCTTAATGCAGTAGATTTTGTGGGCTTTGCTTATCGTATTCTACCCCCACACAGGCATGGCTTATCAAGATTTATTCCAAGTTGTACCGATCTGCAAAGCAGAGCAGAGGCCTGTCCACATTTGAACTGCCACCCCTTGAAAAATTGCTGTACTTGATGGAATGGCATCAGTGTTATGCAGCAGTGAGAAATTTAAACAGGAAGGAAACAGCCATGTGAACAAAGGCTTACAAACTTGTTATATATAGTTACAGCTTCCAGTTTCATTAATATTGTTAAACACTGCTGACCTCCTCTGTAGTCACCACCTATGCAGCTGAGGAAGCTAAATCTGGGACAGCTGAGGTCAAATTTTAGGCTTAGGTTGATGCAACCTCACTGACTTAACTAGATGTGACTAGAGTCACTAGATGTGACTGAGAACAGCATGTGGCCAGCTAGATGACTCGGAAGATAGGCCAGGCCCATTCTTTCAATTCCTTTCAGAAGCCGCTCATGGGTTATAAACAGAAGAGAGGGAGAAACCTCTCTAGTCATGATTCGAGGATGTGAAATCCAGAGGGGGACAGGACTCAGCCGCACACAGATGTTTTCTCTTCTGATCTTTAGATCACCTTTGGAGGTTCTGAACTGCAAACAGGCTGACTTATATTGGGTCAGCAGACAATGTGTCTACCTTCACTTCATGGAGCCTGTGCAGGCCTGAAGCAGTTCATGTGAAGGTTTTGTCTGAACACATGTTGCCATCTCCAGTAGAGAAAGCTCAGAGGCTTCATGAGCAACTTGTCCTTCCCTGTAGCAAGAAAAAGTGGAAACTGCTAAGAGGAGGGTGTTGTGGGCAGCGGGGGTCAGCCATGTCACCCACCATTGCAACATGAGCTAGTCCCTACTTGCAAGGCAGGTCTGCCTTGGCAGGTTTGGTGCTTAGCTCTGGATCCTACTGTAGATAATAATTCCCTTAAAATCTGTGGGCATGGACATAGATGCTGGGTTTAATCACCGATAGATTATTTTTTAAATAAATAAAGGCCATATAGCCCAGCGGTCTGTTAGAGATTTCTGCTCCTGTAGCTGCAATAATGGAATGGCTTATGAAATAATTCAGAGTTAATGACCTAAGTATCATAGCACAGTGAAACTGGCGTTGGGTTGGAGTAAAAACTCCAGAATGTTGAAAAGCCCGTATTTTCATACAGAAATGTACAGGCACAGAATGGAATACACAAAGGCTGTGTGTGAAGATCTGCTTGCAGCACTGTGCTGTTCATACACCTGCTTGGGCTCTCAGTTTAAGCTTTCCAAGTTAAAGATGCCACAGTGATTGTAAAAGACATGCTGTGTTTTGTATCATCATTTATGGTTGTGGATTTCCTTCCATCTCTAAACTGCAATTAAATGTTCCTATCATCCTGTAAATTAGCCTTTCTCTTTTAAACATCACATTTGCAACTCTATGTTCATATAATCCTGTAATTATGTAACTATTTTCATTTCAGCACTGATTCAGCAATGTACTTAAGCATATGAATAATCTCTTTGAACCCAATGGGACTCCTCACATGCTTAAAATTAGGCATGGTTTAATTACTTTGCTAAATCAGCAGCTATACTGGTATACAGAAATGGGGTAAAGGAGGTGGCTTGCATCTACTGTAAACACTGTAATCGAACTGGACACCTCTAAACTCTGATTTTACCTTCCTACTTTAAATGTTTTCAACTGAATCATAGTATTGGAAGACACCATATGTGAGGTGTTTAATTGAATCACATCACTTAAAACTACATTTTCTCTGGAAGCAAAGCAGTTTTAAGAGGCTTGAGCTCTACCTTGCCCTGTGTGCTCTCTTGAAGTTGACTGCCCTTCCAGGCATGCCATTGCAACTGGTTGCAGACCAGCACCAGACATGGCTTTTTTTCCCATGAAAAGTGGATTTCTGTGCTTATCAGGATTACAACGTGATCTCATATTGCATAGGTATATCTGAGATGGTGATAAACCATGATGCATGAACAGGAACTGATACTGGGGGATGGGAAGACTTGGGACTGCCTCAGTCCACTGCACTACTGAAAAAAAATATGTGCATATATCTACATCCTGAGAGATCTCTACTGTGGACTACTATCCTTCTATCATCTAGGACCTATAATGTTAACAGTTTTAACTAAATCATATCCATGAGGTCTCTAATTTTTACCCTATGCGATATGAACTAGGAAAGTTGAGGCATAGCCACTGAGTTGCAATTAGAGCTCTTCTACTCTTTAGAAGAAATGTAACAGCAAGAAGCACTCTTGAAGTAAGTGGGAACATTAAAGAATGAAATGAAAGATTGCAGACTGCCTTTTGTAGAAGCATATGAAAGTCTGCGCCAAGTATCTCCAATTTTTACGTTAAGGAACAGAGGCAAACAGGCTAAGTTGTTCAGATTCAAGTACAAATAAATAACTTCTATGAGGCCCAGTGTTGTGATAGTTTTAAAGAATTCTTCTTACTGTCATAGTGTCTTGTCCTGTCGTAGAAGAGCTTTCAGAGAACAATGATCTTACCTTAAGGCAAAACAGGACTGATTAGGTTTTTATATCTTTGGTATGCACACGGTGATTACTCTACAAAAATATCAACACAGAATCAAAGTTGTATGCAACAGGGCAGGCAAGAACAGCATTCTGTCCTAAAGTCAGAATTTAATCTTGGCACACAAAGAGCACAAAAGAAGTGTAAAAAAATATACTTAAAGACTATTGTAGAGACACAAATCCATACAACAGTTGTTAAAGTTCCTATTTGTGGCTTAATATCCACTAATGGAGATGGACTTACCCGAAGCTGTGAATAACGAGAGGCTGCCCAGACAAACGGTTATGGAACAAGGTGGCAGTCTGCAGGGAGCCTGGATCTCAATTAAAAAGCCAGTGCACAGCCTCATAAAAAAGAAGACAAAAAGAGCAGAGGAGGGATGTTTGTACTCCTTGGCTAGGAGATCTATTTGGAGATGTTCATGGAGTGAATAGGAACAGACCCCTTAGGAGGAAAAGAGGCTTTAGAAAGGATCAAACAAGAGGGGATTTGATCTATTTGCTTCACAGATTAGCTCTGAAAAATAGATCAGTCTGTGAAGAAAAGGCCTGATTATTGGTTTCTAGTTGAAGTTCTGTTTCATGCAGGTTTTAATGGTAGGTGCCTGGTGGTGGTAGCGCTGCTGCTAGCAAAATGACTAATGTCCCTGGAAGGCATTACTGGAATAATTTGCCATCTTGCAGAGCTTAGGCCATAACTTTACCAAATGCTTTTTGCATCAAACCCTTACCTTCTACCTGAACTATCTTCTAAGCATTTAATTTTGATTTACAGGTTTGCTTGGATAGAGAGTAAATATCCTTCATCTACTGAGATGTACTTTTTTTGCCTGAATTTCTCTAGCTTCAGCTATCAGACATCATCCGAGGCAGTTAAATAGGTCTTTTTATATCTCATTCCACCAAAAAGATCACTGAGGTACTATATATTATATAGAAAATCTGCTTTACCTTCTGATGTTCTAACAGCAGCCACCTCTGATTCCAGACCTAGGCTACTGTAGTACAGGGAACCCAATTAAACAGCTTCTGTATAAGAAAAACATAGGATTGTTTAGCACTTCAGGATGTAATTTAGGTACCTAAAAGCTATTTTGTGCAATCTAAAATTGGGATTACAAAGCTCCTGTTCCTATTTACCTATGCAGACTAGAAATGAATGCTGCTTTGCATCAAAAACTGAGTTCTGCAAGTAAGAGGAAGGAACACAGCCTTTTTTTAATTCGATCTTTGTTTTGTTGTCAGGCGCTGAGACTGCAGCATCCCCACAACTTGGATACTGCCACCGTGAATTTCTAGGCACTTAGCCTCAGTGGACTAGTGGTGTGTGCTGGTTTCTCACGTGCTGCAATAGGAAGAGCTGGGCACCACGGGAGGGATCCAAAACCTATAGAGCTCCTCAGTCTGTGTTCTGTCTAAATGTAATTTTAAAGACAATAATGAGGAAATTTTAAGTTCTGCCTCTCTTGAGGTCTCTGGAGTTTGCTTGTGGCACTATGTCTTCCTCCAGTTAGGACCTCCGGTCCAAGAAGTGTGTTTAATAGTAGTTTTCTTTGTTTCCTTGCAAGTACATTGCTCAAGAACTGTTTTTGTGTATTTTGTTGCAAGCTTTAACTGGCAAGCATGAAAAGTCTTTGGTAATGTACATTGAATGAACAAGGGTCCTCCTCGTTTTCTGTGAGATGACTATGTTGGACATAGTTATTCATAGTACTTGCTTTCTCAGATTTTTCACGGTTCCAGTAAAAGGGATAGGGGTTATGGCTCCTTGTTCTTATGCTTCCTTTTTCATGGAATCGCTTGGGTGGGAGGGGCCTTCAGGAGGTCTCTTGTTCAACCTCTTGCCGAAAGCAGGAGCAGCTCTTGGATCAGTCCAGCCAGGTCTTGACAATCCCCATGGAAGGGGGTTTATTTTCCTTTCTTCTCCCATGGATGGCAGCCATTATCCTGGTGATCAGATCATTCTCTTGAATTAAACAGGTTGAACAGATCCTGACAGAATTGGAGGCTTGATATTTTATATAACAAGGGGAGCAGCATCACCTTTTTCTACTAAGTCTGCAGCCACTACTGCAGTCTCTTAACAGATCCAGATCTGCCAGTGGTTTTCAGGTGCCTTCTGAGAGTGTCTGCTGGAGTATTGGTTTCAGGGGGTGGAAGTAAGGATTGACTTTATGGTTGATTTAATGGCAACAGATAAAATAACTTCTACTGATATTTAACTGTGTGATGTTGTTTACAAACATAGGGACACATCTAATCTGCATGTACTCTTCCCTTCTTGTCAATGGTCTCCTCTTGTTTTGGCTCTGACATGCTCAAAACATCCTTCAAAAATTGTACTCAAGTTATGTTGTAGGCAAAACTCTTTATAGAAATTAAAGGACAAAAGGTTAATTAATATTGATGAATAATGAATCATAGGATGTTGCCCTTAGATAAACCAGCTATAAACATTAATACAAGTGACCATTTAATGTAAACAGAAGTATGATGTTCTAATTTATTTTCTGTTTCCTTCTGTTTGCTAATTCATTGATTTATTAAATTGCTTAACTTGAAAAAAGACTTTGCAAATAACAATTTCGTTTGTTACACACTTATAAATGTTTAACATTAATAGTTTACGAATTGAAGAGTGGAGGTCTATCTGAATGATTCTACCACCTGTGCAACGTGATTTTCCCCTTGCCCTTATCTTCCCATTGTTCAAGATTTGGATCAGCACAGGGCTCGTGATAATATCTGGCTTGTGTGTACTCTGTCTGTGCAGGACAGTGGTGAAAGAGCTCAGAAGAGCCTCCTACCTACCTGTGTTCTGCCATCTATGTGAGTAACCAGGGTACTGAAGGAAGAAGGGCCCCATCTTGCACTAGCAGATGGATTGAGACATAATAGATTCAAGGACTGCATACATCAGAACGTGTTTGTTCTGCTGAATTGTATAGTGCACAAGATACTGAAATGTTATGCTTGGTGCAGCTGTTGGGTTCTTACTAGTATTACTCTGATTTCTCACTACTTATTAAGAAATTATTCACACTGGTGACGAGCATCACACAATGATGAGTCATACAATAGCTTTTTTAATGCTAGATCTTTCCGACATTCACGAAGCTGTTTGTTTTTGCTTTAAGAAAGGAAAGTGAGTCTCAGTAGCTGCTCAGCACCTGCCTCTTCCACTTTACTGAATTTTCTCATGACCTAAGTCTTCAGATGTTGGGCTTAGAATTGTGATGTAACTTACGATCAGTAACTCCTGATCACAGCACTGAAATGATTCATTATGGTTTGTAACCTTTGACAGTAGAAGGGTGGCTGCTAGCTGAGCAACTTCAGTGCAGCTAGACTCCAAGTGATGACCTCTGTTATGCTTTGCTCATGGAATCCACTGGAGTGGAGGAGCTGCCTAACGAGAGCTCGTCAAGAGTCCTGCAGATGCAGGGTTGATGAAGTGTAAGCAAGCAGGTCGTACCATGATCAGCTCCCAGAATTAATCTTTTTCCCTATTCATTCAATAAAAAAGAAGGAAAAAGCTTTTCCACGCTCTTAACCTGTTTATTCTGATCATTCTTTGCTTAGAATAGTCTGCTTTTTCCTTTTGTTAAAAAAAGACCTAATATTTCCTCATAATTTCTGTTCAATTAACCACTCCAGTTATGATATGAATCAATTGATCTTAATAAAGTTATACCAGCAATGCACTTGATCCAATGAGTTTTAAAGCAGCAGACTGTTTTATTTTCTTGTACATGCACTTGTATCCTTAATTATTTTCTTACAACTGATGGTAACATTCCTATTTTGTGTTATAAATATATGGGTATTTTTCTTCACGGGCTTGAGGATGGTTGGTTTACCACACCCTAATAAACAACCTGATTACCATGAGGCTCTGATTATAACCCATAGGCAGTACATTATCTTCAATATTCTGAGTAAGAATTCTCTTAAATTTCAGAATACTATTCAGAAAAAAAGTAGACGCTACTTTCTTTTGTGTTTTGTCTTGTTAGCAGTCATTGTCCCTGCTCTGTGGCCGTTACAATTTGCCTCTAAGGATTTATGTGATGTGGTTGAATCTGGTTTAACCATTACAGCCTAAAACTACCTTAACATCTTTTGTGAAAATACTTTCCAGGGGCCCAAATAAGTGTTTGGATTTGATAGTCCCTAAGTTGATATTGCTGGTGAAAGCTGACAAGTGTTTGCAGCAGAAGCACCTGTGTGATGAGATGGCCCAAGCATTTGTCATGAATGCTACAAAAGTAGCTGGTATTTTTCCAGACATAGTTTGGTAAAGATTTGCTATCCTCAGTTTTGTGTTTATAAAACTTAAAAATCTGCTTAAAAGGAACAATGGAGGATTTTGGAAGAAGCTTAGAAGCAAAAGAAAAACAGCCGTGAAAATTTCATTGGTCTTACTGTGCTGTGGAAACTTGTTCAGCACCATGTGAGGTGATAAAGCGAAATGTTATGTTCTGGGGCTGCTGTCATAACAGGCAGGAGCTGAAAAAAGCTGCATTTAAAAAAAAACCCAAACCATGGACAGCAGGTTGAGAGAAGTGATTCTCCCTCTCTAGTCTGCTCTTGTCAGACTCCCACATGCAGCACTGCAGCTCTGGGGTCCCCAGCAGAAGACCGGCATGGACCTGTTGGAGCAGGTCCAGAGGAGGGCCGTGAAAAAATTCAGGGGGCTGAAGCATCTCTTCTGTGAAGACAGCAGGCTGAGGGAGTTGGGATTGTTCAGCTTGAAGAAGAGAATTCTCTGGGGAGACCTTACTGTGGCCTGTCATAAAGTGGACTTGTAAGAAAGATGGAGAGAGACTTTTTACCAGGGCCTATAGAGGTCACAGTTTTAAACTAAAAGAAGATAGTTTCAGATTAGATCATAAAATCATAGAATGGTAGGGGTTGGAAGGGACCTCTAGAGATCCAAC
>VZSC01014225.1:22367-47020 GCA_013398225.1 Steatornis caripensis | reverse complement strand
ACAAATATCTAAAGGGTGGATGTCAAGAGGACGGGGTCAGACTCTTCTCAGTGGTGCCCAGCGACAGGACAAGGGGCAATGGGCACAAACTGGAACACAGGCAGTTCCACCTGAACGTGAGGAGGAACTTCTTTACTGTGAGGGTGACAGAGCACTGGAACAGGCTGCCCAGGGAGGTCGTGGAGTCTCCTTCTCTGGAGATATTCAAAACCCACCTAGAAGTGTTCCTGTGCAACCTGCTCTAGGCTAACCTGCTTTAGCAGGGGGGTTGGACTAGATGATCTCTAGAGGTCCCTTCCAACCCCTACCATTCTATGATTCTATGGCCACCTCTGCCAGTGCCGTGCTGTGGGTGGAGACCCAGGCTGCCAGAGAGAAGTTTAGAGCTGTCACATCTGTCCTCTGCTGGGCCTGGATGTCAAGTAGGAACCAGATGGTGCAGGCAGGAATGCCCCAGAGAAGGGGATGTTCAGGAATGGTGAAGATGGAGCCACCCAACAGCCCTACAGGCAGCGTTCCCCTTCCCTACGCAGACTGTTTCCAGAAAGCCTGTGCTGAGCTCCCCAGTGAAACTCCTCTCTGAATCACAGTCCCACAGTGAAAATGTTGTGAACCTCCTTAAACAGTACAGTTCATGTGAGAGAAGATGAGTTTTTCTGCATGAGCTCATACTCCCCCCCTGGCAGGGGATCACCGTTCTTCCCACGCGCATCAATTTGTGCTGTTTCTTTCCCCCTGCGGGAGTCTCTGCCTGGATAAATCAGCCCCTTTGCACTGACTGGCAGGCTGGCTGCCACACAGCCACCATGCTCTCTGTTTTTTATTACTGGTATTGGGAACGCAAACCGAGGCGTATCCTGTGTCTGCTATCTCCTGATCCGTAAGCTGATCTGTAGCCATAAAATCAGGGCATTTATTATTTTTACTTCTGTATCCGAGCGTACCGTGCTGCCTGACAAGGAGGCCCCTCTGGCACACTGCTCTTAAGGGGATGCTGAATATTTTCCAGTGAAGAATAAATCTGGTGAAATATCTGGGGTTTATTATCCCAAATGATCTGTGCATTATGGCCAAATCAAAATAGTTTGTTCAGGGCAGGCAGGAGCAGGGGGAGGGGTGTAGAAATGGAAAACCAAGGACCTAAATTCACAGACCTGAGGGGAATAGTAGTGTTGCCTTTTCCTCCAGTGCCTCAAATTTCCCTCTGTGAATCCTCTAACCCTGTGCTTCTGGGTAATACAGAGTCAGTGGTACCATCCCTGGCCGTCTGGGGATTCAAAAGGAGTCAAGTGGCAGATTTTGAATGAAATGAAATGTACTGTGGAAGGTTTTCATTCCTGTAAAGCAAAGATCTAAAGATCTTAACTTTTACCTTAATTATATGTGCACGCAACTTTTTGCTTCTCTCACTGTCCCACTGAAAATAAACCTAGCTTTTGCACATCTCTGTTATGGACCAAATAGAAGAGCGATACGTTGCTAGAAAGGCCTTAGATCCTCAGACATTTTCAATATATGGTTTTACAATACCAGACTCATGCTCTGCCTCTTCATGCAAGTATTTATGAAGTGCCTAATGTATATCTAAAAGGGATGGCAGAGAGAGATGCAGTTCTTGGAGTATGACTTCATTAGGGCTTCTATAAATGCTTAACTCGGAGGAAATCTTTTTAAAAATGGTTGCCTTCAAGCAGCATCCTACTATGTAAGAGAAATGAGGAAGAAGATAATAAGGAAAAGCAATAAAAATTCTAGTACAAGCACAGAGCTCTTGAGATCAGGATGAAAACACCAAGAAGGCATTTTTATGCTAAATTTTGTGAACTTTGTGCTAGAGCTTTCAGAAAATGTAGTCCCTCTCTTGCTGATAAAGTTCTGTCCAAAAGGAAAGAGAATTTAGTCTGTTCTTTGCAAAATAAACTAAAAATGTTAGGCAGATGTCCCATCTGCAAGGATGGACTCAAGACTGTGTACACTGAGCACCATGCAGACGAGAGCAAGTTTGCCCCTATTCTAGAAGCATAGAGATCTGGAGAAGACCTCAATGTTAGCCTTCCCTCCTCCCATGAAAACAAGTGTGTGTCTTTAATTTTCAAACTGCAGTTATACGATCGGAACAACAAAATTGTGGTAAAAATGAATAACTTTAGAATGTTATTGACATTCAAACAAAAGCCTAAGCCAAATTTCGGAGTAAAAATTCTGCCATCCAATTTAAACACAGTGTAAAATGTTCCTTTTCACTTAAATAAATGGTTGTGATCATTGCAGCTGCTACCTGTTCCTAGGTGTTGTGTCTTACTGCCTCTGTAATCTAAACCTGACTCTCTGGAGAGCAGGCAGCAGCAGGAGACAAAATGTTGAGTCTATTTCTAAATACACACACACACAAACATGCTGGGACTGAACTGGCTGAAAATGTTGTTTCTCCATGTGAAACATCGAGGGAGAAAAGATTGCTTTTCACATGGATTTCTTTTTCTCCTTTGGGGTCATGCTAACAAATTGTTTTCAATTCGGGTGGAAAAATCTATCTGCCCTTCATTCCAGTTGGTTTTAATTCCCCTATCACCTGCTGCTAGCAAAGTGGCAGATAGAGAGGGACTGGTGAGGAACGGGAAGCAGAGGGCAAGGAAAACATTGATTTTTATCCGATACTACAATTGTTTCCCTAACCCTGTGCGTGTGTGTGGATGGTTCGTTTGGAAGGCGCACCAGAGGGAAGATAAATCAATAAAAGCTGTTCTCACAAGTTTGAAATTAAACATTTATAAAGCAATGATAGAAAGGAGATCTTTACTTGTTTTCACTAACCAAAATTCAGTGGAAATTTCCATGAGACTTTTCAGCTTACAACAAAAGTATTGGGGTTTTTTAAAATTTCTTTATGGTTCTAGACATGTGTATCAAAATTGACCAATGACTTTGACTGGGGAAAGATTTTTACGTGCCTTCAGGGTAACAGTTAAGGAATGATGAATTCCCATATTGTAAAGATCCAGATTTTTATTGCTGTCACAAGGCAGATAATTTGATTACTGGTCTTTCTACAGGGTAGAAGAAATAATGCAGTCGATATAGCCTTGGAATGCATTTCCCTTAACATCTGTCAAATGCCAATTAAAATGTTTTCATTAATGCAGTAATATCTCCTTTGTCGTGTAAACTGTATTGTCTACTTCTGATTAACTGAATAAAATATGTCCATTAACTAGAAATCTGAGAGGCTGCAGATGAGAAAAATATTATTTGATGAGCCGTCCGTTGAGTCAATCAGCATTATTCCATTGGCAAAAGATGTTGTAAGCCAGCAAGAAGTAAACGAATGCCTAAAAGCCAGAGGAATGGATGATGCTTTAATTACAGTTAATAAATCTGGACAAAAGGCCAGTTCCACGACTGCCTTCAGTCTCTACTATGGCTCACCTCTGCAAGAGATAAAGGGAGAGGCGTAACTTTAGGCGACCCTGCCACATGTTGGAGTAACTTCCCTAAACCAGAGCATATTAAGGAGGCAGGGGTGTGAGGGTGACTCTCAGGGCGTGAGCTCCGAGCAGTGCACGAGAGGATTTGTACCATGCACATGTTTGTCCAGCAAAAGCTGCTCTGAAGGGAACGTAAAGACCCAGCACCGAGCTTTCCTCTGGGCACTACCGCCCCTGGTGTTATGCTGGTGCTCTGTAATGATGTGAAGGTGGAGTTGCCTGACCTGGTCCTGAGCAAGAAAGCTGCAGGAGGGGAAGTGTTAGTGCCCCAAACACCGGAGAGACAAGGCACCGTGTTTTCTGACTTGCCCTTTCTCTCATCTGCCTAAGCCTGGTGTTTCTGTACTGTGCTCTTGGCACAGGAGCGTGTTAGTTAAGCACGTGTACTTCTTACATGGTCATCTGCATGCTGAGGGTTTCTACAAACCGGCTATGTATGAGAGAGGAAGCACTGACAAGAGAAGCGAAGGAATAAAGTTGTGCTTCAGGAATGCTGCCTATTCATATGCTAAGGAAGCACCCCAAAACAGACAGAATGATGTACAGCATAAATTGCTCTTGTTATCCAATGTGCTACTTAACTGCCTCAAGGAGCAGATTTGCTTTTGTTTTGTTCCTGTTTTAAACAAAACATGGTTTTCAGTATGCCCAACTGAATTTGGGGAAATCTGGGCCAAATGTTGTTTTCTCAAAAACACCAACAATATTATTTATTGATGTTGAAATATCACTCTTATTTCTGAGTAGAAGTGGCTGAAGAATGAGCACCTGAAAAGGGGATATTCTAAGGCTGCCTTAGCAAAGAAAAGCAATGTCTTGGAGAAAGGAAGCCTATGCTTCTTGTTTTCAGGAAAGGTACTTTAAATGCATGGTAGATGGGTAATTGTACAGATGTTTGGTGTAAGGAGATCTTGGACGGCTCATCAGTTGTTTTAGTGCAAAACAACTGTAGCATTTTCATTTTATTCTGTTTATCCCAGCTGAAGACCAATCTCTTGACCTTGCTAAGTGGATATGAATATATGTTTGCACAGCAGCAACGCTTTAGATTTTATTTTGACAACAGAAGTTATAAGTCATATCAGCACCAGGATGAAAAGCACCCTGCTCAGGCTTGTTGATAAAAAAAAAAAATAAAATCATTAGATACCAAAGTAAAAGATGTATCCTTGAGGCATCTGGTTACGCATAAGAAAATAACATCCTGTGATTCAGTTCCTTTGCCTTTCAAATATGCACCCAGGTAAAAAGCATACCCAAATTTACTTCCGGCTCTGCTGCTTTTGATGTTCTGACTGTAACACTGTATATGCATTCTTTTTAATATTGTATCTCCCCTATTTAAAATTCAGCCTTGGATTTGGATGCACACAGGTTGAAATTTGCTTACATTTATGATACAGAAAACAGCTGTGGTAATGGATCTACTGTAATGTCTAAAGATAAACGGTATAGACAAGTGAAGAAGAGCATAGAAGATGAAGGGTTAAATGATGATGTGAGCAGAAACTGAGCTTAAAATTGGAGCTGTTATAAATTGAGAAAACAACATAGCTCCAAGGTGTTTTATGACTTCAAAAGCTATTCATTCTTTACATAACATTACCATTAGTTACCTATGTAGGTTGTATTAAAATAAAGCCGAGAGTTAACTGAACCTTACATTTTATAGGTGCACATTTAATTAAATTGTATGTTTTATCTGTAGTAATAAAATACAAGACTGATCTGAGTTAACACACGGTTTTACAGTTTTAAGGTCTGAAACATCTCCAGCATCTCCATTCAGGGCTGTTTGGTATATGAGCCATAACATCCACTGGGGGAAAGTGCTAATCTCCGATCCTTTTCATTTGCAGCTAGAAAGCTATCCTTCTCATCATGCTGATGCTGTATTAAGCAAGTAAATAAAATGGCTTCCTGTTCTGGAATGAAGTGAACCTACAAACTCAAAAGAAAATCCTCCTAATCATCATAGCGCACTCAGCTTTGCATATGATTTAAATCTAAAAGCACCAACATAGGATAGTACTATAAAAATGTATTCAGTCCATGGTGAAGGACACGCAACTGTTTCCTGATGACGTTGGAGGACAGAGAAGGACACTTTTACATAAGGCAACATTACGTGAGAAACCCTTATTTAACCATCTGCAGTGTTCTTGCCATGTTTTGTTTCTAGCCTTCGTTGACGGTGAATAATCTTTCATACTCCCCGATATTACAACAGCCTTATGAGCACTTTATTTCAGGTATAACCCAGGAAAAGGCCTGATTCAGAATGGCCTGCTACTTCAGTTTTGTCTACAGAAGAACTGAACTCTCTTGATGGGTATTTCTAGCCTATAATTTTGCAAACTGAGTTTCCAAAACTTGAGAAGGAAAAATGATGACCTGATCTCTCACTGCTACCATTCCTCTGGCTGCAGCTTAGGCACAACGCCTGCTCCTGTCTCCAAGCAAAGGTTTTAAACTAGAACATCTGCTGGTGGGCAGTTATATTACGTGGAGGCCAGTGCTATGCCGTGTCTATCTAGGCCGCGTGACAGAGACCTGAGATGCACCAAGTATACTGGATGTCTCAGTTTTGAGAACATGCTGGAGTTTGGTCTAGTTTTGATTATGCATAAATGAGTCAGGACTTACGAATGGATTCATATCTCTGTCAGTCCATCCTGGCAGATGACTCCATGGGATGCATCTCTTGAGCTCTGGCAACAGAAACTTTATGAAACTTTTAAGGTAGAATCAGAAACAACTGAAAGTTATTTACCATTAACTTAGCCAAATTTGTGTGAATAAGGAATGATCTGGACAAAACAGACCAAGAAACATTTCTACTGAAATTAGGCACAAACTTTCTTTGCAGTACTTTAGCGTCCAAGAAAACTCAGAAAGATTTTCATGTCCACTTCTGTTGTGGAGATCCAAGGCAATTTATAGGGACAAGTCATCTGAAACCAATTTATCTCATTTTCTCTATAGAGTTTGCTGTATTTTGGATGTTCTCTGACTGAGCTGGGAGAGAAAGAAGGAAATAACTTTTTTTTGTTTTATTGCTATCTTACAATGAATTTTCCAACTATGATGGATTTGCAGTGGATTCTCAGCTCTCATGTAGCTGCTGAGTTCCCCAGAAGGCAATGGAGCCAACAAAAACCTCTGCAGAAAGGAATCACTACCTGCACCCTGGAGATCATCCTTGATTAGTAATGGGAATGATTTGTGTTCATTAGAGAGCAGAACACGTCTATCATACAGATAAACAATTTGTTCTTCTCCAAAACACTGCTCGTAGGTATGAAAGACATTGTTGAAGCTTCTGTTTTGGAAATCTTGGGCAAGCACCTCTAGCTGAAGCATAAGTCTTAGTCCTTCAAATATCAGTTGCTGCTGCCTAACAATATTTACTGCATAGGTATGCAAAAATGTATAACACTACCCCTTGATTGTCATTACAGTGGAAACGTAGCTGTTGATAATTCTTTCTAAGGTTATTAGCTTTGTCAATTCTTAGATAAAACCATAAGCTTGATCTTAAACAACTACCATTTATCAGTAAGTGGTGTTCCTCAGGTCAGTATTGGGACCGGTGCTGTTTAACATCTTTGTCAGTGACGTTGACAGTGGGACTGAGTCACCCTCAGAAAGTTTGCCCATGGCACCAAGCTGTGTGGTGCAACTGACACGCTGGAGGGAAGGGTTGCCATCCCGAGGGACCTTGACAGTCTTGAGAGGTGGGTCCAAGCGAACCACATGAAGTTCAACAAGGCCAAGTGCAAGGTCCTGCACCTGGGTCGGGGCAATCCTAAGCACAGGTACAGACCGGGTGGAGAATGGATTGAGAGCAGCCCTGAGGAGAAGGATTTAGGGGGTGATGGTTGATGAGAAGCTCAACATGAGCCAGCAATGTGTGCTCACAGCCCAGAAGGCCAACCGTATCCTGGGCTGCATCAAAAGAAGTGAGGCCAGCAGGTCGAGGGAGGTGATTCTCCCTCTGTAATCTGTTCTCATGAGACCCTACCTGGAGTACTGCGTTCAGCTCTGGCACCCCCACCATGAGAAGGATGTAGACCTGTTGGAACGAGTCCATAGAAGGGTCATGAAGATGATCAGAGGACTGGAGCACCTCTCCTATGAAGACAGGCTGAGAGAGTTGAGGTTGTTCAGCCTGGAGAAGAGAAGGCTCCAGGGAGACATTATAGCAGCCTTCCAGTACCTGACAGGGGGCTACAAGAGAGCTGGAGAGGGACATTTTATATGGGCATGTAGTGATAGGAGGAGGGGTAACAGTTTTAAACTGAAAGAGGGTAGATTTAGGTTAGATATTAGGAAGAAAATCTTCACAATGAGGGTGGTGAGACACTGGAACAGGTTGTCCATAGAAGTTGTGGATGATGCCTCCCTGGAAGCGTTCAAGGCCAGGTTGGATGGGGCTTTGAGCAACCTCGTCTGGTGGAAGGTGTCCCTGCCCGTGGCAGTTGGGGGTTGGAACAAAATGATCTTTAAGGTCCCTTGCAACCAAGACCATTCTGTGATTCTATGATAAGCAATACTTTGCACAGTCATTCCCAAGAGAAATAGTATTACACTGATAACAGGAAATAGAGTCGTTTATCTTAAGGTTTGGTCCTTGACTGTAAATTCTGTTGGAGCGAAGACAGTATTGTTTCATCATTCTGTACTAGCATGCTGGGTTTGAATTTGAGACTTTGGGTGTTACAGTAATGTAAGCCTGTAATGCACTGCATGCACATTTACTGGGCAAATTTGTATCTGGGATTTGCATGTTTTTCTGCCTAGTTTATACCCCAGAAGAAGAAAGGAAACAAAGATTATTTGAAGAAGAAATATTTTGTTATCATGCCTGACCAGCCTGCCTGCTCTCTATGATGAGATTACTGGCTACACGATGAAAGGGAGAGCAGTGAGTATTGTATACCTTGACTTTAGCAAGGCCTTTGACACTGTTTCCTGCAGTATTCCTGCTGCCAAACTGGTGAGATCTGAATTGGATAAGTGGACAATAAGGTGGGTGGAAATTTGGCTGGACCGCTGGACTCAAAGGATGGTGAACAGCAGTAAAAAGTCCAGCTGGCAGCTGGTTACTGGTGTCATGCCTCAGGGATCAATATTATGGCCAAGACTGTTAATAGCTTTATTTACAGTGTGGACAATTTGACTGAGTGTGCTCTCCACGTGTCCCTTCCAAAGTAAATTATTCTACAGTTATTTTCATTTGGAGATTCACAGAATAGGTAGCATTGAACACAGGCAGATGTATGGCATGGTGAATGTGCCAGCTCTCCATGCTTGTAACGAGCAGGTACTTCAGAGCAATGCTTGACAGAGTGTAGATGTGGATCCAATAATACGCTGACTTCATCTGTACCATAGCACGAAGGAAGTGGCAGAGGACCAGGCTGGAAAATTCTGTCCTAAGTTTTGTGTCACTCTTGTCAGCTGAGGACAGGACCCCTACTCTTGAGACTGCCTCTTACATGTCAAAAAAATCCGTAAGTAATGGTATTTTCTCTTTAATCCAACGTGGTAAGATGCTGTTTTCCTGTGGTTCAGCACTGCATCCAGAGCTCTGCCTACTCTTCACTGGCCAATGCATGTTTCTCTCGGACCTGCCCGAAAACGTAGATCTGCTGTTCTTTCTCAGGGCAAAGGTAATATAAATACCACTGTTGTGAGCACTTGTATGAGAAAAATATGTTGCCCTGTTGTAGACAAGCAGTTTAGTGTTTGCCTGGGGAATAAAAATTTTCAATGTCCAGGAGAGAGGTGGCAGCCGGTTTATGTTTTTAATGGTTTGAGGTTTGGAACTTTTTATTGGTGGTTTTTGTGGACCTCTGTACTGAAATAGCTGTATTTTATCCAGCAGGCCAAATATGATTTGGAGAGGAAAAAAAATAAAAATCCCTTGGCATTTTAGCCATTGGCTAGTTATTTCTAGACATTTATTCTCACCTGCTGCTTTATAAACTACGGATTTAAAGCACTTCAAATAGAGCACACGACACTCATCTTCCTATTTTTCTGTTCCTATCTCCTGTTTTCGGTGTGCCTGCTGTACATGATATGAGTCATCCCTGTCACTTTTACACTTCCTGACTACCAGCAGTTTGGGATGAGACTTTTTTCTTTTTTCCTCTCAGCTGACATTTTCTTTGGGAGTCAGGGGCAGGGAAATATTTTAAAATAAATTTAGACTTTAAAAAGGCTGCCAAAATAGCATGGGAACTTCTCTCCTCGGTGAAATCTGAAAAGGCACAAATTTAATCCGTTTCCTCCTGGGATTCTTCTATCCTGACCTGAAAGGAAGGCCTTAAGGAGTAAGAGGGCTTCTTGTTTTCCATATCATCTGGGTTTATCCACCCCACCTTTTCATTGTCTTTGCCGTTCCAGGTTTTGTTCCTGCTATTTCTATTTTTTTATTTCATACTCACTTCTTCTTCCCACCTATTCTGACTCCCCCATGTACCTTTCTCCCATCTGCATTCCATGCTCCATCTCGATTTGTTAACTCTCTGATTTCAGCCTTCTACCTGCTCCTAATTCTTTTACATCGTTCTTAGGTACCAAGTATCTAAATTATATGCTGAGAGAAAGCAAACATCTCATAATACTGTAGAACCCTATTGTCCTTGATGGCTACTGGTAAAAAAAACAATACTCGAGTGCTCTTCTCTTTCAATTTGAGTATTTTTTCCCTAGATACCTTCTTTATTTTTGGTTACATTTTTGGACAGAGGTAAGAAAAAGCAAACAAATATAATCTACAATATAAAAAAACCCTACTGCTAATGTTAAAATGCTACTGCCACAAACATACAAATCCACAGGGTCAAAACCTTGACTTCTTTTTCAGTTTTTCATGTTCATTTTCAAGTACAGCTGTTACTGAGATGAGACTGGAACACAAAACCCACAGCAAAGAACAGACATGATTCATCTTAAAACACTGCGAGGCTGCCATACTTGTAAATCCGTATGACAGACAGTAAAATATACATTTTATCACTCCATACTTAGTCAGCCATTTTGTTTCCTTCGCAAAGACACGGTCCACAGCAAAGGTGATTATCACTTGTGTGACGTCAGAGAGAGACAGCGCATTAAGCACAAACAATCAGCATCTACCTAAAGAAAATTACATCATAAGAAGCCTTGGGTTGCCACATCTGATGATGTTCAAGTCTTCTACAAGCTAGTTAAGTGACGCATAGGGTATTTTCAGAGCAGCACTTCTTTCTGTAAAAAGTACTTGCATTGTTATTTCTTTCCCCATTCCTATTTTAACATACATATATTTATAACAAGAACAAAATTGTGGGTTTGTTTTTTTCCTTAAGCCATTATTTGTACTCTCAGGTGGAGTGGGGAGGGGGGAGGGTGTTGAGTCATTTCATCGCGTAGAGGCAGAAAATCAATAATCACCTTCAAAAAGAATGCATGTCAGAACCTGACAGAGTAAAATGTATCCCTACCATGCATACGCCTCAGACTCCACATCTCTACTACTGTCCCTTGTAACCTAAAAAAAAACCCAACCAAACCCAACAACAAAAAAAAAAAACAAACAGAGAAAAAGAAGAGAAAGATTGAAATCCAGAGATTGTCACTCTGAATATTGGACTGATGATGTACTCTGAAGTCAGCAATTCATGAAGTGTGCCATTCTGGTACTGGAATAACCTATAAAACATTTATGTTCTCTAGAAGCATTTATCATGCGCTGACAGAAACAATGAAATGTGCCCATTTTTAGAATGCTCTAAAAGATCTCTTTCCAGTTCAACATTCAACCATAGCAAAGTTTTATGGTACAGATGGTACTGTTTCAAATAAGGACTTTCCAAACGGACAAAAATCTATGACCGGACTGGATAAAGGACCTTCCACCCACAACTTCCGTTTGCCAGAGTAGGAACTTCAGGTTGTCAGCAGGACGTTGCAGTTAATGCTAAACATTCTGCAGGATCATTTAAGTCATGCTGTTGAATGAAATAAATCCAATAACTAGACAAGCTATGCAACTTAAAACATTCCTATCAGGAGAGAGTTCCTTATAAAAATTTCAGAAATGTTATGTCTGTTTTATTAAATGCAGGAGCTTAGGGGGACTCATACTAAAACAACTGTACTTTTACAAGCTTGGGGAGGGGAAAGCGGGTTTAACTGCCTCTCCTCCAACGTGCAAACAGTCTTACTGAGCCCAGCAAAGCTCGTTGTTTCATTGCTCAGAGATGGGTACCTGCTTGTGAGAAGACGCTGTTCTTTTCAGTTGGGTTTATTCAAGTGCTTGGAGTTGTGCACTTCCTTAAATGCTTTTCTGAATCAAAACTCTGAGATGACATTCTTTTGGTTGGCTCTGTCATTTCCTATTTGGCTGCACTCCTCCTCCTCACGAAAATGACTGGGTTTGCTCTCCAGTGTCTCAGCAAGCAGTCAGAAATGTCTCCACAAATCTTTGGATGCCAATACAAATGCCAAAACTGGCAAAACAAAGGTACTCCATAGCACTTTAGATTGGCATTTTCACTTTTATTGACAAACCCTCATTCTTTTCATCAACTGCATCTGTCCATTTTGATTTATTTTTATATGCACAGCTTTTAGAATCACAGCAAAATACGATTTATAAAGGTAGATCCAACTAAGTGTAGGTGGGAGTATCTAGAAAGCAGGAGCACTGTTCAAAGCACTTATTTTAAAAGATTCATTAGTTCTGAAGTATATTTATTCTTGGCTTTTTTCTGATCTTTCCGTTCGCTTCTGTTATTTAGCTCAACACAGCACTTGCTTCAGTGTGAACTCAGTCTGCCCTAAAGAAAAAATTCTGATCACTCTAAATCATGGGTATCTCAGGAGCAGTAAGGGATACTGTCTTCAGTTTGTTATACTTGCAAATATCTCTGGGCCAACAGGACCGCCAAGGTTCATAAAACTCTTGCATCACTACGAATTTATTGGCATGAATCTATCATATCTTCCTTTGATGTTTACTGGCTCATGCCAACATTAACTTCCTTCGATTTTAACTCTGTGTGTGTGCTTGGGCATCTTTTGGTAGTGGATATTTTTGGTTTGTTATCTTTGTGTCTTTTTTTTTTTTTAAGGAAATTGATGTACAAGATTGTCTTCAAATTTGGTGTTCTGAGAAAGGGAGGTTCTGCTCAGGTTGATAAGCTTTTTTCTTTTTGAATATTGAGATTAATGTGGACTTGAGCCTAAAAAGATATGCTTTAACATTTTCTTACCTGACAAATAATGTTTAAATGTCATTACTTCAGTCATCTTTTTTTTTCTTAAAAGATGTTGAACCTCCTGCTATGATGAGACCCAGCTCTTTATAGCACAAAATGTAATCAGCAACTTTCCATTACTATATTGTAAGACAGTATGACTTCATTCCTAACACAATTTACTTAAATTGAAAGTTTTGGCAGGTGTGTTCAGGAGACTAGAGGAGCAGAACTTCTATTAAATCACATCCTGAAACAATAACAGATTGTGTTGCAGATCTAGCTATGCAGAAGTTTCCAGCCCTGCTCATAACTTACTGTACATTATAGGAGACATTAGGAAAGAACATGCAGCAAAAGACTGAAAAATGTTCCACGATATGTCCAGAAATGACATGCACAGATAAACGATTTGATTTGTGGTGAAGAGGTTTACCATGGCACTGCTACCTAGTCAACAGAGGTCAGTAAATGCATCTGCTTGTAGTGGTTCCAGTAACACTGATGAGAGGAAACAAACAATTCTTTAGTGGAAGATGCCTTTTCCTTCTACTCTGCTGTTCTCATATACTGTTTTCCTTAGGATAAGTGGCAAACACAAAATAAGATTCTTTCTGCAGGCTGCAAACTGTACAGGCACTGTGGGGTTTTTAGGAATTATTTCTGTGCGTACATGAATGTGTTTCTGTTTGCTATATAGTCATGTAGACAGGTCAAAGAAATTCTCCTAGCACTTGGAATAAAGTCTTATGACTGTCTGAAGAATCTCCATTAACAAATTCAGAGCAGCCCCTAAGACCTATGTCTCCTGCCTAAACAGGTATACTCACACAGCAGAACACTGCTGAGGATGAAGCAGGATTGTCAACCACAGATTTCATTTCCAACCCCAAGGAGCACTGCGGTAACTTTTAAGGTACTTTGGGTTGAGGGACAAGTCCTGGAACTTGAGAAAATATTCTGTAGAAAGTCAGAGTGACTAAAACCTGCATCAATATTCATGTTTCACCCTTGTACTTTCTTTTGCATCCTCTCATTGGGGTTGTCTGTTCTAGATCTAACAGCTTTGACTAGGATAGTTTCAACTTTAATTGATTGATCACAGAAATATTCCAAGTGAGGCATTAGACATGAGGCTTGCTGTACTTTGGTGTTAGAGATCAATCGTTAGCACTAACCTGAAAGCATTATTGGTTCTCTACAGCATCTGAAAAACAAAGGAAAAGAAAAAAAAAAGAAACAAAACCATGGCAAAACTAATTCCATTCTGCAGACCTTGATTTAGGAATGAGCTTCACTGATTTTCTGAGACCACAAATCCAAGCCAATACGCTCATAACAGGGAATCGTCAAGCTCTGAGTGCCATGGGAAGATAAGCTTATGGGAAGATAAGCTTATCTGATCTTCGTTACTATTTCCTCTTTTCTTGACTTCCTGATTTCTTTTCAAAGACCTATTCAAAGAAAAGTATAAGGAGAAAAAAAACCAAAATGTGACGCTGGAGGTGCCACCTGGGTCAGCAAACCAATAAAGGACGCATTTAAATTCTATTGACTTAAATCTGAATTGGGTAGCATAACAAAGAACACCAAAGATTTCAAACCTCTGACCAGAAATAACTTTTAAAACATGCCTGACTTTAATGACTTTGAATAATCTTGTGTTTAAATTCATGTTTGAATACTCATGAAGTCAGAGATTACACAGGCAAAAACCAGCCCAATGTAAAATCAGAAAATGTCTAACAAAATTGGAACAGGAATTTGCTTTCAAATATAAACAGAGAAAATATAACTTTCTAAGTAGATAATTGTTGACCTGCAACAAATAACTAAATAGCTGCAAAAGCTATGGGCAGTAACAATTGCCATCTGCTATGGGTGACAGTGACGCAGTTTGAACTCTCTNAAAGAACACCAAAGATTTCAAACCTCTGACCAGAAATAACTTTTAAAACATGCCTGACTTTAATGACTTTGAATAATCTTGTGTTTAAATTCATGTTTGAATACTCATGAAGTCAGAGATTACACAGGCAAAAACCAGCCCAATGTAAAATCAGAAAATGTCTAACAAAATTGGAACAGGAATTTGCTTTCAAATATAAACAGAGAAAATATAACTTTCTAAGTAGATAATTGTTGACCTGCAACAAATAACTAAATAGCTGCAAAAGCTATGGGCAGTAACAATTACCATCTGCTTTGGGTGACAGTGACGCAGTTTGAACTCTCTACACATTGAATGTCACTGAGTAGCTTTGACTTTTTTCTTCTACTATTGAGATCCAATGAAAACTTAAGAATAGACTCTTAGTCTCTGGGATTCTCTTTCATTTGCAAAACATGATCTTCAACAAGTGCTTCTTGTTGCAAAAAAAAACCCAAACAACAAAAACCAAAGCAATATTTAAATGTAAAATTATGACTGAAAAAAGTAAAGGATAAAGAAAACAAATAGAAAAGGTGTTATTTCCTCTATTGCCTGGTATATTTTAAGCTTAAAGATCAGAAATCAGGAGACTGTGACTGTGTTTGACTTTTGTTACTCAGGTGTTAGCGAGATTTCCTGAGGCCATCTTGCACTGACTTTGGAGTCTTTGATTTGGAGTCTACCTCTTTGCCGACTTAGGATTTGAAAGCAGGGGAAACCGGCGTTGGTTGCAGAGCTGCAGCAACCTGTCCCCTTCCCTAGACGAGAGGGAGATAATGAACCATCTCCCTTAGACACAGGTGCTTCTTACTACTTCACAAAAGCAGTGTCGTGCAGTTACTCCTTCCCACACTGCACTGCTGTTCAGAACGGAGCTTTCAAGACTTCAAGAGCTAAATTTGCAGCTAGTAAGGATCCTACCGATATACATCAGCTGAGCCTCCTGCCCACTAGATCTCTTGTCCATAGTGGTACACAACAGAGCAAGAATCCAAAATGACCTTTCAATCAGTAAAGCCCTCTGAAAGCACACTGAGAACAAAAAGATCTAAGGGGACCAAATCAAAGAGGATGTAAAATGCCAAAAACCGGTATTACCACATCTTCCCGTGAACTTTGCTAGCTTCGGCAGTAGTCAGGCCTTGAGCCAACAAAGCACTCGTATAGCTGTTTAACCTCAAGCACACAAGCAGCCATGCCACAGTCAGTAGGATTATTCATGTGTTAAATATTGACTACGGTAAATGTTTTGTTGGCTCAGAGCCAACAGACATTTGTTTGTCATGAAGGGCTATTCCTTCAAAGAAAGCCACTGCATTTAGCAGCAAACAAAAAGGGCCGCTTTGGGAAAATGGGAAGTAGAAATCTACCTGAATGTAGAAAAGGGTGGGTTTGGCTAACTTGACTGATACAATAATTTCTTTTAGGATGGGCTGAGTGCTTGGGACCAACTTATAGATGGCTCTGCTAGAGTCCTCATCTGCTCACTGGAAGCGTGAAATGCTGCTACTAAAGCGTCAGTGCTGTCTAATGACCTCAGAAATCCTGTGGCTGCATCACCTGGGGCAATGGAGCTGTTTTCCATCCATGCCTGCCATAAATGAGAGCAAAAAGTGTCTGGGTATTTCTCGTGTTTTAGTTTTCTAGTGTAGTAACCCATATTTAACTTTTAAAATTAAAAGCCTGATCTTTTCAGTTCCTATTTCTACTAACAGTCCCTATTCATTTAAATAAATATGCAGATGGAAAGCTATTTTCAGAAGTGCTCAGCATTGGTTTATATTCTGTGAAAGTCAGCAGTAAAACTCCTACTGATTTTTACTTGGGAGTAAAACTATGTCAACTCTGAACAGTTTTGAAAAGCACAACTTAAGCCTCATTTTGACTAAATGCTGCCCAGGTATAATCCTGAAGAAATGAAGTCAAAACATTTAATTAAATATGTCACCATATTTTCAGTCCTCATTTTCTCCTTAACATGGGTGCCTTGTCTGCACAGGCATAGACATACCGCAGAGTAAGTCAAATACTTCCTACGGATACCGCTGCTTAATTCAAGGCTGCTGTTATGACACGTTGTGTAGCTCACAAAGTTTACCTGAGACATTTTTTAAATATACGAGCTGTTTGCATCCGTGCTGCTATATATCACACCTTTCCTTTTTCTTTTTTGGATGGAGACATCTTAAGGAATTTAGGTAATTTACATTTAAGCTTGAGCAACACACCATTAACACCCAGCTAAAGACAGTAGATGATGCAGTTTGGCAAGAACTGAAAAAAACATCCTTAATCATAACAATTCCCATTTATACCTTTATATCTATATTCATACATGCAGATATGTATATGGACATATGTGTTTTGGTATTTTCAGCACACTGATTTTAATGCCTCTTTCCCACTAGATTCAGGATGTTTCCTGAAGAATGAAGCTGTGGCTCCATGATAATTTAAGCCCTGCATAGGCTGGGACAAACTGCACAAACGAAAAATGCATGCTTCAGCCAAATCAGTTCTGAGTGGACTCATTACCTACGTACTGGTGCTGAAGTAAGAAACAAGGTAGAAAAGCCTGGCTGAAGGCAGAGGCATGGGTCACCCTCACACAGGTTTGTTTAAATGGCTGTGGAATTGCACCAGAGGATCTTCAGTATTGCTTGACGTGAACTGGAGACTGTAGGATTGTTCCCTTCAAATTCTGTCTGATATCTGCTAGTTAATAGAAAGGCTTTTGTTGATCACCGTGAGACCTGGATCAGCCCGCAAGTGTGTAATAAGAACAATAAATGTCCTGCTTTCTTAAACATTTTTCGTAAGATTAAGTGATCAGTGATGCTTTGGTCAGTTTCGAATGTCACCAATGCTGCTGCGATGCTAATGTGTTGCTTCCACCCGCCCACATGATTAATGGTGGTCAAGGCTGCGTTTCTCATCTAGATGTATACTTACATCAATAACTACCTTAACAGATACACAGCTATAAAATACACCGTAGTGACCATATCGTATTTTATATATATTCATGTAAGTGTGTATGATGTATGTATTTAATATAGTTATGTATAGAAATAATTTATGGGTGTAGGTATAATGTTTAAGTGCCAGGAGGAGGGGGAAGGAATAGTTACTTTCAGAGTGTGACAGTAAGAGCTGTACCACATTTGATGTAAAAACCATAAGAAGCCAAATGCAACAACTTAGATATTGGACCCACTAATGTTGGATTTATCTGCTTAATTTCCTGCAAAATGTTTTTTTCATTTGAGACTTTAGATGCTGAACATCAGTATTTATAGCTGTTTATTATTTTCAACATACTTAGGTTTTTAGCCATGGTTTAGCAGATATACTGCACAGCTATTATGATAGAAATATTTGCACATTATGTTTTGAGATGCTGCTAATTCCAGTAGAACTTTTCATTAGTTTTCTCTGCTGTAAGAATTTCTGCTTCTGTCTCTGAAAACTGAATTTCTATGAGGTTTCCTGAATGTATTACCTTCAAAATTCAGACCAAATGATAGACATACTTGCCACCTCAGCTCTGCTGTACAACCCCATGCCACCTTTTCAAAACCATGGGTTTGGTTTTTTAATTTGAAAAACAATTGAGGCTCCATTTGGGGCAATGAATGTGTAAGTAAAATATGTCAGGTGATATATTTGAAATAACCTCAGTGATTTCAGAGTCATTTCTCACATTTTCAAAAGTGACTTTAAATGAAATTAAGTCAACTTCAAATGAATCACTTTTGAAAACAGGACTTAGCGAGCCTCAACTGGATATTGGCTTTTACAGCTTGATCTGATTCACTCTACGATCATGTAGTGCAGTAGCTCACAATAGTCTGAACCGAGAGTTAGTTCCTGGGGAGGTCTTTCTTTTGTCTACAAAGATAGGCTTTCATATGCAGGTGTCAGAATCTGTTCTCTCCACTGCACTGTGTTGATGTTTTGAAAAAAATAGATGGTTCTTCAAATGTCTAACATGACACTGATTCCCTTTAACTCTGCGTATTTCCATGCTATTATAAAAGCAGCCACATCACTTTCAATGCTTCACTAGTACCTCATTAAAAAAATGCAAACAATAATGTCAGCATCTCTGTTACGAAGAATATTTTGATGTTCACACCTCTGCCGATGGGTGCCTGAACGAACACGCCGTGTGAGCTCCACAGGACTCGGCCCCAGCCCGAAGGCAGGGAAGGGCAGCCCTGCAGCCCTCCGGCCCTGTTGGGTGCCGAGGCGGAAGGCACACTGCATACAAGCCCTCTGCACTCGGTGTGAGCGGGTTACGAAGCTGGTCTGTGTGGCAACGGCTGGTGAGAGGAGCCTTGCTTTAGCTTGCCAGTATGCAAAGTCTAGTTTTATTCCCTTTTTCAGTGGAACCAACCTTGTCTGTACCAGTGGGCGCCTTTCACAAATCCTGCTGTGGCGGAAGGAAATTTCACCTGCTCTCCTACTCTCAGTATGTTTCTGTGTATCTGCTATATGTCAGGGAAATATGTGTCCATTTTTTTTGTGTGTAAAGGAATAAGGCAGATGTATGCCAAATCAACTTGAACAAATATTTTAAAATCCTTTTGCTGAGAGAAATTGCAGGGTGATTACAACACACAGAGGATCTAAGGATGGCATTATTCTTGTATACAGAACAGTCTGTGGCTCTTCATCGCAATCCTCCACACTCCCCCCCTTCCACACAAAACCATCCATTACAAAGCTCCTGCAGTCACTGATTTATGTGCTTGTGATCAAACTTTCCCGATTCTAATACTGTGAGCATTTTATAAAAGATGGTTGCAATTCCTAGATAGACTGAGCGTGTCTGTTCTGTGCTGTTGTGCAGCTGCTTTATTATGCTCCTGGCCTCTCATCAGTGATTTCAGTCTTACTATGAGACTCTACAGAAATGAATCTCTGGGAAGAGTTCATTTATATTTTGATGATCACCTAATCTGCATAGCTGCGCTGTGTTCTATGCTTTGTGATAAGTCTGTGATGCCAAGATCCTGATAGTTACCCTACAGCCAATTTTCGAGGCAACGTGAGATGTTACCGGTCCTTGTCCCAGCACAATATCAACAGTCTCACAAGCAATCTGATCTGTACTTTCTCATGCGTGCATATTAGCCTAGACACATCATTTTGAGCACTAGCTAATATAGGAGAAAATGCTTCACATTCCACAGTTGCGCGCGAATTTCTGAGGAGGGCACCAAGGCAGCTTATCTGGCACGTGTGAATTACACCTGCGGGGAGGGTTCATAACAGGACTCTGCAAAATATGTGATATTTTGAAGCTTCCTCCTCTTCCAACTTCTTACATTATAATCTCTGAAATAAATTTACTTCTGGATGATAACCATAGGAGACATTAGGAATTTCTGCAGCACATAAGAATATAGGAAGCCAACAAAAAGCAGTTATTTTAATTTAAAATGAATATGTTTCCTTTATTATTTTCATGTTTACCACTTGGCTTGAACTGTAGATCTTGAGGAAAGAACTACCAGATTTCGGTAACAAATGAAGGGAGATTTCTTTTTTCTTTTGGCTTGCTTGCCACTTCAACAACAACCTCGCACATACAGACGGTGCACAAGCTACTCCATGATGCCCTTTCACAATCTCCCAATAGGAATTTACAAACAGTGAGCTAAGAGAGTTACAGATGCACGCTTTAGCCTCAGCCTCCCACCACAAATGCTGCCGCAGCGTGGCACTGGGAACGCAAACATATCAGTGCTGTGGAGGGTGAGGGCAGTTGTCAGAGTGAAAGACCCGGTCGCTTACAGAGAGAGCGTCCGGGGCTACAGCAGCGTCACCATTGTTTATAGCTCCCATTTCTGCCTCTCCATCTGGAGCCACAGTCTTCCAGGTAATGCTTTCAGTCTTTCAAACTGCTGTATAGGGAGTGGAGAGACAGAAGTCCGTGGCACCTACACACCCAGCTGCTGCTGAAATCATTGCACCTATGTAACAGTTTATTGGATTGGGTGCTTTTTGCCCCCATTTGAAGTGCAGGCTTATGGCTCAAGAGACTTCCTTGTCGCCAGCTGAATATCGGTGCAGTTGTGTTCCAGCTGAATTTGCCATTTTACAGTGTGAAGTCCTCAGCCTTCACATCCTCTGAGCAGTCTCTGTTGACTGCTTCAGATTTTCACAGCCTTCAGAAAAGCTACTATTTTTTTTTCCAGTTGGGGAAAGGCTAAATTATGTGGTGTGTTAAGCCTGCTATAAGCAAGTTGAGGAATAGGGATGCTTTTGTTAAAGTTTCTTGACAAACAACTGTTCTCTATTAAGAGGGATCTGCTACTGTTCTTAAATTTATTAATTATTTAATTTCACTATTGCAATCTCACTGGGACTTCAAAATTGAGTCTAGCATTGTATTCCTAGCAACAGGTGGTAGGATGGGTCTTTGAGCATCCCAACCTGCTGTGTTTGCAATTAAGCAGGTATTTTAGGACGCTATGCTGAAAGAATCAAAATAAGAATGTATTTTCTCATTCGGTACAAACGTCTTCCGTTAACTGCGCTCAGAATCTAAGACATTTTATGTATACATATACATACACCATCTGCTAGTTTTCTGTTTGTATTTTTTTGTTTCGGTTCCAAGACAGTGTCAAAACAAAGCATCATGTCTACCTTCGTACAGACAGCCTCTTTTGCTCGGCTAACGACTTCTTTCTCATCTTGGGGTCCATTCAGACATCCACGGAAGGCTCGTGTAGCCTGGCAAAAGTGGAAGCTGATTCAAAATTACCAAGATTTTTGTTTAATAACTTCACCACCTCCAAGTACAGTTGGTTATTTTATCAGCAGCACCCTTCTCTCATGTACAAAGTCTGTAAGGGAAATAAGGTGTGTATTAGTATGATCAATCTGATACTGTGGAAGAGGAGATGACAAGAGGCCAAAAGCTTAGAGGAATGTTCAGGGATTCCTGGTCTTTGGGGAGGGCTGGACAGATGTCAGACAGCAAGACAGCTCTGGGCAAAGCTGCAGAAGATCTAGGCCCTGTGGAGAGGAACCCAGCGTGGACAAAGCTCAAGAGCTGTGTCTGTGGAGATGGGGAAACTCAGGAGGGGGTGAAAAAAGAAGTAAATCTTTGACAGGAAAAAAAATTAATTACTTTTGAATAGTGCTAAAAAAGCTTACTAGTGCACTCAGAGATTGAGCGAAATCAAAGACATCCTGTTAGTTGCCTCTAGTTTTGTTAAATAGTAATGTCTGGGGATAGTCACACCACAAACTGCGACGTTGTTTTATCTGGGAGAACAAGAAGACAACTGTGTTTTATCATAGTAGAACAAGCTGCTGAGAAGAGGCCGAGAGGACCATAACCATCTCATCTGGTGGCCTTCATAACATGCAAAAAGCACATCGTAACTTTCAGTTACAGGGGCACAAATACCTAAATTTGTATATGTCATTTGTATGGTTGCTCTGGAGTTCCTGTGGAGTTAGATGCTCTCAAGGGTTTGCTTTAATCATTCAGAAGTGCTCATTGTTCTCTGAACAACTCCAAACATGATTTGCCTGAAAAGAAATTGGCCTGTGGTACTGTAGGATGACATTTTTATTTGTTGAGAGAAGCATGTTGGTATTGAGATGTTTGCGTATAGGATGGTGAGAAAAACAACACTAGAAAGCCTGCACCTGCAATACTTTACTAGTAAATTGACCACACGAGGCATGAGGCCAAAAATATATAGGAAGATTCAGTGTGTACAGTGGGGGAAAAAAAAGGAATAAATGTTAAACCCATATTCCAAATAGGAATATTTACATTACGTAGTAATTGGGTAAACAAAATGAGGGGCACAGAATCAAATGAAGAAGCAGCCATTCTGAAGATTTCCTCTTTACTGACACAACCAGCAAGCAACAACAGCTTCTGTCAACAAAGGGAGAAGCCATAATGACACTGTATTTGTTTAGTATGGAGTGATGTCCATGTATGTTCACACCCTAATCAGTGGAGCAATTACTGTTGTTCGCATCTCCATTTCATTTCCTTGGCTGAGCACTCCTGGGATTTTGGACCGTGATCTCATTATTCACTTGGCGTTGCCATTTGTATTGTGTACCTGCTCCAGCAGATATCATCAACTCTTAATACTCCTGTGCTATGCAGAACAAATCATTTGCATTTGAGTAGGTCGCTATGGCTACTGGCTACCTAACAGTGTACTGCATCTGGAAAAGCCAAAAACTGAAGGTACTTTGCAGAATTCAGACAAGGATCAACTGTTTACTATTTGAAATCATATCTGCACCCATTGCTGTCACTAACAGCACATACTTGTGTAAGGTTGATCAGGTACAATCTCTGTCTTCCTATTTTGGATTAATATTTAGAGTCTCTTTCTCAGGGCTGCAGGCTGACTCCAAAGGAAAAAAATGTCTCTCGAGGACACTTGCATGAGAGTGAGCAGATTAATTACACCTGCAGCCGTTCAAGGTGTAGCATAAAACCTAAAGGTTTTCCATTAAAATTAATTCTGTGATATGTGAAAAGACAAATTTCTGCTGGAGTTGTCTGAAACAAATCTGTTAATTTATGCTGTTGTAGTTTTCGGAATACAGAAAAACTCTGTGACTGGGACTAGCACTGAAGGTGCCAGCTCAGTAGGATCCGAGTCTTCAACTTGCAGGGGTTCATTCAGAAATACTAACCCTAGTGCTTTGTTCTGTTCCCTACTTGAATCACAAAGGCAAGGGAATAGTATTACCCCTGGGAAAGAAAATGGTGAGCACTGAAGTGAAGCGACTCTGGAAGGAGGCAGTGAGTCAGCATCAAAGTCTGGACCAAAACTCGAGTTTGCCAGAGCCGTCTCCTCATAGTTGAGAACAAATGGAGAAACCATCTCCATGAAAGCACTGGCTATAGCATTGTACCAAAAGAATCTGTCTGAGGAATCATCCCTAACGCAAATAAAATACCTCTGACAATTGGACTAATAACACTAATTTTCTTGGTGTGAATGAAATAAGCCACCACCATCAGAAATTCAGTCACTATCGGTAAATTGCACGTACTCTGTAGAACCACTTGCACATATTCAGAGCTATTTGCAATGCAGTCATTGTCCATGTCCGTGCCAAAGGCTGCCTGTCCCCCTTCAGAAACCACGTGTGAATCCTCCCGTTGGTTACAACTCTCTGCTGAGAGATCCCTGGGATCTTCAAGGGGAAGTTTATTGTTTCAAAGTAGCTAAAGAATGTTCCAAGGGTTGCCATACTGCTTTTGTTTCCCCCAGCAAACACCATCTACTAGCTATTATTTTGGGAAGGGGGCTAGAGAATTAGAAAAATTCTCTCTCTCTCCTCTTCACCAAAAGAACAGACTCTTTTCCAGGACGAAGCAGACATCTGACCTGACAATATGTTGCTTTGCTGAGAGTGGCAACAAAACATGGGTGGAGTGAAATATCTGTTCACCTATTTACCACTGAAATTCATTAGGTTATGAAGCAGGCCGAGGTGTTTCACTGCCCATTGTAGAGTAATGTCAGCATTTGTGGGTAAGGTCCACTTGCTTCGCGAGTGTTCAGCGAGAAACTGTATGGCTGAACAATGTTCCTGTTATACATAATACATTAAAACCAAAAGGCTGTAAAATAATCTTAGGCATCACTTGCATACAAAGATACACAGGCAGAGTGCAGAAGTGGCCAAAAACTGAAACCTGACATCCATGCTTGGTCATCGCTTTGAAAGTCATCGTGCTAAGACTGAATAACAAAGCTCAGCAATTAAAGGGAAAATCACATCTGAACACAGTTTGGGATTATTTGCTGAAAGCATTTTATTAGATTCAGCTGTAAGCCCTATCATTTTGTGATCCAACCTGTGCTGCTTTCTTCTTCGGGAATACAGTTTCCATCGTTCACCCTGTTGTGAGATGGTAGGGGCCTTTGTTGTACCGCAGCTATGACAGCTTCCAAGGTCTGGTAAGACTGA
>VZSC01014225.1:0-18755 GCA_013398225.1 Steatornis caripensis | reverse complement strand
AAAAATTGTATTTGGGTTTAATAAAAAAAAATCTACCAAGTGTCCCATGTATATGTATATACATGTATGCATTCACGTAATGCATTAAAATCACCTAATGTGTCAAGGTAATGTATGCAAATATATACTGAAATCCCCAGTACATTTGCATATTTAATGTATGACATTAAAATCACCATATGCATACGTCTTTGTGTATAGGCTGTATTAAACCAGTAATCGCTTACGTACCTCCTTATATCCAGGTAACGAAGAGATGAAGTTCTAGACTGCTAATGATAAAAATATAATTAGGTTTATATATGGTAATAGGTTCACTGAAGTTGTTAGGTGAGCTGTCTGGTGTGGTTTTAACACGTACGTCTAGAGCTGTGTGTTATTGGATTTAAATTCTGGGGATTTTTTAAAAAAATCCCATGGTGTAAGAAGATTAGAAGTAAAGCAAATTGAAAAAATACTGAATGACTTTCTGTAAGCTTGGTTAACTCTTAGAGCATGCTCTTGTGATGAGAATTTACAACAGTTGCCAGGCTGAGGATTGCCAAGAGCAATGTTGATAAGGAGATTGAGCCTGGAATAATTTGGAGACAAAGGACTCCTCTTAAGAGAAGTCAAACTTTCTCTGACCTGCCTTTTTTTTTTTTCTTTTTTCCCCTGTTTAAAACTGAGTGCAGTCGGTCTGATGAGCCCTCTTCTCACAACTTGATCTGGAATCTCCTGTCCTTGCCTGGCTGTCCTTCAGAAATACCTGCAGCTGAGGTTTTTTCCCCCACCACCACCTTCGGGTGGGGGTGTGAGCGCACCGCGGCTGCTGCGGGGATCTGGGGGAGCCGGGAGCATGCCGGCGGGGCTACGCAAGCGTGGACCTCAAAGGAGGAGCCGACGTGGCTGGGTGTCGGTGCTCCCCTCGCCCCGAAAAAAGGTGTAGGAGGGGAGAGTTACTTCCCGGTGTCCTTCTGTCCCTCGGCCTTCAGACGTTGGCTCCTGTCCTCCTCTAGTATTGAACCCCCCTTCCGCCAAGGGGCGTTCGGGCTAGGGGCGGGTAAGGTGGAAGCCAACATTTAGCCTGAAAGCAGAGCCTGAAGCTTGTGCTCCCGCTTGGGCGGGGGATACAAGCCTGCGGCTCAGGTGCCCTTCCCAGGAGGGACACCCGTATCCGGCGGACAAGAGGAGATGGCTTTCCATCCTGGCTCTTCATCCCCACTGCCAAGGCTGCGAGCCACAGGCTCTCGCTTCGAGGCGTTACCTTGCCAGTGTTGAGCAGGGTATATCAAGCCGAGCAGTTGTAAAGGTGCTCAGAGGTTTAAAGCTTCCAGTTACAAAACTCGTTTGGGTTTTATCAGCTTGATGCAACCATTTGTCATCTGAACGCAAGAGAAGAAAATCTCTGCCTTGGGTGCATAGCTGGAGTGAAAAATGAGGTTTTACGATTGAGGCTGTGCTTCAGGGTAGACCACAGAGGGATGGGCATTTCTGTTGGGTCCCTGTAGCCCTGGTCTTGCAGATAGGTATTATGTAGGTGTTGCCACTGTAAAGGGACTTGGAAGAAAGGGGGCTTGGATTTCGCACCAAAACTGTGCGGCGGAGAGTCTGTGTTCAGAGATCTCTGCAATGGTGTCTCCTTTAGCAATATCCAGAATTTTCAGAGACATCCTTTGCCTTGAAACACTTGCTTAAATGGGCACCGACACTTCTGCAGAAGCTTTCAATCTTGTTCTGTCGTTCCACATGAACATTTGAGGCTTTGCACTTATTCTGGTTTTTTTTAATGTTTGATAGGTTTTAGGTAGGTTTTAATGCCTGGTCGTCTTGTGATTGGGCGTTTGTCAGTCTTGATACGCTAAGGCTGATTTTTTTGAACAAGTGACTGTTTTTACAATAGTGAAATATTCCATAATAGGAATTGCATGCATGCATTTACCACACTTGAACTGTCTTCATATGCTAAAGTGTGAAATTTGGATGTTTGAATTAGATTCTCTTTAGGTCTCTTTTCTGAAATGTAACATTTTTCCTGCCATTTTAGCAAATGCTTTGTGGAAAGCAGCAAAGAAACTGTACTTTGCTTTCACAGGGAATGCTATAAGGAAGAAGGAAAGCAGGAGCAAAACAAATTCTTTCTGTATTACACGTGAAGAATTCCATTCTAAAATTACAGGTAGATTAATATTTATTTATGCAGCTTTAAAGGAAATATTCCTTAGTGATGCTCTGGTGATGCCGTGGTTGCTGAGCGTGTTGCTTCTGCCACTCATGTGAATCATACTTAGTGGGATTAGGAAACCCGTCGCCCAGGAGCTCTCATAATTTGTGAAACTGTCACGTTCTTCAGTAGCTACTTTTCCATTTAATCTCCATCCATTAATTGTCTGATTTCAGTAGATAAATGCGACGGTAACTATCCTTGTGAATTTGCGTGAATGATCCCCGTTTCTAAATCAGGAGTTCTTCTAATTAGCACGCTGAGGTTATCAGGATTTTTCCTGTGCCTCTTATGCTTGCTGCTCCAGATCCATGTTTATAAGCGAGACTCTCTTACCAGCTGACTGAAATCAAGTTGTGAAGACATTGATATCGTACAAGCTGGCCCTGAGAAGGTTAGTTGGCAAAAAGCGTGTTGCTTGACAGCCTTTTTTATTTTTAAACAGAGTAATGTAGTGCTTTATAGGTTCTTATTTTTGGTTCAGTTTTTTTTTAGACCCCAAATATTTGTTCCTTCGTTGTTTAGTTTTCAAGCAGACCTTTTGAAATTCCTTTGCAACATGGGAAGGAGAATGACGCCTTTCCTGCACTTCCATTACAGACTTTCAGTTCCTCTTCCTGTCTGTTCTGTTCCTGAATTCCCCTGGCAAAGGCTTTGCTCTCGTTGAAGGGTCCCTTTTCCACTTCCTATTTAAAATGCTGCTGTGTTGGGGTGGGTGGCTGTGTGGGTGAGCAGGGCAGGGCAGGCGCTGTAGGTTCTGGTGCGCCGTCAGGATCCTCGGCAGTCAGGTGGCCAAACTAGAAGAGTGAAAAAGGAGCTTCTCCCTTGCTCCCTCAGTTGTCTTTTGTTTGATTAATGAGCAACAGACAATTTTGAGACTCTTGTTCTCCTCAAGTGCGTTTTCGGGCTGGGGGGGGCGGAAGTGATCAGCTGCTGTGCTTCTTCACAAAACATGTCTGAAAACACGAGGGAGGTGACAAGATTTTGATGTTTTTGAATTGTTTTTTTTATGAGCTGTTTGTGTAACAGATGCAAGTAATCTTTCTTAATTAGTTGTAATCGATCAGTGTTGAATTGTATGGCAAACCTACAAGGAGTATATGTCTGTCTTTGGCTTTTCTTGACTTTCTCTTTGCATGTGTTTAATTACAGGATAATAAATAATTTGGTTTATAAGCCATATGAAGAAAAGGTATGGCAATTCCTTTTAATTGGAAGTCCTTTTCCAATACAAAGCTTAGCGAAATAGCTTAAGAGCATAGTAGCTTTGTGTAACTGCTTGATGAATTGGCAGTTGGTTTTTTTGAGCAGAATTTTTTTTTTAGTGACTCAGTAAAATAATTGGCACCCTTGGGTGTGGAGGCTTGGTCAAGAAATTAGTAGATAAGATTACAGGATCCCTCAGGAGGTCTCTGGTCCGACCCCCTGCCCAAAGCAGGGTCAGCTCTGGGATCAGACCAGGCTGCTCAGGGTTCTCTGCAGCTGGCTGTTGGACAGAGGCTGCGTGACCTCGCTGGGCAGCCTGCTTCATCCACGTTTGGTTGGTTCATCTCTGTGTTGGAACATGTCTCCAAGCTGTTACTGGTTTATTTTTGCGCAGTGTGTCTAGGCTTAATTTACGTCCTTAATCTTGAGTGCTCTGAATGAGTGTCATTTTAACATCTGTCACATCTTCCAAAAAAATGTATGTGATAACCAGGGCTAGAAAAAATTGTATTTGGGTTTAATAAAAAAAAATCTACCAAGTGTCCCATGTATATGTATATACATGTATGCATTCACGTAATGCATTAAAATCACCTAATGTGTCAAGGTAATGTATGCAAATATATACTGAAATCCCCAGTACATTTGCATATTTAATGTATGACATTAAAATCACCATATGCATACGTCTTTGTGTATAGGCTGTATTAAACCAGTAATCGCTTACGTACCTCCTTATATCCAGGTAACGAAGAGATGAAGTTCTAGACTGCTAATGATAAAAATATAATTAGGTTTATATATGGTAATAGGTTCACTGAAGTTGTTAGGTGAGCTGTCTGGTGTGGTTTTAACACGTACGTCTAGAGCTGTGTGTTATTGGATTTAAATTCTGGGGATTTTTTAAAAAAATCCCATGGTGTAAGAAGATTAGAAGTAAAGCAAATTGAAAAAATACTGAATGACTTTCTGTAAGCTTGGTTAACTCTTAGAGCATGCTCTTGTGATGAGAATTTACAACAGTTGCCAGGCTGAGGATTGCCAAGAGCAATGTTGATAAGGAGATTGAGCCTGGAATAATTTGGAGACAAAGGACTCCTCTTAAGAGAAGTCAAACTTTCTCTGACCTGCCTTTTTTTTTTTTCTTTTTTCCCCTGTTTAAAACTGAGTGCAGTCGGTCTGATGAGCCCTCTTCTCACAACTTGATCTGGAATCTCCTGTCCTTGCCTGGCTGTCCTTCAGAAATACCTGCAGCTGAGGTTTTGAAAATATTTTCCATCGCTCTTGGTGATACCAAACCAGCTGAGAGTTTCAGGCAGTAATGGTTGGAGTGTGATTTTTGAGTCTTCAGCCCTAAATAAGTCACACTTCTGCTGTTGATTGTAACGTGATGTTGGTTCTGAAACCTGGGTATTTGTCTTTTTTTTTAGTCATTTTTATTGAAGAACCTGTAGAGAGCTACGGGATTATTAAATCCTGTTGTACTCTGCTGTAGATTCCAAAAGCTCTGGAGATGCCTCCAGTTACCAAAAATAGCTACCTTTCCTTGTTAGAGTTTAGTCATACAACAAAAGAGAAACAAAATAAGTGGAGATGATGGCCTCTGTTCTAGGGGATCAATCTGAATGACAGCCAAGTTAATACATGTGTATATATGAGCATTTGTTAAAAAAAGAACACCCCACCTCAAGCTCCTTGCTATCTGGAGGATATAGTATTGTTTTGATACTGCACTTTGTAGCAGAACAAATACTTGACAATGGCTCAAGTAACTACAAAACAAAATTTCACATGATGGAAATGTAGGTAAGGGGCAATACACTCCACAGTGTGTAATTAATGCCGGCATCTTGCAGTGGCTCACAAAATGTGCTTTCCAGATGACAAGAACATCTTCGTGTGTAAACATAAAGATATTAAATTAAGTGATGCTTTTTAGAAGGGTGGAAAACCTTAAACCAGCTACTGATGCTAAGGGCACTGCTATTCTGCAACTGTGTGTTGTGGGTTTCTTGCCGTGCATCGGTTAATAGAAACAGGGAGAGAGCAATAGATACGGGTACTGCTGATTTCTTTACTGTAGCTCCCAGAGTAACAGCTTTGTAAGCGCTGTGACTTCTTCCGCTGAGAAGCAGGGCTTCTGGCTTGCAGTGTTTTCTTGATGGTCCTCCCAGGAAGTTCAGGAGAACTTCTCTTGAGGACTTAGATCGCAGTGATTTACAAGGCTTGCGAAAAGAAGCAAACCACCTGGTCAACTGATGGCATTCCATGGACTATGGGACAGTCCAGCTTGAAACAAGAGTGTGTGAGGTGGTGTGCTTTGTGGTTTTGTAATCTGGCTGCTCTTTCCAGATGGCAGGCAAACACTGCTGTTTGGCAACCAACCTAGCTCGGGAGCTGGCTGCTGAAAGCTGCTCTTCCTGCTTCGGCCAGTGGCCACCACTGTGTAAGCTCAGCCTTTTCAGCGCTCGTTGACCCCTCTCTGGGCTGGTTTTGTGATCCTATGCCACGCTGAAAGAAACAAGCTGCGTCTTTTTTTGGTAGGTGGCATCTTATAGCAGATGCTTCAGAGACCTGAGTCAGAAAATGGCCACAAGCAGTCGAACTGGCCCAGCTGAAAGAGCAAGCAGCCTCTTTGGGGAAAAGCGCCAACCTCTGAAACCACGTTTGCTGAAGTTTGTGTAATAGCGTTTAATTAAGGCGTTAGGCCCTTTGCCTCCCTCTGGTGACCTGCGGTAGGGCATGAACAGTCTTTTCGCACCTGACACCTCTGGTTGGCTCCTGATTGTTAAAAGTTAGTGTCAAGTTACTGCGAAAGGCAAAAATCCCTGTTCGGGGATGGGTAACTCCATTCAATTCCCACTGACCCGTTTTGAGCTAATCCAGATAGGAATTCCCTGTCCATCCTTTTCTGGTCTGTCTTCCCCTGGAGCAGAGCTTATATGTTCAACCACAGCAGATAACATATGACAGGAATGGGGCAAAACTGGTTGTACCTGTTAGTGAAAGCATTTAAAAATTGCTCCTTTTCAGAGCAGGCAGTGTGATCCAGTACGGCAGTTTGTATGATTTACGTAATTTCTATTTGGAATTGCAATTAGTGAAACAAAATGCATGCCTAATAGTAGTTCAGGATAGGGGAAGGGACAGCTAAACCTTATGTTGTTTGGGAACTGTATTAATACTGGACTTTGAAGTTTTTGAAACTATGAAACGGGTGTTTATGCATACGTAGCTGAAACTTGGGTAATGCAGTTATTTCGTGCTAATAGATTTGAAATATACCTTTTTTTTGTGGTGAAGATGAAAATTGCCTCCTCATCCACTTCCAAAGTTTGGAAGTAGTATCCAGTGGACACACATAGGAAAAATAGAGATGGGGCAGGATTTTGGAGTTATTTCCAGTCTCCTTGTCATGCTATCCCATAGTCTTTGTGCCTGCAGCAAACCTTCCCTTACCTTATCAGCTCATGTTTAAAGTAGAGATTGCTCATTTGGAACCTCTGACCCTGTAAAATTGATTTTTCTCTTAACTTATGGTGTCCGCAAGGGGCTGGTCGTGTGTTGCCCTTCCCCCACCCCACCTTGTGAGATACAGTTTTGGGACAAATAGCTAACTTGTTCTTCTTTCTAGGCTTAGTTATGTAAATTTATTTGTAGCTGGTGTTTTGGATCTGGTGTATGGAGTTCAGAGCTGATCTTTTATTGCATTCTGCTTTCTCATAGTTTGAAAGGTAACTTGAAAAACTACATTTGTTCCCTATGTCTCACCCAAAAACATGGGGAGATAGTTTATGAGGAGCTTTGAAAATTAACTACAACAGAATCAAACCTTCAACAATAATATATCAAAAAACCCCTAGGTCATGGCTTGTAGGGTTTTTTTCCCTTGGAAAAAAGCTGCTCTTAATACACATCCCATATAATGCTTGTATATTTGTTTATGTAGATAGTGAAAAATACAGTATTATTTAGGGGAAGGTAAACTGAGGAAGAGAAGCAAACTGTTGATGCATCAAAAAGGCAGTGGCTTTAAAATGACATTAATTACTTTTCTATTTTCCTTTTTTTTCCTTTATAGATGATGTAAATTTAAATGTACTAAATGTTGATTAATCGTAGTTTAATTGTTAAGTATGGAAATGAGGGGCTTTTGTGCGTGCATGGCATTAGTAAGTGTGTAGACCTGATGCATGCGTGAAGCTGTTGGGTTGTTTTGAAACTTGTTTGATATTCTTCTGCAGCTCTGCTACCTGTGCCTCATCTGTCGTCTGCCCAGTTCGCTTAACTAAAGTGGAATGAAATTGCTTTTAATGACATGTCTTTTGACATCCTAATTTCATTGTTATTTCCTTTTGCCAGTTTTGTCTTTGATTCCATTAAGTCTTAGAAGGATAATATTGATCTGAAGTTGCTTAACAATAAACTTTTTAAACAGAGAATTTTGGAACTCCACTTGTCATTCTTTCATTGTTGCTTAGCTCCTAGAACTTCATTGCAAGCAATTTGCAGGTGAGAGCTTGTCTGTAATCCAGAAGATATGACTTAGCGTGAGAGTACATCATTTAAAAAAAAAAAGGCAAAACACCCTCCTTCCCTCTGCAACTAAGAATTTATTGTTTACATTTTTATGCAGGGGAGTAAGAAGGGGAGTTGGAAAGCCTAAGAAGTCAAAGACCAAATGAGGGACACAGAACACATGCAAGTGGTTGAGGGAGTTTCAAAGACTTCTGAAGGTCCCCAAGGAGACCTGGACACTGGCAGTCTGTTTCACTTTTGTTTGGATTCATTTCTACTTTGGCCTTCTTGTCTTTTGTTTCTCATAGTGGTAATGCGAGTTGTGGAGAATTGTTTTCTTTTTTCCTGCTGGACTTAACGCCTGAAAAGCCAGTTTCTCCTTTTCTGTGTGCAGTGGTCTTCGTAATCGGGGTCGCATCTCTGAGCTGTTGAGGTGAAGTGTTTCACTTTTCACTGCCAGCCTGTCTGGGCCTGTTTGAATCCCGGCTGAGGCAACATCTCTGAAGAACAGTGCTTCCCTGGTTGGATTGTGTCATGAACTGTTTTATTTTGGTGAACGGCCAAGATCAGACTGGTTGACAGCAGAGGGGTGGATGCCCATGATGGGCAGTTCCTGCTGTGTGGTACGGAGGAAGGATTATGGTATCGATTTGCGTTGGCACCGTGCACTGAGCTGCTGGCTCGCCAGGGCCGATGGCCTTCATGGAGTCCCTGCTCTGACTGTGCAGGCGTCTTTCCTTTGGGCAGAGGAGCTAACGGCTTTCTGAAGGTGCTTGTGAGAAAATCCCGTGAACATCTGAGCTTGGAGAGAAAACGTAATCTCTGATAAACAGAGGGGTAAAATTAAATCAAAGCATTTTACTTTGAAATCGCAGTCTCGCCTATTTCCGGAAATTTATTTAAATGAGACTTAGAATTTGTCAGACAGCTTTAGATTAATTTATAGCTGCAACACAAATTCTGAACTACTAAATTCCTGTTTAAATCTGCCAAAACTTCTGTGGGCAATGCACACAATACTGAAGGTCAAGACCCAAGCTCTGGAAATTGAGGCTGAGATATGTTTCTTGGCTCACCTGAACTGTCCCCTTTCATTTGAGTGAGGTGGTGCATGCTTGACTATAAACACATGCATAAATATTTGTAATGCATAAATATTTGTAATGTGTTTTAAGGAAATTGTATCTCTTAACTGATAAGAGGAAGAAAGCTTTAATTAATCTGTCACTTAAAAGAAAACTTCTGAGTAACAGAAGGCTGTTGTGTACTACTTTTACAAGCAGAAAGACAAAATATGACTTACACGGTGCTGTTGGCTTGGGAGACTCGACAGCAGCAAGTAGGAGTCTGAGTTTTCTGTTGTTGCTGTAAAACTGGTGTTTGAGGCTGGTAATTAAGTGGCTTCCTTGTTTTAAAGAGGGTTGTTGAGGCCTGGAGACCATATGGAAAATGGGCCATGGGAAGGATTAGCATTGAGCGAAGCCAGGGGCACCCACGTTGTGCTCCACGGGGCTTCCCCTGTGTCCCAGGCTCCCCCACTGCCCGGACCTCCTGCCCCCACGCCACCCCACAACTGAGTGATGGGGCGAGTTTAGGTAAACTTGGCATGGATTTGAGGTTATCTTGTGCTCTAGATGCAGTTTTGAGGAGCTGAAGCCATCTTCTCCAATAAAGGCTCAGGAAGAGAGGCTCAGGACAGGAATTAGTGGCTCTACTAGAGATAACTTTAAGAAAAAAATTATTTCAGCTGTAAAAGTGAAGCTAGATGAGAAAAACAATCTGTAATTTATCAACAGGAAGACTGAACAGTGCCTTGGTTACATCAACAAAGAGGAAATACTGGACAAGGAGAGGCATGCCAGGTACTGCTGTCTGGAAAGAAGGGTAGGAAACTGGGGACGTGTTTTTTAAAGTACAGGCTTGAGGCAAGCTGAGAAGGGAAATATATTTTTTGTCTTCAGATGTGAAGACTGCACAACTAATCTTCCAGAGAGGTAAATACAATATGTTGGGCTTTGTCATGGTAAACAGGAGAAATGTAATAACCTGGGATGTGCAGGGGGTCAGATCAGATGTTCTCTGTTCAAATAATGGGATTTAGATTCTGTGCCCAGGTGCCTTTGAACACTCACCCCAAGGGGAATATAGGGGTGTCCAGTTACACAAGGTTTCGTAGACAGTAATACTGTTTGCAAATACAGCCTATGTTATTTGCTTGTTGATTTTAGGATATGAGTTTTGGTGTTACCAAAACGTAATTAAGCCTTCAACTTTATTTTTTTAAAAACCTGTTGTGAGTTAGCATTTTCTGTCACAAACTGCCTAGTATGGTTTGGGATTTCACAGGTAAAATGGCATTAGTATTTGTAGAACTATTCAAGGATACAATTGGAAAGTGTCTGTTCGTGGTCTTAAATGGTAATGAAAAGTGAGTGGTGAGTTTTCTGAACCGTTTGAAAGGTTTAGTTTTTTATCACTCCTGCTGAAACAAAAGGACCCTGGAGCCTGGAACTGGACACTGGCACACTGGGCAGGTTGGGATTATTTCCCATGCTGCTGGGTAGTGCTGAACAAGTTCGGATTGTGTCTGTTTACGGTTGTCTTTGTTCTGTGCATTCAGCACAGCTCTGTGGCTCTCCAAAACAGAAGTTTTAAAGAAAGAAAAAAACAGTTTTTAAGGTGTTGGCTTGAGTTGTAAATGGCCTTAACAGATAAGGAGTACTTACGCGTTTTCAAATCATAGAATCATAGAATCATAGAATCATAGAATGGTAGGGGTTGGAAGGGACCTCTAGAGATCATCCAGTCCAACCCCCCTGCTAAAGCAGGTTAGCCTAGACCAGGTTGCACAGGAATGCATCCAGGCGGGTTTTGAATATCTCCAGAGAAGGAGACTCCACAGGCGACCTGGGCAGCCTGTTCCAGTGCTCTGTCACCCTCACAGTAAAGAAGTTCCTCCTCATGTTCAGGTGGAACTGCCTGTGTTCCAGTTTGTGCCAATGCTCTCATTTTTTAAATGACTGAGCCTGCAAAAGAAAAAACCTTGGGAGAATGATCACTAAATAATGTACCTTAGGAGTCATAGCTGCCCAGTGTTTCCATAACAGCTGAGGCTGGTGTAAAAGGCAACGTGAGCCTTTGGGGAATGCTGCATTTAAGCTGGAGCACAGACTTTATTTATGTCCATTACTTACTGCTTTTGAAATACAGGGAATAATTTGGATAAGGAAAATATTTAAAATTTGAGGAATTGGGCACATTGGAAAACTCCAAGTTGAATTTCGGTACGGTACCGTCACCTCGTCTGCCGGCAGCTCTCCCTGGAAATCAGGCTTCCGGCAAGGTACGAGCTCATCCAGGGAGGTGAAAGAAAAACTGAAGTAATTGTGGGTGTCTCTGCTTATCTCGCTGCTCCATCAGAGTATCATTTGTTTTGTTCATAATGCGTTTTTCTGAAGTCTTAAGATTTGCTTTGAATTCCTGCCTTTGCTTTGCCCTTTGCAAAAGCGTGGGTGTGGAGACCTCTTGGGTTCTCTGTCGGCTTGCGGAGCACTGCGGTTCTGCTGCTCTTTCTCTGCAGCTCTCCTGCTGGCTCACAGCTGTTGCCAGGAGCCATCCCTGCCGGGATTGAGGGCCTTCTGGGTGTCTTCCACACAAATGAAAATTCCTGTTCTTACTTACCGTGCAGTCAATAAAGTCTCTTGTAATTCTTGTTAGATTTGTCTTCGGGTCGGTGCTGTCTCTACCAGGTCTTTTTTGGTATTCAGCTGCTTTTGTCTTCCTCTAACAGTTTCAGTTCTTGTTTCAAGAGAAACAATGCAGTAGAAGGTTCATCTAGGGGGGAAAAAAATCAACAAGAAAACACCCCAAAGAAACACCACGTCCACCCACAATTCTCACTCTAGTTCTCTTACTCTGAGAAGCATATGGTGTCGCTGGCTTCTGAATTCAAAGACTGCTTTTAATCATGTCAGCAGCCAAATTACTGGTTTGCCTGAAGGTGATCTGCAAGGGAAGAAAAACAGGAAGACCACTTACACTGCTCTGTGGTGTATGTTGTGAAAACCAGACTAAATGCTTTTCTTGAGTTAATGGGAAGAAGCAATAAACAACTTACTGAGTGTTTCTGGAAAATGCTTCTGGCAAGAGTCAAATAGAAGAGTAGGGAGAAAGCCTTACAGTTACTAATTAATCTTTAGGTGGTTTAGCACTTTCTGATTAAAATGCCTGTAGATTTTGGGTAGCGCCCACCTTGAAGATTCAACCTACTGCTTTTTGAAACAACAGTATATCGCATAGGATACCAAGTCTTCTTGCTAAAACAGGTGGTACAGAAATCCAGAACTGGTGAGGTTTTTTGAGTCAAAATGTTAAGAAAAGAAAGGGGAGTATTTTTAGCCAGCTGTTCTCATTACTTCAGTTACATGTCATAAAAAAGCACATAAAAATTCCCTCGGGAAGTGTATCTGCATTTTCTGTGCTACATAGTCAAATGACTTACGGCATCTAAATTGGTACGACACTGAGAACGTGGAAGGTTTTGAATTGTGAGTGCCACGTCCCCCTTGTTGTTCTGCATGTGCTTTGAAAGGAGAAAACATACCTGGCGTGAGAACAGCATGCAGGCTGTGGGTAGCCTGCCTGCCCTGCTGGGATGTGGCTCTTTGACCGTGTAAGAGGTGCTTTGCCATGTATGGTTTTAACGTTTTCCTTTAGGATGTGGAGGTGGGCATGGCTTTCTGAAGGGCTTCCTGTAAAATATTGTTTATTGTTTCTAGAAATGTGACTTTGGAGACTTTGTTTAAATTGGAGGTGGGAAGGGGTGAGTGTCGCTCATTCCAAGTTTGGTATTCCGGTTACACCCTTACGTCTTTCAGGGAGGGTTTATCTCTGTAGTCAGTAAAGCTGAGTGTCAAGGACAGAAGATATAAAGAGTGTAGAAGTGCAATAGGGGTTGAGCACCTACAGAGTTAAACTGAAACTTCATGTGTCTTTTAAAATATATTTGTACAAATCTGTGCTATGGGTTTGTTCTAGTCTGCTTAAAACTTTCCCCCTTTATCTTTTCTTCTCAGACTTGAAATGATACTTTAAAAATTTTCTTAATTAGAAAAACCAAACCAAATCACAAATTTTTGATTTGATGAGGTTCTTTTCATGGGTTTTTTGTGTGTGTGTTTTTTGTTTGTTGTTTTGTTTTTTTATGCAACCTTTGATAGCTCCCTCTCTGACATACTTTTAAAATATTCTTGAAGCTTCCTAGACAGATTCTCACATCTTTTTGTCAGATCATGTGTATTGTATTAAAAAGTGTTTCCAGTGCCCAGATTAGTAAATGTTGTTGGTCTTTCTGGTTTTGCTCTTAGCAGGTTTATGTACAAGTACGTGGTGTTAGTTATCTAGCAAGCTGGATTCCCCTTTAACAGTAATGGGCAAGTGGCTTGTAAACCAACAGTTGACAAGTTAATTGCATGAGTTTCAGTATACATTTTCAAAAAAACCCCAAAATACAAGAAATGGAAAGGATGTAATGGCTTTGTTTTCAAAAACAACACTCTGGTTATGAATTTGTTTGCAGAACAGAGTAAATAATGCAGTTCTGCAGCTTGCATTGTTTTGATTAGGTGTTCAGAAATGCTTAGCATGATTGTTGGCACTTGCAACAGGCAGCTGGGATTTTTTGAGAAATTGCTCACTTACAGCATGCCACAGGAGTGTTGGAAAAATGAAATTTTGTTTAGACATAGCTAAAAATGCAATATTAATGAAGGAGAGCGTGTCATTTGGAATAAGAGTACTTCATCTCAATGAGGCTCTACTGTCCCCTCAATCTTCAGTAAATTTTTAATTTTGTGGTTGGTTTCCATGCTAATGCAAGGGATGTTATGACTTGTATGAAGAAATAGGCTGATTTAATTTTGCAAATGTAGTAATGTACTGTATTTGTTATACTCACAGGTTTATTAAAATGTATGCTCACAGGTTTTGTTATACTCACAGGTTTATTAAAATGTATGCTTTTGTGTAATGGTCGTTGTTACTGGGGTTTGGGTTTTTCTTCCCCCAGGTGGGTTGTTAGATCAGTGTACAGAAATCCTTAACGCATTTCTCCCCTGCTGACATGTTTAGTAGCTGCAGTTATCTGCAGAACTAATTCTGAGTTAGAGAATGGGTTTGGTTGCCTGAAACTCTTTGAAATATGTAGCCCGGTTGTACTTGAAGGGACACATACAACAAATATTTTGTTAATTCTGCGTTAACGGACACACCCATCTCTCAGGGTGGATTTCTCTCTTGTCCCAGTTCTTAATGATGGGAGGAGATGGGAAAGATGCGTTAAAATTACATGCTTTGCTTGCAGTAATCATCGCTAGGAAAGGTGATGCTCAGTATGTGCCTGTGTTGGCCTTGATGCTGAAAAGTCTTACTGACTTGTGTTCATTCTGCTTGGCGTGTCCTGCGCGCTGCTATGCCTGACACCTCCGCTTTTTGGTTTCTGTCTCCCTTCTTCAGTCCTCATCCTCGAAGCTGCAGTGCGAGCCACGGATTTCTGCTACGTGCCACGACCACCTTCCAGAAGCGCTTCTCTCGAGCCCTCTGCAAGGGTGGCGTTTCTGCCATCCTGCTTTAATTTTTGGTTTGGATTGTGCGTGGGCGTACTTGACTCAGATTGTTGTTTTCCCTTCTCCGCGTGTAAGCACATACAGTTCCCACACAGATAATTTTTCTGAGGTGTCAGAAGGAAGAGATTTTTCTCTCAATGAAGCTTAGCTCTTAAGATTATGTTCTTCTGAAGCGGGGATGAGCGAGTGTCTACTGATTCCCGTCTCCTGGGAAAGCGACGCCGGACCAAACATTAGGCTCTGGCAAAGGACTGTAGTTCTCCTACTAGCCACATCTTTTTGTCAGCTTTGCCCTGTACCTTTAGGAAGCAAGGCACTCGAGATAGTTGTGAAGTTGTTACGGTTTTGAGGGAGGTGCTTTTTTTCCTGACTGATACCCATTGTGTATGTGTTTATACTACAAGGCAGTGGTTGTCGGTTTGCCAGCAGGTCTGATAGGTCTGTGAACTACTTCTAATAACTTTGCAAAAGTAAGCTAAAAGACCAACTTCTGTAAGCCTAACTCTTTTGGACTAGGATGTGTACCTATTTTTAGAGCCTCTTGGAGGTGGAAGTGATTGTGCTGAGCGCGTGTGGCATGTGCTGCTATCAGTGATAAACCCCATTGAAAAGGCGTGTTAAGCCTCAAAGAGGAAAACGTTCTCAAAGTGTGCGTAGAGAATGGAGTAGGTTTGTATTGTGGTACAGGGTGGGTTGGTGTAGCGCTTTGGTTTCAGGAAACTCAGCCTGATGGCTTTGGTGCTCCCTTTTGGCTAAAGTTGGTAGCTTTATGCTGTGCCTGTATTGGCATTTATGTTCAAATCACAAGCGTGTGTGAGGAGAAGGTGCTGATGGGCTGACTTGCTGTGCTCAGCGCTGTGCTGCGGGGTGGTCATGGGGCGTGTGGGCTGGCTTCTTCCATGGTGGAACCCAACCAGTAGATGTTCTCCAGGAACATGCCTGAAATGTGCTGGCCCATCACAGATGCCCATGCCACATAACTGGAGTAGGTGTTTTTGCAAGTGAAATGCATCGAGGACTGGCGGAAACACAGCCGTTCTGCTGTGCAGAGCTTCCTCGCATCTAGCATAGGCATAGCCACAGAGGTGGCAGCAGGGACAATGTCTTCCAGCTGTGACAGCTTGTAGGGACGCTCAGTTTGTCTATGGTAGCGTAGTCACTGAACTGTCGTCGGGAATGTAACAGTGCATGCTAAAACGAGAAATGTGAGTATGAAACTACTTTGGAAATGTCCTTGTGACTGGTTGGTGTAATGCAAGGAGCTGCTGCCTATCCTGTCTCCCAGTGTCACCTGTTTAATAAAGACACTGGGGCTGCCTGTCTGTGGCAGAAGCTGCAGTTACACACCACTGTCCTTCTGTTAAGGCTACAAAAGAAGGGGATGTGGGATATGGTCTTAAATAGTGTTTGCAAAGATAAAAGTTCAGCTTGAAGATAATGGTTTTTTGTACCTCTCCTCTTTTTATAGGGGCAAAAAATGGCATATGGACATTTGGGAAAGACCGATTAAAGCAATCCATATCTCTTACAAAGCACTTAGTGACTCCGTCGTGTAATCCACAAGCACATTCCTCCGAGGGCATGGTCACATCCGCTGTTGTAAATGCATCGGCACTGAGGAAATGTGCTGAGCGGGCATGTGGCTGGAGCCCAGGCTCCCCAGGCATCCCTTCCTAACCTCAAGGGGTTTGTTGTTGTGTTCATTGTTTAAAGGAGCAGTGCAAGAGCAAGAAACAGTTCCTTGCCTCTTTTGGGGTAGCTGTTTCTTTCTGTTTTGGCTGCAAAGTGGATGTTTTATGAATATTTTGATGTGGTTTGGATGTAGGCTAAAGCTGGCGAAGTTCTAGGCCTAACCTGTACATGTGCATGTGTGGTCTTGGTTGTTTAGTTTTTTCTAAGTGCTGACAATTTGGAATCTCTAATGAAATTCAGAGAAATTATTGCTTACTTGAAACTTGAGCTAGCTTCTATATTTTTTGTTTGTTTCTTTTTTATTCCCGCCTCCCGACAAATCTTTGAAAAGTCGTCTCTTGTGTTGTTACTTGTTTGGTGAAGATGTTAACATCTTCATAGGTGTGAAAATAAGATGACCCTTGCTAAAAGGGGTGATGACCATAGGGTAGAGATAGAAAGCCTGTTGTAGGTGAAATCCAAACAGTCTGAAATGGCACTGCAGGCTGTTGGGGTTGCAAACAGTGTTTGTGCTTGTGGTTGACATGTACTCATACTAAAGATAACTAATGCTAATTATGGCCAGCTGTAGAGTGCCTATCTGAGGAGAGAGTCAGATGAACAGGGCTCACTAGTATCTCTGAATTCATATGTGCTCACTTGAGTGGGAAATGTAAGCTTCAGGTTATCTTCCCTCTCTCCTCCCACCCTTTAATAAATAGTACATTAAATTCATACTGCTAATATTATCCGAAAGTTTACCCCTGAAATAATAGAATCAAAGATGGAGTGTGGCAGCTTAGATAATACTGAGATGGGACTTTTTTTCCTCTGATAGTTTGTGTCCACGCAAGCAAGTGTAACATCAGCTGCACAGCATCAGGCAAAATCGTAAGAACAGTGACTGTGCGTGTGTAGGGTTGAAGGCTCCAGCTCTCNAAGTTTACCCCTGAAATAATAGAATCAAAGATGGAGTGTGGCAGCTTAGATAATACTGAGATGGGACTTTTTTTCCTCTGATAGTTTGTGTCCACACAAGCAAGTGTAACATCAGCTGCACGGCATCAGGCAAAATCGTAAGAACAGTGACTCTGTGTGTGTAGGGTTGAAGGCTCCAGCTCTTGATGGAAAACCCAACAAACAAAAGTATCTCTAGAAAATGGAAATGGTACTCAGCTGGAAAAATAAATAAAACCCACTCTGACCCTTTTTTTTATAGGTCTATAAAGGTTTCCAAGAGTGGATCTGTATTTTTGTGCTCTTTTGCTGGAAGTTGTGATGCTGGTCAATTACTTTCCTATCCAATACCGTGCTGTTAAGTCTTCTTCACTGAGCACCTAAATTATTTTTCAGCTTTCACCTTGTATTTCTTCCTAAGAACAATATGGTTAGCTTTAGCAGCACAGCTCAGATGTTATGTTTGAGACAGTTCTTAATAATCTTTTATTAAAATCGCCCATTTATAGTTAAATTAATTTACGGTCAGATACTCAACTGACTTGCAGAAAAGTTGATAATAATGCTCTAGGATCATGTACTTTTTCAGAATTTTTAGCAAACTAATTAAAATGCTACTTAGCTATTCTTGTGTTTTTCTTAAACTAACAATCTGTTAAGTTTCCAGCTGTCATTTGATTTTTTTAATTTGATTAATACATAAAATTAAGAAGTAATATAGCTATCATAGTTGCTGTAATTTCAAAAACTTTTAATGAGCAACTTGCTCATCATGCCCCTTTATAGAAGTGTTTTGTAGCGTTGCGTAAAAATTTTACAGTCAAAGGTCTTGAAAGGAGAGGTTTGAGCAGACTTGCAATGTCTTCCTTCCGCAGCTGCTGTAGGTATTTCCCAATGTGCTGGTTGGAAGTGCAAAAATGATCCAGGGACGCAATGCAAGAAGAGTAAACCATGGTCAGTTATTGTCATCTAGTTGATAGTCCCAGTTTGTTGCAGTGGTAAATATGCTATTTTTTTCATAATCGCCTAGAGAGCTTCACTTTTTTAGTCTGCTGGGAATAAGGTATAAATGTGCATTACGTGGGATCTGTTCTCTCTGCAGAGTATTTCTCTGCTAATTATGTATCAGGTGTACCAATGGTAGATACTTATAACGGTGAAGTTAAATGAGTGCCAATTACAAATCTGGTCCTGCAGATAAAATAAATGACCAAGTATAATTGAAGAATATATGGTGTTGACGATGCATTTTGCGTGTCTTGAAGCTGAACGTACTTACGGAAACTGTGCGTGTGTACGGCGTGCACATGTCTCTAGCCCCTGCAGCACTGATTTCCAGGGTGTCTTCCTCTGTCATTGTTACTGCTGGAAGAGATGTTCTGTCTTACCTGTAATTGCAAATAAACCAGACTGACAGAGATGCTGCTAGGCTGGGCTCTGCTGCATGTCAGGGCCTTAGAAATGAGAAAAGATTGGAGCTGTGAGAGTATGAAGAGGAATAGCTGGATATGGCAGTTTGCATCAAGTGGCAGGCGCTTTTTTTTTTTGCTTTCTTTGGTTTTTGCTTTCTTTGGTTT
>VZSC01014221.1:144174-188222 GCA_013398225.1 Steatornis caripensis | reverse complement strand
GGGCTTCCCCTGGGAATCTACAGAGGTGGGCAGGACAGAGATAAGGATGGAGGGGAAGGTGGGAAAAGAAGGTAACTAAAACCAAACGCAAAAACATCAGGGCTATGTTTCTGCTGCACACTACCGTCCCATCCTTTGCACATAGCCGAGATCAGGCTTCGGGACTAAAATATCAGATCTATACACAACAGTATTGGATTGCAATCCTCACACCGGTAGGTAGAGCCGTGAGCTCTAGAGCAAAATACAGTCCACCAGAAATAATGCTGCAAGCATCTGTGACTTACTTGTATACAGGCTTATGGACAGCCCTTCTCCTTCTGTCTCATTATCATTCACTACTGCAAATATTGTGAAATTATACAATGTCCCAGGGACTAAATCTGTAATTTCAGCTTTGNACAGTCCACCAGAAATAATGCTGCAAGCATCTGTGACTTACTTGTATACAGGCTTATGGACAGCCCTTCTCCTTCTGTCTCATTATCATTCACTACTGCAAATATTGTGAAATTATACAATGTCCCAGGGACTAAATCTGTAATTTCAGCTTTGGTGACATTGAATGTCAGGTTCGTAACAGAGGTACCACTTCCAACCTCGATCCTGTATGTGTAGGAGTTTGAAGCAGTGTCGTTCACTGCCCATGTTAAATTGACAGAAGTCGCACCAACATATTCTGCCTTGAGAGCAACAACTGGGCCGGTGTCTGTGAAAGGCAAGAACAACAACAAAAAAAATCTTTTGACCTGCAAGAATATTTGCTGACAGGCACACAAAGCACTCTTCTCCCCACTCTACCCAAGGAACAGGTCTCTCTAAAACAGTAGTCAGCCTGGGAAAATAATCAAGCCATCATTATATGTTGCAAGGCACACTTGCTAGCTCTACAATCTACTCTTCCTCTAACTTTAAGTTTCACTTCATCTCAAGGAGTAAAACTGTCTAGGTGCAGTAGTGATTACTGTCTTGCCTCAGCTGTCGACTTCATGCAGGGTGCTGAAAAAGACTGGAATGCACGACCTGCTGTTATTTTTTCCTAAGCTGGCTAACCCGAAGAGAAGAGGCTTTCTAGCTGCAAGATTCATACAGCTCTCCTCTAGGTACACGATACCCTCATGATACTAGGTACAGTACTTCAGCTGTACTCCATTATGTATGTATTTCAAACCTACATGTCACAGTAGGTTTGAACTGTTGCAGCTGTAACCTAAGAAGTCATAATAAGCAGGGAAAGGAGCCCAAGTCTAACAGTAATAAAACTGTTTCAAGGCCAGGCAACAATCACAGCATTAAACTGCACTCCCAGTCAGCTGTCCAGATATGTTTCTTCAGCCCATTGTCTACTCCAGTAGAGCAGTTGGATCCACGTCCCTGCGTGCTCTTTGCCCTCTGGACTAGAGTGCAGGCTTCGAGTGCAGGCTTCAAATGTTATCGCAGTATAAAAGCACAAAACACCCTGAAGATTCGCATCCCAGTTATGTTCCAAACCACTTACGTGTTACATTGTTCTGATCACTTATTGCACTGTCAGATAGTGACGATCTTCCATCTGTATAGCTTTTGTTCCCACTTGTAGAGTTTACTGATAAATTATCATTACTACTGGCTCCTGTTTCTGCAGTTACGTTATTTGAACTGCAATCCTCAGTGCCTGAAAGAAAGAATACAAAGCAGTAAGTATCTTTACAAAACTTCTGGGTTGCCCATTTGCAGAAGTATACTCTTTTGCAAGGCGCACAAATCACTCCTGTTTTCCCAGTTTGTTTTCCTACAGAGATTTTACTGCACATTCCCTGGTTTTACCACTTTTAACTTCTATCAGATGATGTCAATCAGATTAAGAGATTGCCACATTATTTTGGTCATTCACTGACTCTAGTCATGGTTTGGACGAAAGCTACCATGGATTTGCTCTTTTTTTCTAAGCAGTTTTGCTTTAAAAGAATTGAACAAACTTGCAGGCACATTCCGAGTTTGTATTTTTCTTATGTATTATCAAAAGCTAGCTGCTTCACTTAACCTGGCATGGCAATTTCATCTCTTCCCTTCAGTGCATGAGCAAAAAAGTTGTCATTCACACAGTGTGTTCCCACAAGTAAGGAAAAGATGTAGTATACCTACAGAAAACGACTTCAGGTTGATGTAGCACTGCCCAAAGCGTGGAGAGAGTTGATTCAGGCCCTAAAATTTAAAGGCTAACTCATACAAGTCATCTGATGTTCAATGTTAAGGTAGAACTCATCTGCAAGTCCTTTTGGAAATTTCTGCCACGTAAAAACTTGTCATCTTGGCGAGCACAGCAGTTGCTATACTCACTTCAGAAAATCCTTAAAGCATCACTTCAGGTGTCTTTTTTTGTTTTGGGGGTTGTTTGTTTTGTATTGCCTTTAAGTATATTTTCCAGTCTTTCTAAGCATATTATATCTGTACTTGATTTTACCATAACTCTTTACAAACCAAAAAGCAAAAGGATTAAAGTACACATTTATATCTTTAAATATTCTTAAAGGTATTGCAGGAATGACAGTCACTAAAATAAGCAAGTTTACATTTTTGAATACTATTTCTAAAAATTCTTCTCAGGAAGCTTTTTTTAAATACTTACCTGATATGGTTTGATCTTTCTTAAAAAAAATTAAGATAATGAGAGCTATATTAAAAGAAATAAAAAGAGTTGAGCAACAGAATGATACTTACAGGCAATTGTACATCTGACCTGGAAAACAAAAATAAATAATAGAAATTAAAACTTTAAAACTACTAGAAACTTAAATAAAATCAGGACTGGCTTAATTAAAGGGAGGTGGGGTGGGGCATGAACATTTAAAAAAATTCAGACTTTTCAACCTGCAAAAGAGGAACCTACAAATCTACTGACATAAAAACAACACCAAAAAGTATACCAAACTATTAGGAAAAAACCCAAACATGCTGGTACAATGTTAGTTTCCACTTTTTTTTTTTTGAAAGTTTATTTTACAGCCTGCATAACATACGCTGATTGTTCTGTACATATAAATTAAAAAAACAAAACCTACAAGATCTTAGTCTAAACCCACTTTAGTTAGTACCTTCGACACCAGCCTACAAAAAGCTGCAGATGCTAATTGGGTCTTTTTTATTCACAAGATTTTTTCATTTCATCCTATGGCCGTACAAAACTTTAGTATTACATCTCACAAAAAGAGTATTTTGCATTTTCTGAAACAAACTTGGTGTAATCCAAGTTCAAAACACTTAGTGTATATTCTGAAACCCAGCTTATATGGGTGTACATATTCTAAAAGTATCAGCAGCGGCCTTTTAACTGCAGCCTAAACCTGCTTGGTAGTCATACTGACAAGCACACCAGAATTTTGCTTTGAAAATGCTTTTTAGTCTTTCAAGTTCATGCTTTTGCTTCTGAATAAGACATTTCCCTTCTGTTAGTGTGCAGACTGCCCTGTAAATTGTTTTCCTCATGTCCCTCCAGATCACAGCACAAAACGCTCCCTAAATGAGTGAAATAAAAGGCCCAGACTGAGGTTTAAAGGCGCTGGAGAGGAAAAACGTGATTTCCCGAGACTCTCGTAGCCAGCTGATGCCAACCGACTGCAGCAGCCACTTCTGCCATGGAACAAACCAATTACTTCAGCAATTGTATCAAGGATTAAATACAACTATTCACTTTGCAAAGCTACAGAAGACAAGGCAAAAACAAGCATGCGGAGATCTGTGCCCCGAGGACAGGCAGGTCTCCAGAGTGGTGCTGGAGATCCACAGGTCACAGCGCCTTGTGCCAGGGAGGTTTGCAGGCATGGGAGGCTTCTGCCCATGCACGTCTGGGTTGGTTTTCGGCACCATAGTGGGTGCAGGGGGAAGCATTCTCCAGCCCCAGTGGCTCTAACATCCCCTGCAGAAGACCTAGTCCTTTGGTTGGACCTTGTACTATGTCACTTCTAGAAAACGCAGTTAGCTTTATGCCAGATGGTGCGTTACCCACACACAGCACCAAGCCTGCTGACTGCAGAGGTTCACACATTTATCTAGAGCACTTGAAATTACCTCATATTCTCTTTCCACCCTGTTTTCTTAGTTTCTTAGCTGTTTCTGTAACTCTACGAGCTAACTCAAAATAAGCAGCTATATCACAATCCAATGCAAAGCTTGAATCCCAAATCACTGACCCCCTAGCGCTCACGTTGCTCGTGCCACAAGTAGCTCCATCAGTTGTAGCTCCCTGCATCACAGTCATGGGCCCAAGTAAACACACCCTCAAAAAGCAGTCAGAAGGTACCATTAAATCTTGTTCTCGATGTGAGTGACTACAAAAATCCCTGTTCACAAAGGTGAGGCAGGCCAGCTGACTAGAAGCAACCCCTCCAGCTTTACAGTAAGGAGAAACACAGCAGAAGGAAGCTTCAAGTGGAGAGACCCCCTTCCAGCCTGTGATGGTCTCGGTGCCACAGCAAGAGCAGCTTGGGCACACCTCCTAGGCAAAAGAGCACTTGTAAACTACTCCTGGTCTTCTCTAGTGCAGTCCTAGTGACAGCTCAGGACACAAAGGACATTACTTGGGATGCAGATGTCCTATGTACAAGCGTGAGGCTCTTCCTCAACCTCTCTGAATATTTGAGAGCGCAGCCAAACTGCGAGGCTATTAGCAAGTGAGGAAACATTTGTCTGCACTCAGGTCAAGAGCTCTTCTGCGTTCTTTCACAAAGTGGCGGCCAAGGAAGAAGAGACTACAAAGGAAAAAGCCACTCTTAAGGCAGGAAAACACTACTGTGCAGCGTTCAGAGCAGAAGCGCTAAGCTATGTGGAAACAGCTGCTGAATGGTGAGCAAAAGGTGAGACTCCCTGAAAAGCAGGGCAATCTAAAAGCAAAGCCAAAAAGACAATACATTTAATAAGAAATAGAAATCAGCAAAAGAACAACAAATACAACAACAAGAAATGCCACAGGGCTGAGCAGTCACAGTGATTTCTGCAGCCGTACAGACAAAACAGCAAAAGCCTGACATCATTCACCACCTGTCCTTCAGTTACTTTCTCTTCTGTAAAACTGTGGGAAGATCACAAGTTTGTCATCTCCTTCTCCCCACGCTCTGAGTTCAGGTCACAGTGTCCTTCGTGAGCAACAGGAACAACAGACATCGTATGACTGAGAAACAGGTATGCCACTACGACATTCCCTGCACCTCTGCTTCTCACTCCTGCACTTCTTCCCTGCTAGCTCAAACAAGAAGCACATTGATTCCTGTTTCATCCGCAGCTACAGGCATCTGACGGCTAATTATTTCCTAGCGGCTAGAACCTTGGTTGTACGGCCATGCATGGGTTTTGTTAATGATGCTCAAATGACAAAAGGAAAGTTATGCTAAGACTCCTGTCAAGTGCTGAATGAACAGCTTCCCATCGTTTTACTTGCTTTTGTTTATCACACACTTCGGCAATATCCCCTCACAATACCCCGCTGATGTCCCAGAACCCTGTGTGCAAACCAAACTCAAAAAAAGCACAACCCGCCGGCAGCAGGTAAGCCTCCTTCTGAAATGCAAAACAAACGATCCCATTCCCAAGTGTCAGCCTGCCTGACTCAGTCATTCCGGCTGTATTTTTCAACACAAGCCATGAACTGGACTGTTCTCCAGCCTTATGTCATTACTTAATGAGATGTGATTTATACAAAACATTTGTTTATTATTTCAGAGGATATTTGTGCTGAACACCTGATTCTCCTTGTGTTTGCATCTCATGCACCAGCAGCCCTGCCATCTCTGCCTTTAAAAGACACAAGTCCCTATTATTCACATATAGAGTTGGGTATTTTTTTTAACCAAAAACCTGGAACTTGGGGTAAGGGTGGCACATGCCTCTCCAGGAAAATAAAAGACAGCAAAATGCTAAACAATGAAGATTTCAACTGAACAACAGGAGAGATGTGTGTACACAAACTCGTCACCATCATCAACTATGGCAAATGAATCTTTTTGGGTCACACAGCCAAACTTAGAGCTTGATCAAAGGCTGTATGTTCCAGAGAAGCTGGATAATTCACCTGCGCTTGTGCAAGGTCTGTCCTGTGCTCCTTACATGTGCAGTTTATTGACCAGGAGCTGGGGGTGTGTAACAGATGAAGGATTCAGCTCCATCCTCCTCAGGTATACAGTGGGCCACCCAACTGAGGAATTATTATTAGTCTCACACATAATCTTACTGAGGCAGAAATAAGATGTGCTGCAGGAAAACACCTTCAAAAAAACTAAGTGACCGAGAAGCCCAAGTTCCACTGATATTTCATAAGACAGACCAAGATATTTTCAGGAGCAGGATTTAGAATGTGCCTGCTCTACATAAGCATCGGGGGAGCCACGGGAGCTGGTCAGCAGTGGGGAAGACAATACTGCTTCCTCTTCTGCTAGCCACAAGATTTTACATCATCCTGGCTCTGCTGCCAAACTGTACCCTCTAATGAAGTTATGGTTCCTGCAACGGGGGTGGGAAATCCTTGTGGACAGCAGCCCACATGTCTGTGGTGCTCCAGTTTCCAAAACAAACAATGTGGTTTTCGTTCATTTAAATACAAGGTTAAGAACCTGGCTGAACAGTCAAAGTGAACAAACCAAAAAAAACCCTCAGCCACAAATCCTTTCCGAGAACACTACTTGAGGCTGCTGCTTACCGTTTCTTGTGTGCTCACCAGTGTGTGCCTTGTGACTCAGACGCAAAGAGCGAGGAAACTGATCACACCCTTCTCAAAGCTAACGATCTTTCACATGTGTACCTTCAGATCTTCTCCTCTCCACCCTCTCAGGTTTGGAGGAGCTCCACAAAAATACCACCAAGCTATCACAGTGGTCTCCAAATTCTCTCTCAACACTTTCACAAAAGCAAAAGCGTAATTTAAATCACTGCCTCAGTAACCCTGGTCTCGTTTACTTTTATTATTCCTCCTGCTACGCCCGCCTACCATTAGTTGTCCCACATCCATAACTATGGGCTTTAGGGCAAGCCACCACACTGCAATCATCGGGATGGTTCTAAGACTCCAGGCTTTGCTCTGCTGATGTTACCAGTCATCACCACTCTGCCACAAATATTAACCAGCAAAGACGCAGTAACTCAGCCACTTGCAGACCGCTCTGTCACCTCTGATATTTCCAACTTGGCACAGGTTTATTCAGAAAGCATTCCAACAGAGAGGTTTTATTCAAGGTCACACAAAGCAAGTGAAAATTAAACCCTAGAACGCTACTGGGAAGCCCCACAATAATGGAAGTGGGATTGCCCAGGTATTGCACCCACAAACTGAATCAGCTTTCCAATACTTGCTCATTTTCTAGGATTTGTAAGGCACTGACTGCTGTTCCGGCTGAGGACATCTTTCCACGTCACTGAGAGCATAAAGTCTGAAACAGCAGGGAGTGACACCTTCCTGCACGAGACAATACTCTCGGAGACAGGATGGGGTTTGGGAAGATGTAATATTTCTGCCTCTTACAACCCATCTCAGGGCTGTTTCACCATACTCATTTCCAAATTATGTCCAAATTAATGAAGTTTGTAGCCTTACAGCACCAGGCAAGAAAAATGAGATCACCTGAACCAAGGCATAAGACTACGTGCCTAAACCTGTATGAACCTAGTTCAAGTAACATGCCTTACTTTGGCAATTTCTAGGTTTTGGGGTGAAAAAATATCCATACTGGAAAATCAGCTAAAATACACTTGTGTAGTATTTCACCCTATTTTCTAATTTCTGCCTAAAATCTTTTAAGTCTTCAACTGCAAAGCATTTCTCTGTATTTAAGCAGACAACTTCTAAGCACAAATTGTTATACACTGTTGTAAAGTGCACGGAAATTCATACGCAATTAAAGATACACCAAGCCAAGAAAAGCAAGTGTTTTCCCCCATGCTTCTTGTATGAAAAGAAAAAAGACAATGTAGATTAAGCTTATGTGCTGTAGATTCGCTCCAAGCTACATTAAAGGTTCAATTATCAATTTCAGTGGCATTTGTGGATACTCAGCCCTCCTGTATCAACTCCTCACTATTTGAAGGGGGAAACAGTCAACAGGAGGCTAAGTCAGAAGCTAATGTTTAATTATGTTATATAGTTTCAGTTAAGATTTGTGGATTTGGTGCTAGGGTTAGGGGTTTGGTTTTGGTTTTTGTTTTTTGTTTTTACCTTTTCCAGTGTATATTTACTCTGCTAAATTCATTTTAACTGTAACCCACAACAGGTTTTTCATTCAAATTAACTCTAGATGATCTCAATAATATGACATATTCACTTCTAATGAACAACTGAAAATATGCTGTGGCAAGCGTCAGCTCCACATGTTTTCCCTCTGGTATCTTAGGCAGGCACTCAGGGCCTACCCACAAAACACCATTCACAGAATGTTTGGTTTAAGTGGGTTTATCCTGGGGAAAAAAGCTCCAATTTTAGCAGCAGTGCACGAAGTTTTCACAAGATCTTTGGAGTCTTCTCTTCCTTTAACCCTAAATGAGCAGTTCTGCTAATGAGACTGTATGGGGCCAGACAGAGATCCAGAATGCGGAAGAAATAAACACGAGCTGATGTTTGTTATGGAGCAGGACTGGACCCTCTTAGGACACCACATTGTTATTAGGAAGCTATACAAAACCCTAAAGCAGTCGACAGCCATACACAACTGCACCCAGGCTATTTTGAGCTATCATGCAGTTATGTGAAAGAGGAGAGACTATTTCCACTTCGCATGTATTTATATTTTACCCCTGACATTTCTAAATTCTGTCTTCCCTGAAGCAAGCTTTTCTCCAAAGAGGGACCAAATATCATTTTTTTTCTTCTGGCTTTCATGAAAACAGATGAGGAGATTCTGGTTTGTGCAGCACCTCCAGTGAACTAAAAATGTTCTGGAAGACAAAGCCTTGTAGGAAAGCCAAGACACTGAATGAAAATTTGTGGTGAAACATACCGGAGAAAGTTCATTCTTCCTCTCCCGATTTTTCTCCAAATTTTACCTGTAGCTGCTTCTCAGATGGCTAGCCTAGGAGCGAGGAGTTTTCTGGGCAACATATCCAAAATAAAGAGAAAAGCATAGAACGGATCTCATCTGAATTGTACCTGTTAGACCTGTTTCCCCCTCCTCAGTCCTACCTTCAAGAAAAGATTTCTCAGCTGAGTTTTCCTGTGGTTTGGTACACGCAAGTGACTCACCTGCCTATGCACACACAAAACAAACAAGCGACAGAAATACCCAAGACCAAGCAGCACAGATTTTCATAGGAAATGGGCTGACAATAGGCCTAGACACTAAACATAACCGCATCGCAACTGACAGCTCTCTCACCACTGACCCTGGGAAGCACCATCAGACTTCTTTCCAATGGCTTCCAGATCAAACATCTGTTTAAAACTTTTCCATGCAACCCAGTAGTTCTTCTCTGTTTTCCCCAAACCTGCAGGTCCTGATGAACTACATGCAGTAGGTGCTGCGAACAACCTCCCAGTTCAGTAGCATCCCTCCAAGCATCCTGCACTTTTCCAACTGAGAAAACAGCAAAACTTCATCCTGGAGAAAGGCTGAAAAGTTTCAATGAGTTTAAATTATTTGCATAACCCTGTAAGTTCTACATGTAACGTCCCTTCAGAGACGATCCTGCTGAAGGAGTTTACAAAGAGAACAGTGTGCTTACTTGACAATGGCAATGAGTAGTATCTAAAACAACTACTTACTAAAACCCAAATTGTTATCCTACTTGAGCTGCATATCATGCTGACATCGGTGGAACTGCAGCTGGGTGTGTAATGAGCAATGCCCAAATCGAAAAACCTCCTTTCTTAATAAGAATTTTCAGTTAACACTGCCAGTCATTTTCTTTCAAAACTAAGAAAGTATCAACCTTCATTTTATGTGAACAAGAGGCATTCCTGCATGTAGCCTAACAGCACTATTTTTTCATTCTGAGTCATTACTCGGGCACACCCTGGAAGGAGGAGGATACAATGAAAAAAAAGAAGAAAAAAAAACCAACAAAGACTCCTGTGGCAATGACACAATGTTAACTGTCCCCAAATCAGCAGGGTTGGCCACCCAGGCAACATGGAAAATGTATACCAGAGCCAGCACGGCCTGGCCTTTAGAGCACATCCGTGAAAGCGAGGGGCATTTCCTGGCAGGGCCCTATTTCAGATCTGCTTAGCTGAAAGCAATTGAGGCTCTCTAGTTTCTCTCTCAGCACAAGACGATTTCGCTTTCCTGAGCCGGACACTCTAGACTCTACGCAGTCTGCTCAGAAAAGCGTTAAAAGATACTTTACAGGGAGAGCAACACCAACCTGGATTTGGTTTGAGAGCTTTCCCCAGTAAAACTAGCTCTAAAGGAGTTCTAAAACTTACACAAAAGGTCAAATACAACACCAAGAAAGATGATTTATATTAAAAATGAAGAACAAATTTTTGATCTATGACACCCTGTCTGAGGGCAGGGATACCACGGCCTGTGAAAGCCTTTGGCTTGCTCACAACGAGCTCAAAACTGTCTTGCTAGACAGAAAATCCTCTTTTTGTTGCAGTCTTGAAGCTGGTACATGAAGGGCTCGTTGCTTCCTGCCCTACTTCTATACTTTTCTTATGACAGTTTATCTTTTTGCCCTTACCAGGGTCCTAAAAACTTCCTAATTTAAAAAGTGATGAGGCATGCAGCTGGGAGAAACCAGCCTGTGACCACTGCCTGACACACAAGAGACCTCTCAGGCTAACCTTCGTCTCGTCCTTCACGCCCCGTTACTGTTTATTACCATTTATTTATGCTTCTTCAGCACATTCAGTTCTAACTCCATGTAAAATGCTCCACTAGAAGCACTAAATTCTCTGTACAGCACTGCCCTTGCCTTGTAGCTGGGTAAATCTACCCAAAGGGAGGGAGGACAGCAATTCTTCCCCACGCCCAAACAGCAGCTCAGGTTTGGTAATGCAGTCCTGAGACCACTAGAGGCCCCAATACAACCAGCAAACTTCAGCCCCAGTGACTAACGGCACTGAAATATGCCTAAATTCCCATAAAAGTTGACATATTCTAGAAAGTACAAGGCTAAGGACGACCACGCTAGAGCATGAAGCATGGATGAAACGCCAGCTGAGATGCAGATCGTGGGAGCTAATGATACCGTGTCAAGCCGGCTAAGGCAGGCTCAGTGCATCTTCAAGCATCACAAACCTGTCACCAGGGAAATAATTTTATAGAATAAGTTACTGGCTGGACCTTAGAATTTCTTCACAGCCCTGATTTACTACATCTCACATCTTCAGCTGCGCTGTTTTGTATCAAATCTACATTTTTTTATGTGCCCTAAAAGCAAAGTAGCATTCGACCAACTTCTTCAAAACAAATGCAAATTGCCTCATCACAAAAAACATGGTGCTAAACCTTTTGCAACTCTAAAATAAGTCAGAGATCTGGCTGATCTACAAGGATCAGATTATCACATGCAGCAACATGGGGCTGGAGGGACACCCTTGAGGTTTGCCTGCAACTGTCAGCCCATTTAATCCTTTAATTAATTCAGACTGCAGCAAAAGACAAATGGACTGCAAGCGTTCAAAACATGTAGTAGTACTCCTGGGAGAGAACAAAAGATCTCATTGTACGGCTCCAGTAAGTTCATCTAGGGCTCTGGTAGAGTCTCTCTTTTCCTCCTCTTTGAACAGAAGCTGAATAGAACCAGGAATGAGAATTGGCTCCGCCATCACCCCATCGCCAGACTCTTCTCTATGAATACATTAATGCTGCATGAGAAGTTATTCACTGACAACAACATGGGCTCTCTCTGCCTTACCAGTCAATAGACATGTCTTTCAAAGGTCAACTTCACGGCCATCTGGGAGGACCAGCTATGGTAGAAAAAGGCTGGGTGATGCAGGGGCAGAACAGGACCAGAGATCAAACTGACACTGCAGCCTGACCAGCTGCAAACTTTTTATTCTAGAAAAATAATATCCATGGCTTCTTCCTCCATCCAAGATACATGAAAGAGGTCCTGCTGATCTGTATGTTTGGCTTAGCTCTGATACAGATCAAACAGCTAGTAGCTCATTTCAAAGTCTTCTGTTTAAGAGGAAGACGTATTTACATTACTTATGAGTCTTGAAACATGTTCATTTCAAACAAATTGCATACTGTATCACTGTGCAGTGTTTGCTTAGCCTTGTACATCACTTGCAAAAAGAAACAGAGGAAGTTTTTAAAACTAAGAGTCAATTTTTAGAACATTTTGGTCATTGCTTGCTTAGAGCAATACTACTGATACGGCTTCGCATCCAATTACAGGTTTTCTGCTACCTGTATCACCAGAATACAAAAGCATGCCTCTTTCCATTGCATGGTCTTAACAGACAAAGCCGAAGTTTTCATAAAAGATTATTGAAAATAAGCTTTTAAAAAATGCAACTAAGATAAACATTCCTTAAATTTACCCAATTTCATCTACGCTGGCTGTATTACCACTAAATGAATATCCACTACCAGCAGTTTAATGATGAAGCACAATTATTTCAATCAGAAATTCACCTTCCACTTGATGATGGTTCTTGCAAATTTTAAAGACATGAGATTTTGAAAGAAAATTTCTATAAAAGCCTTATGAGGAGCGGCTGAGGGAACTGGGGTTGGTTTTAGTCTGGAGAAAAGGAGGCTGAGGGGAGATCTTAATGCTCACTATGATCACCTGAAAGGAGGGTGTAGCGAGCGGGTGTTCGTCTCTTCTCCCAAGTAAGAAGTGATAGGACAACAGGCCTCAAGTTGCGCCAGGGGAAGCTTAGATTGGATATTAAGAAAAATTTCTTCACCAAAAGGGTTGTGGTTGTCAAGCGCTGGAAGAGGCTGCCCAGGGAAGCAGTGGAGTCCTCATCCCTGGGGGTATTTGAAAGCTGTGCAGATGTGCTGCTCAGGGACAAGGTTTAGCTGTGGACTTGGCAATGCTCAGTTAATGGTTGGACGTGATCTCAAAGGTCTTTTCCAACCAAAACAATTCTATGATTCCATACAGGCAGCCTTCTGTTTAAAAGACTGCCTTGGCAAAATACTTTTAAAACACTTTGAAGATTTATTAGAAGTAGCAGTGACCATTGAGAATAATTTTGTTACACAGGCCTCTGCAGTATTTGACAGTGTTACCCCCTAATGGAAAACCAGAAAGCGGCAGCAACAAGTGCAGTACCACCCTCCAAGCACTTCGGTAGGATCTCACTTCTGCAGAGTAGCAACTACAGCAGCAACTATTGCCTCAACTGTGGCCAAAAAAAAAGTGAGATGTTAAAAAGAACTAATACTTGTCAGGCACCAACACTGCAGAAAAGATTGGGGGGAGAGGGAGGGCTTCATCAGTATGTCTCTTTTTTCTATCTATATTATTAACTCATTCAGTCAAGTATTTTTTAAAAGCATATTTGATACAGTTAGAAAGTCAAGCCTAGGTATGTCCCTCAGATATCCTCAATGTGTTTTAGACAAGCCTCTCAATGCTTATATACAAAACGGCAGGATGAAAGAAGAGTAGCAGGTACTAGAGTCAATCGCGACTGCTCATCTTCCTGCTTCATTTTTGCTGCATCTTCAACACCACCTAAACGGCTCCCTTCAGTTAATTATTCTTTGACTCAAACTGAAAGTCACAAGAATAGACTTGATTTTATTTCACCCAGATTATGTGTTCAGTGGTCTTTGAAACATTAGATGTATTCTCTTTTGCTCCTATGTCTCCAACAAACCACAAACACAGAAACTGAAAAATACCATTACTTCTTCTCTAGAAAGCTTTCTAACGTTGAGTTAAACTGTAGAAACAGTTTCCCTGCACCACCACAAAATGCCTTAGAAGCACAGGACAAGAACTTTATGATTCATATACGTACAGGTTTATATGGATTTCACATTTTAAAGATGAAACAACACCTACAACAAACAGTAGCGAAGCATTTCCAACCAAGAGAATAACAAATGGTAGTAAAACATTTCCGTATCAGAGACATTTCTTCCCAGCCTGACATTTAGTGTTTCATTTTTTCATACTTTACAATAGCTTAAGTACAACATCTCTATAATTTTCTGAGAGGAGAAAAGGACATACCCAAAACCAGCTAAAGGACAATCACTGCTATTACTTATTTACTAAGAAGAAAAAGGAAAAATAAAATACAGTTAAGGCTATGAAAAATAATGCTCACATACTGCATTAAAACATACACTTAGGCCACAAATGGGATTTCGATTTATCTGTTAAAAATATACTTCTAAACTTTCTCATCTGCATGTCTAAGGCTGACAAGTACCAAAGCTTTGAATAGAAAACCCACATAAATGTGTCTGTATGTTTGGAGCAGGAGCTAGGGAGAAGGGCGGAGAAGAAATCCTTCAGTTCACTGTGATACATTTCACCATGCAGACACGGGGCAAAGCTTCATCTTCCCACTCAAATACTAAAGCCACGGTTTCTTCTTTGTCTTAATGCTAGTTTAATAAGTACTCTATGCGTGCATCATATTTCAAGTGCATGTCACAAAACGCTAACTCATTTACTGTATTTGCTTGTGTAATAGCCAGATTTTCCCCAGATTAGGGAGATAACATACATATTTGTAACTACCTATAAACTGCTGCTTGCCAACAGTAAAGCCTGTAAAGCAGCAATACAAAACAGGAATTACACAAACCTTAAGCACTCTGCACCACACTGCGGAGTTTAGCACACTAAAAAAAAAAAATACGTGCTGAGTCAGAAGTGAAAGCCTTGTATCAGGTGACATAAATAATTGACCTTTGCTACCTGCCATGTGGCTGTTCACCTGCATGAAATGTGCAGGTAGGGGAGAGAGATAAGAGTGAAGAGGAAGTTAATTGCATTCCAGCTGCTAAAACCTCATTATCTTGCACCTTTTAATCGACGTGGTTGTGCAGACTTCCACCCTCAACTGTCCCTTTACTGGGCTTGTGCTCTTTCCCCACCTTCCAGTAAGGGTTAAACCAAGAGTGATTCACAAGCCGGATTCCTGCGCACCACTCCGCTTAACAGATATAGCCAAATGTCACAGAGTTATAGAATGCTGACAGAAACGTGACTACCTGGAAAACAGATTTGAATAAAGAATGTAAAACTTTTGTAAGTATGATTACATACCAGAACAAAGCAGTGCATCCTTCACAGGCTATGGCAGCCTCTTATCATCTCTAGGAGATACTGCTTTATCAGTGCTTATGGCAACTACATTACAGCAGTTCAACTGCAGAAAACAAACCAACAAGAAAAGGCACTTGGGATCAATTTGCCTTATCAGCAAGAGGTGCCAGCAGGGTTTGATCCCCTGCCTGCCCGGCAGAGCCCCCACCATGTGTTTCAGCATCAGCAAGCAGGCACCTTGCAGACACTAACAGGGAAGAGTTTTATCAAGATGAAAGACTCAGCTAAGAAGACACATACAAATGAGAACAAAGGCAGACCAAGCCAAGTTGAACTAACGACCACTGTTCACTGCATCCACACTGCCCCATACAAAGCTAAAAGACTTTGCAAATGACTGAGAAACACATTAGCTTGAATACAGTAGTGCAGACAAGGCCCTGGTTTAGAAAGATGCCTGATCCATCACCTGACTCAAGCTAAGAAAATGGAAATGTACCTGCAGACATTTTCCTGTCAAGGGAATATCATGTATTGGGACACATGAGTCTCCAGATGCCAAAAGGCATGAAAGCAGATGTCTAGTCAATGCCTAAGGGCTGAACATCTTTATAAAGACATTTTCTCCTTTTCTTTTCTAGTGATATATCCTGTCTGTATGACTCATACCCTTTTAAAATCCACTGTTATAACACTTTCTCCCCTGCACCATTCAGCGGGTTTTATGTCTATGCGTCTTCTAACAGCAACTGCATGTTGTTAAGGCTGTGTTCAGAGACTTTAAGATTTAGAACCCAGCCCCTGCTCTGTCTCTCAAAGACACTTACCAAAGCACATTCCTTACAAGTAAGGCAAACAAACAGAAACGTGTTTGGATAACTAAGGAGTTTCCTTCTTGTTTTAAAACAGAGGAGAGACCAGCAAGCATGTGCCTCTGCGCTGTCACCCAGGGGTTTCAGACACAGGCTACCAAAAAGACAAGCTCTGATCATGTATGACGTTGTTGCACATAAGAGGGAAGACATAGCATCACCCATTTCTCAAGATCATGGTTTAAAAAACCAAACAAACAAAAAAAAGACACCCAAAACCCCAACCATCAACTAGAATGTCTTATCGGAGAAGAGGTCTAAAATCACGGATATGTATAAAAAACATTTCAAGATTAAAGTATCCTGTAAGAAGCAAGTAAGGTAGAGTTTTGCAGGTGTCAAAAAAAAAAATTGCACTGCATGTACTTCAACCAACCGTGTTTCATTATGGACTGTGAGAAGATGAACACTACAAACACTACAATTCTGGAGACAGGAATCCAACACCAGCAGAGACATCCGAGCACAGAAGAAACTAAACACTAAAGAATTACCTTTTTACTGTCAGAAGTAGATGGCATGATCAGTTATTAAGCCCAGGGACAATCCTGCACTGAAAGTCACAAGTACTACAATAAACAGCAGTGAATAAATGGAAAAGTCTCTGGTAACACCTTCCACGTTTTTGATCCAACATGTACCACTGAATGTTTCCTAGCCAATTTCTCAAAAACTGAAGTTAGATGATATGACTTACCAGAATTTAACCTTCACATCTGAATGAAAGAAAATTAATTGCACTTGTGGTATTAACTCTCACTCAAAGCATTTACACTGCACATTTACCGGAACTGTCTCATCTGAATAACGTCCTTTGTACCCTACATTCAAATCACCCACACTGGAGACTGTAGAGTGAGGCAACTGAAGATGGGGATAGTATTTTATTTTTTCTATTCTTTATCCTGAGTTAACTAGAATTTCATCCCGAAAGATATTGCCAGTTTTCCTAATATCTCATTCACCTCATTTCAACATATGCTGTGTTAAGATCCCCTCACCCCAAATATTAGGACGTTAACATGTTAAGCCCTTACATTGTTCTTTCATGTACCTCTCCCACATCATACGAACACTTCATGTATCTATCAAGTCTTAGCACCTATAATATGCAGCCTATGAGGTTTCTTTCATTAATTTAATCAGAATAAATTTTATCGCAATTCCATCAACAGAAATCATCAGAATGTATTTATAACGACCATCAGAAAAGTTGGGTGTAAGTGGTGGCTCAGTCACCCCAGAAACATGGTGCATGCAAGCTATGTAACCCAAAATAGACCAAAACACAATCTTCCAACAGAGCTGATCTTCTGCAGAAACAACCTTTCCAATAAAGCACCAGAGCTTCCTCCTTTATTTCAAACACTGAACAGACGCCAGAGAGCCAGAACAGCTTTGAATAAGGATGAGTTTAAAATGACTAATCGTTTCCTCTATTATTATAGAGAGTTTATGTTGCCTCTTAGATATCTTGTTTGTGTTACCATGTGAGCTAGTTCCTTCTACTGCAGTACCACAGCTTTTGGTGCAAAGCTCTCTTTTTAAAGCTATAAGGTTTAAAAAAAAACCAACCCAAAACAAAAGCCCTCACTTGTCTGAGGGAGTCAAGTTTGTTTATCGGCTGAACTGGATCCACACCGCTCATGACAAGCCTGAAGACTATACACAACAAAAAAACAGGCCTAGCAGATGCTAATACTGCTGTTTCTGGATGGAACTCTTTTCTTCCCCTTGCTGAATCATTTATTCATTAAAAAACACAGTTTCAGGGAAGACTAAACTATTCATGAATTTGGGCGGAACTTACAGAAGGGTTCACTTGAGGACAACCCCCTCCGACTTGCATTGAAATCAGCGCAGGAGATCAAAATGAACTATTTCGATCATGACAAAAACGTTCAGATGCTGGGTGCAGGGAAAACAAAGCCAAGGCATCAAAGGGCTACATTCAGCTATAATACAGTGAAAGTAGTTCCCAATCGCCAAATGGTTACAGCACTCCACTGGCATGCAGTAGATTCAGGTTGAAATCTCCTCGCTGCCTGGCCAACAGACTAATCCTTCTTTCTGTAGGTTCGTGTTTCAGCCAGGCGCGCTGAGCTGGCTGCAGGGCCACACGCTCGCTGGCCAGCCAAGGCAATGGGAAAGCACAGAGGGGGGCCACAGCTCCCTCTCCAAGAGCCATCAGCATGGCTTAGACCTGGCCTCCACCGTGTGCCCCGTTACTCTTAATTATGCCGAGTGATAAACACATTCCTGCTGCAAGGAAGATTTGAGGTCAAGCCCTAAAGAAGGAAAAGGGCTTCTACAAAAGACACACAGGGATGCGCCGCTGGGGAAAAATACAGGCTGCGCTGCCCTGCTCTCCCACTGCTTTCTCCCCAACTCCGTCCCCTGTGGCTCTTGGGTTAAAAACACAAACCACACAGGCAAGAAGCCTAAGCTAAACCACTCAAACATGAGGTCATGACAAACAGTCAAATTAACTCAAAACTAGCCAAACTGGGGTTTTCTGTGTTTCTGTAAGACTTCCTCCTGTCCCCATCTCCCTACCCTGCACCAACACCTTGTTGAATTCCCAATTTTTTCTCTCCTTTTTTTTTCCCCAGGGTGGGAGGGTAGGGATTGTTTTCCGATATCTATGCCACCACATGCAAAAATAAAGAAAGACGTAGATTTTTCTTATGTTATACCAAAAAAAAAAACCCCAAAACAAAAAACGGTCACTACAGAACTGCGTGCACTTATGAGAGGGTGAGTCTGGGACGCGTTCACATTTTATTAGCACCTAGAGGCTAACAGCCCTGGGAGCATAAAATACTGTAAAAACAATAAATAAATGTTAAAACAAAGCACTGGGGAAAGGCATCTGTTTGCACGCCGGGGCGGGGAGGCAGCAAAGTACAAATGGCAGACATAAATTGCTTCTTTTCCTTTCTGTTTAGCTTTCTGTGTAATCTCACTGAATAGCACTAATTTAGGGAACAGCGTGAAGTTCCTCTATCAGAGGCCACTCAGTACATTCCCCTCATTGAAAAGCAGTTGGAGAACATTATTCATTATTTCCTATTACTTAGGGTGGGACTAAATGCTACTCAACAAGTCTGTGTATCAGATAGAGACTTCTATGATACACTCACTGAAATTAATAACCTGGGGAGGGGGGAGTCTGAACCATTTAATGCCGGTTTTGTTTACAGGCAAAAATAGTAAGAAGTTAGACCCCAAAAGTCATCTAATGATAATCAAAAAGTTATGGGCAGGACAACGCTATGAAGTGACAGCAGTGGGATCATGATGCAATGTTCTGATTAATGCCAGTAAAGGTGACTTGATGTATGCACAGCAAAGCAGGATTCTCCAGCCTGGGGTATTTTGGGAATCTGTGTTCTAATACATGCTCCAATTGCAATATTCCCAGCCCTCAGAATCAGGCCCAAACAGCTCCTCTTATTCATTTGTTACCTTTACTGGAGAGAAAATACTGTGTTGCAGGTGTAGTTTCTTACCTAGAAAGTGGCCATTCCTACACAAACCTACTCTTTCAGTACCAATACAGCTTTCATGAGGCGTTATACCCAATTATGTACCAGCAGGGATGCTGTTAGTGATTACTCAAGAGACTGGATGTTTTCAGCTTTATGGCTTCAGACACAAACTTGCAATCAGCTGAAAACGCTGTCCCATTTACCCAAGCTTGCCCATCTCTTGCATCTTTATGATTGATTTGCAAATTCACACCCCCTGATGACAATGAAAAGAACATAGATAGAAAAAGGGGGCCAGTCGCTAAGGTTTAGCTGAGTTTTGCATTTCTCCCACATGACAGCTTCTGCAAACTGCTTTTCCCCACCCACTGCCCTGACACCTGGCCAAGCTGGTAGGACCCCCAGCCACGTTTCCCAGTCCCGAGCGGGTGCATCAGCAGCCTCTTTGCACAAGAGACCAGGCAGAAGCAGAGGAAAGCCTCCGCCCTGCAGCACAGCTTTTTCAATCACAAGTCAGCATCAAGACTACTAAAAACAAGATCGAGACAATGAAAGATCTCGGTGATACAATGGGAGCCAAAACTGCCTCTTTTTTGTGTGTGTGTGTGTGTGTGTGTGTGTACGCGCACACAAATGAATCAAAAGTTCCTGTTTGATGATGTCTTCCAGCACAGAACTCCCAGCCAGTGGCACATGCCAGGCTGGGGTGGAGAGCTGCAGACGTTCACAGCTCTAACTGGAAGGACACTCGCTGCTTGTCAGGATCAGTCTTAGTTCCCAATTTCCACTCTAGTAACAGCTACTGCAGAAAAGGGGGGGCGGGAAGCAGTATATATATAATGTTTATTATTTATGTATAAGAGAAGTTTGTAAGGTTTAATAAAAATAATCAAAATTTGAGATATCTTTTCTGCTATTGATTCTGGATTAGTGTTCTCCCAAGCTGCAGACCTCTGGGTTTTGCAGGCACTGAGATCTCTCATTCCTCCATACACAAAAAAGAGCTGCCTTAAAATAATAGGGAAAGAAAAAAATGACGACTTTTTGTATTTTTTCCCACAGTCCCCCCACACCCACCCACTAACAAGAACAAGGTTCTAAATATATAAATAGCCTGGCAAGTGCGTAGTGTAAACCACACCCCATTTCAGGGCCACTGTCTTAAAGGAAACTATTAATATTAAAAAACCTAGGGATGTGGAGAATACGGCAAGGCTTGCACTTGACATACTTCTGTATCTACTTTTGAAGGACACCAAGTACCTCTCATGAAAATCCTGTACCAGATGCCTTCCCCCAGCCCCCATTTTATGTTTTCATGGACAGAGACTTTTAAGCAGCTCTCCCAGCTCCAGGGCTATTTGGCTCCTCCTGAAGCCATGACAGCTTTTAATCAAGAACAGTGGCTAACAGAAAATACATCCTGGGGTTTGGGGGAGGGAGGGTTCCCCTAAAAACACCCCATACACAGAGTTTCATGATGTTAAGGCAGGAAGACGCATGGAATACATCTTTTCGCAAGACCGAGGTCCTGTCCCTCTGCAGAGGGGTTCAGTCCAGCCCAAGAGGGATGTTGCCGCTCCAGCCTCCAGCTTGCTTGAGGTTTCCAGAGCTATTGTGCCAGCGGGAGCCGCAGTCTCCCCTCGTGCAAGAGGACACTTGACACCCAGAAGGTGCCACATTTCCAAATAAAAAAGAAAGCAAGTTTCCAGGCAATGCATGCTATTTCTGTCGAGCTCATCGTTATTATAGTTACAGGAAGTTGCTGAGAAGTAAGATCTCGGCAAGCTGAGAAGAGGAACCAGAGCTTTGTGGGACTAACAAGAATCAGAAGAGTTGCAATAAGATTGCTAAAAAAAGAAAAAAAAATCCCTTAAGGGCAGGATTAAACCTTGCACTTCAGTTATAAAGACAATCCCTATGTTTAGGGGAGATGGGGAACTAATAGCATTTCTCTCCATAGCTGAATTTTAAGTTGGATATACCTACCTTTCACCAGCATTTTCCCTTCTTGTGGCACAGTTCAAGTGACGGGTGAATGCCAGCCTCTGTGCCGCCCATAAAAGCGGTTAGCATTTCACTGAGTAACAGAAAAATAGAACAGGACTTCCCAACAAGCCAATATTTCGCTAGCTCTGCTGAAGCTGGAAACTACAAGCTTGGTCTGTGCTGTTCTGTGACTGCCGAAAGCCTTTGAAGCACATTCTTTGAAGTTGCCCAGAAGCAGCTCTGAACTGGAGAGCGCGATGAGCAGGATGGCTGGGGGGCCGGCTGGGGAGCTTTGATTCCCACACAGCCAAGTCCAAGTCAAGCTTGGATTCAGCACATAAAGGTGCATTTTTAAAAAGTCATCGTTCCTTTTACATGTAAAAGGAGACTTAAATTCTAAGTTAGGTTCACAAGATGATCAGTGGGCCAAACCACGAGTTTCAACAAGCGTAACGAGATATGGAAGGGCACACTTCAACTCGGTCTCTCCCACTACTGCAAGTATCATCTCTTGAAAAACTACATCTACGACAGGACTGCACTAGGCACCAAAACTATGCACTGTACATATGTCTGCAGAAATGATGGAAAATTCCCCCAAAACTCCCTACAGCATTTCTGCTACAGGGACAAATGGAGCACTTAATGCAGGTTTGATTTTTCTCAGGGACAAGTAAGAGTGGGAACCATTTAAATCATCCTTTTCTGCAATGCAAAGGCCATCTCTGATCCTCATTTTCAGCATGTAACCTAGTATCAAACTGCCTGTAGTTTTAAGAGTTACAATTTTGGAGAGCAGAAATAAGAAGTCCGGCTTAAAACTAACATTTTCTAATTATTTTTCTGCCCAAAAATAACTCTGATCCACCGGGCCCCGAGTACACATTATTCGTCTGAGCAAGGGGCAAAGGACGATGAAAATAAAAAAATAGCTGAAAGAAAGAAACACCAGAAACATTTCATCCTCCTTACAATGGCTGAGAACCAAGGGAATAGAGGCAGAAACTGCAGTGCCGAACACACACAGGCATACAGTTTTTTAGCAAACTGATGGGAATTAGTGAAGTTTCTTGTTGCACAGAGTAAGGAGTCAGGCAAAGCAGGCTTTGGCTAACAGAATTATTAAAGCGTTAGACATGTTTTGATTCTTTAAAATTATTATTTTTTAAATGGTTAAAATGAAACCAGTTGCACATAGAACACTGCACCAGGAACAAAGTGCCTGAAATTTTGCAACACTGGGTTTAGTCATACTCAAGTATTGCTTCTGGTTTTCCTTTCCCAAAAGCTGTATATTCTTTCATACAACTCATTTCCCTCATAATTTAGGGCTTACGTAGAAGTGTTTCCCATTCGGTCCCTGATGAGCTGCACATAACAACCAAGAGGACAGATCAAGATTTTCTTTCACTGTCAAAGTTCTCTTGCTGCGTTTTATAACCGTTACTCACAGACCCTTTTACAAGCCAGTATTTTTAATAATTATGATAAGGAAAAGGAACCTGCCAACACTATTTCCTTTTTATTTGCTCTGCTAATTTTGTGGTTTTCCACAACGGTCTAAATCAAATAATTTTCAATTCTGAAATCTAAAAAAGTTGAGTGTTTTTTTCTTTGAAGTCTGCCATTTAACACATCAAGCTTTGTAGTACACACACTAGTCGAAACACATCAGAGCCCACAAAGCAGCAATGTCTTGTACTGAAAGGAATACACTTCCCTGTGATAAAAATGATGGCGTATTTACTGCACAGCCCCAAGCATAAAGTTCTTGCAAGGCTGCTACACACAGTGCAACAGGTTTCGACCTTATTGTGTCTTTCCAATTTGTACATTAAATTTGCAGAGTTTGCAAGACAAGTTGCCAGTGTTACACTATTTACCTCACTGGGTTTTTGGGGTTTTTTTTTTGTTTGGTTTTTAATTAATCACTTAAGGTCTGCAATTTGAAATCACTTAACAGTTCCACTGAGCTGCTTTTAGGAACCCTTCTCCTCTACTTGCTACGGAAGTATGACTTGCAAGAAATTATATATGTAGTTACATATACATAGTTATACATACATAGTTATAGTGCAGGAAGAAGAGATTACTCAAAATAAGCACAGCAGCATGAGTTAAGTAAAAATACATTTAACTGGCCTGCTGACCATGGCCAGATACTGAAGCCACAGAGATCTTTATGCAAAGTAACTTCAGTTAACAGCACATTAAAACCACCTAGTACTATTTTAACAGCTTTCAGTTTAACCAGGTAAAGCATGGATCTTCGCACTAATGTCTCTAAGACAGCCTCCAGACATAAGAATTCATTTTCCTTAAGGATACCATAACACGAATGAAGAGACTTTGAACCAGACCCTGAGCTAAGCCCTCTCAAGTCGCTTGCCCCATGCTTGTGTATTTAGCATGTCATCAACACAATGAGCCAATAAATTGCTGCGCCTTCCTTCCATGCTTTGTTTTTAAAGGCTTCATTGTATTTTATTTCAGTTTATTTAAGCAAGATTTCTATCGCTGCTGGTACAGAAACAGGCAAATCTTGTTATCTTTGCAAAGACTAAAAAAGCCTCTGAAAATACATCTATGTATATTAATTGCTCTGACCGTAACAATTTGACAACTTAAAACTTGTTTGTTCACGCTAATCAGCGACCATAAATCAATAAGCCTTTAAACTTTGACAAGTTATGGAAATTAAGGACATCAGGAGGAGCACTTTTTATATTTCCAGGTCTTTCCTGACAATTTCAGACACCAGTGTTAGAGCCAGGCAAAATACCAGTTGCAAAACTACTACTGAGCTTGCAGCACTTTCCTGAACACACAACTTTGGGAGAATCTTCACACTGAAGAGAAAAACTTCACATGAATTAAAGAGTTGAAGGCTAATCACTGCATGCTGTGGAGACCTCCTGCAACCCTGCAGACATCGTGTTTCAAGAATGGATCTGACAGTAGCTACCAAACATTTTTTTGGATCAGCTGCTCAGGTTCCGATGCATACATGCGGGTCAGCAAGAACTGTCTTGACAGACTTTCTCCTGTTGTGTATGCTTTCTGAATCACCCCAGACATTCAAAATAAAGACAAGTGACTTATTTTCCCAACCAACTGCTTACAAGGATTATTCCTTTCATGCGTCATTAGACACGTTCCTGCCCTTTTTCATTGTTTCTGCTGCAGAGTGGGGTTGGTAGTTCAGCACTTCCAGAGTAATTTTGAATTTAAAGAAGAGCAATGACAGAGAAGGAAAGAAAAGAGAGGGGCGGGGTGGGGGGAAGGGGTGCAAGCACCAGTAGTTTTAGCACAAGAGTTCTCAAAATACACTGAGGAATGCCAAGCCATTTCTTTCTTCCCAAAGCGCCATAAGGCAACAGCAAACAAGAGGAGGAGGTGAATTTGATAAGGAAAGAGCTGCAGCAGAGCTGGGAATTATGTTTGCTGTTTGCTTCCCTGGTTTTGGGTAAACATCCAAACGTTTGTGTGACTAACTGATCCTCATCATTAGATTTGTGTGTAAACTTCCTATATCAAAACATTTAATCTGCATATATTTAGAAGAGAGGGTTTTGCTTTTTTTTTTATTTTCTTCCATAAGCATGAAAGAAATGGTGCACAGATTACTTTTACTCTCCGATTACTTTTTTTCAGGTGGAAACTCATAATTAAAATATGGTCAACAATACCTCAAATAGATGAAAATAGGTAACCGACACCCAACTACATACAAAAAGGCTTGTTTATATTATGAACAACTGTATACAGTACTTCCCTGCATCAGCTCAGTACTACTGCTTTGGCTGGGTGCTTGGAGCAGGAAGCGGTGGCAAGTGGGAGAAAAGAACTCCTGTTTAGCTATGTTCTTCACACTCCAACCTGTGATTATTATTTTGGTCTTGTAGACTACAAAGTCTACATTTTGACATCTGTTCTGTGTGAATGGACCAAGCACCTCTCTCTGTAGGAGACTATGGATAAGGGGCAAGCTTGCCTCCCATTCCTGACTACACGTAACACTCCTACAACCACTGGCATCACAGACAGCCTGGTGCTCCATCAGCCACGTCCAAATTCCTGCCTACCCACATGGGGCCCACATGCAAACCTCTGTTCTGCTCCCTTGCCACTATTTTTCAGGTGCAGGATGTGGGCAAGCTTAGATAAGGCAAATTTCACCATGGAAGTTTGAGGTGTTACCAAGCCAAGCTACCAACACAGCCCCTGCCAGGCAAGGCAGGTAATATCCTAAATTACCAGGGCAAATTTTGTCAAAGGAGCTTTCAAATCCTTAGGAGAATTCCTTCTGGCCAGTGCAGCCCAACCACCAGTCCCCAGCTCAGGAGCCAGCTGCAACAACAGCGTGGGAGAGGCAACTACACCACAGAAAAAGCCCCAGGTTCACCTCACCTAATATCCGTCCTTAACCACCTCCCACCAAACCAAGACCCAAAAGCCAAGATAGGTTTTTCCTACCACTTTTGTTCAAAAAGTTACTAGCATAATGTTGCAAATGGATGCTGCTCCCACAAAGAAAAATTCAAGAGCACAAAAGTCACATTGCATAAAGTTTATAATATTTCTATCCATTTTCACATCACCATTTTCACAGAGCTCTTGTTCACAGGTACAGATAAACACCAAAGAAAGGTGGAGTGGACCCTTAAGGACCTAAGTACAAGTGAAAACGTCTGGCAACTGTAGCTTAAGACTGCCAGAGCTGGAGATAGGACTTCAGCCTGCTTCATAACGTCTACTAACTAGAAATAATTCCTTGCCAGCAGGAATCCAAGAAAAGTCTAAAAATCACCTTTTTTGTTAAAGTGTGTAATAAATGTCTCAGACAACATGAGTATTAAGCCTCAAAAGGAACAAAATGTGTTTGGGGAAACAGATAAGAGCCTTTGGGTAAAATAAACAACAAAGAAACAAAAATTAATTCCCTAATGTAAACTGGAGGAGGAAGAAAAGAGATTTTGCCAGTAGATTCCCGTGTTCCGACCTCTGCATGAACTCTTAAGTAACCAGCAAATGCAATTTCTAACAGCAACAAGAATGGAAAGTGCATAGGAGGATACTGAAGGATCCCAGTCCTTCCAACTTTTGCTAAGCAATCAAGGCATAAGTCAATTGAAGAAAAAATGTACACTGCACAAAGTTCTAACACTTTGTTGTAAATCACCAAAATACTTCACTTCAAGTACTATAGGTGGGACAATGCAAGTATACCTTTACATGCCTTAGAGCCCACGGCTCAATTCCTTCTGCAAAGGTTTCTGCACAAAATCTATGCCTTGGGGTTTAGCTAAATTATCAGTTCAAGGAAAAACAGTTTGATTTCCAGTGCCAAGTACTGGAGAATCTATCACATCCCCACGTTAGTGATTCCACAGCTTAATTAGTTTTAGCATAATCACCTGTATCTATCCCAAGATAAAATGTGTTGAGACACAAATATTCAGACTATTTGAGCATACTTGAATGTGTGGATTTTTTCCAGCTCATGCTGAAATAAATAACAAAGCCCATTTGCACCCACTGAACGTATGAGAAAAATTACACAAGATCTTTAGCAAAGTAGGTGTTTTGCCCTCACATAGCATTAACAAGCAGTAACTCTAATCAGTGGGGACAAGCTGGTGTTAGAAGTGGCATAAATATCGGATTAAGGTAAAAGTTAAGACTACAATGTCTAGATTACATGACATATTTTTATTAAAACAGGGTTATTTCTAAACAATTAAGAAATTAACCTTTGCCACTAGTCTCAGGTTCAACAAGGCACAGACATATACTAATACCTCCTTACTCAATATCAGACAGCTAGCAGCAGCCAACTCTCCAGAAAAAGCTGGTAAATTCATTTTGTTTTGGCAGATAAGAAGTACTTGCTTCTGCTACCAAGGTGTGCAACATTGCCACCATGTTATTCCTACTTTTCTCCAAAAAACAAAGTGCAGAAATGATTTTAAAAAGGAAAACTTATTTTTATGCTTGAAAGAGCTTCTAGTCTTTTTGGCTGTAAAGAAAAATTTGATGTCTGAAGCAAACTCATTGATCATCAGCATACTGTCATTACCATCATGCTAGGCTTTGCTTTGCTCTATTAAAGTGGTTGAGGCATTTAGCTATGAAATTGGCATTTGATTGTAGGTTTATGGAGATGGATGATATGACACTGCATAAGAGATCAAATTATTATGAATATAACTTTTACTGCTACTATTACAGGATGTAGCTGACCAACTTTGGTTGCTGCTGAAAGGAGCAAGCCATGCCTCCTCTCCTCAGGCTGCCCTTACTGAGGCACAGCCACTCACTTGACTGCACAGAGAATTTGTTTAAGGAGCTGATTTGGCAGAGAACTTCTCTGCCAGAATAATGGGAATAGCTTTCTGGTAGTTTAGCTATCTCACCCAGCCCAACACGGGGTCAGACACAGGCCAGCACAGTGAAAGGGAGCAGCTCACGTCACTGGATGGCAACAGGGAAGTAGATGGCCATTAGATTGGCTCAGCTGTTTCATAAAGCCTCACCCTCTTGCAAACATAAAGGAAAAGATCTACAGGTTATCTGGCTCAATGGCAATTGAGGCAGGAAAATGTTCACCTTCTGCCAGCAGCAGACACTTCACATAGGTGACAAATATTTCAGTGAGGTAAAGGAAGTAAACAGAACAGTTTGCCTATCTTTCTGTGTGGTGGAAGCTCTACTGGCTGCCTAGAAAATGAAGGCATGTTTTTTCTGACCAGGAATCTCAAAAGCACCACTCCTACAACCCACTCGTTCCCCACCTGCCTGCCTTACTTTTCTTTCTTCTGCCTGTGCGACCCAGCTGAAGGCTGCGAGAGGGGCAAGCGACTTCTTTAAAAGTCACACAGATCAAGGTCCTTTTGCCGTAACAGTGTACACTTCTGGACATGAGCACATGGTTTTAGAAAGACTGTTTTCAAAAGCACCAACTATTCCAGGTACGCTAGTTTATACTCATCATTACTGAGACGCTCAAGGCACTTGCAGAGGGGTTATTCTTACAGCGCAGGAACAAATCATCTTTCAGCCAGCACCCACAGTAAAATGAATGAATCGGTTGGGAACCACATGATGCGAAATATTTCATTAGATAACCCACACTACTTCTTCGTAGAGCTTAGCACAGTTTTTATTCACAACAGAAAAGGTACCAAGCATTCAAGTAATTGCTATAAATACTGCACAAATTAACTGCTACGAAATACATGTTTTTAAATAAACTGTCCTCCTTCCTCTGCTCAATAATATTAGCAGAGAAAACAAATACAGCAGCTTGAAATAGCAGAACTTGAAGAAAGCAGGAGGAAATTTAACACCCTTTATTTTGCCTCTTCATGCAAATTGCATATATCCGCACTTCAGCAACACCTAGAAACAGCAACCAGAGCATCGTTCTGCTGAGAACCGTGCTCACATCTGGCAAAAACGGCTCCTGACCATTGTCCTTCCAACCTAACTACAGTAATACAGCAGTCTTTCAGGTAGTTGGCATTTGCAAAGGATTTTCCCCTCTCCCCCAGAGGAAAACATGAATTCTACTTCCCACAACATGTTTTGTTGCGGCATTCGCCAGACATAAATACTTCCTGGCCCAGCAAAGGCTCGGCAAGGAATTTGCCTTTTGTGGAGGGTCCAAAATGTAGAAATGATGAAGTGAGATCATTTACCCTTCCCTGTTTTAGAAGTCATTTCCAAACTGCTGCTTCTTTGGTAAGGAGACTCAAGAAAGTTGCTAAGATTCAACAGACCAAGCTTAAGAATTAAAGAAAACCAAGCTTTGCAAAAAGATAGAATTAAGTCAAATGCAGAAAAGCAAAGCTAGCAGCACCAAAAAATTCTCATTTCCTTTGGCACAGAAAGGGAACAGGCAAGGGAGACGTCACAAGAGCTCAGTGGTCATGGGCTGCAATTCCACTTCCTATCATAAACAACCAAAAGATATAAGGGTTCACTTCACTAGACAACCAGACCTTCAGTCTTCCATTAGAAAGAGGAAATTTCACCCGGGGCAGGTGGTGATGCTGAAAATAAAATGTGAATTCTAAGAGGAAGGACGCAGTAAATAACTAAAGCCCTTCTGAGCCAAATGAGGGTGTCAGAAAAAGGGGACCTGAGAAATAATGACACTGGACCTCTTCACAGCTTTATGAGTCCTTTTATGATATGATAATTGAACTGTATACAGCCAGTCAAAAATGTGTAACATGCTTTCTTAAGTGAGATACTGAGAATATTTTCCCTATCATCTTAATAAAGTGAATGAAAAAATACAAAGTAGTCATACAGAAAAGGAGAAGCTGCATAAAAGTCACGATGTTCAAAATGAATGCCATGGCAAAACGAGTATTAAGTGTGCTTCTTGCATATAATAGAACCTTATTATGTATAATCGCAAAATATATTCAAGCAATGCAAAATGCCACATATGCATTTAAAGATTAGACAGAAAGCTCAATGCAAAACAATACACTACCTTGTACCATGAGCCTTTTGATGAGTAGTAAAAAAGCAAAATTTCTGTTGCTCTACCTGCCAAACAAATCAGACTACAGTAGTCTTTTTTCCAGCATATTCTTAAGTTTTCTCTATTGATAGAGGGGAAAATCCAAGTTAACCCTCCATGAATTTTAGTTTAAAAGTTGCACTACTAATTAGATTTTTTTTCTCTCATTTTAATCAGTTCAGAATGTTTTCAGGTACTACGTTTATTCCTGATAATCTACAAAGACTTTTTGGTTTACAGACCTATCTTAATGTTTCCTACAGTACTTCCCTGTGCTGTGCCTGACACATGCAACATGACAGAATATATACAGCAAATGTGACACTGACTTGGCCAAGGTGCTGCCAAAGCTCCAGGAGAAGGATGTACGTGTTTTGGGGCTGGTTTTGTTTTTTAAAGAACTTTTGTAATCATCATATTCTGGGGCACAGCAGTAAAAAAGTATAACAAAAAAAAAATCAGAAGAGCTGTGGCTTTATGACTCCGTAATGTCTGCTGGATTAGGTGCTAGAGGAATTCAGGCTGTTACTGCTTAAACGTTCCCCAAAAGAACTCCCAACAGACTACGCCAAGTGGCAATTTTTAACCCTCAGAAGCTGTAACTGTTTTGAGATAGATCCAAAACTTCCATGAACACGTAAAGACAAGAGTTACAACAGTCACCGATACCTTCGTTTCTCTTTCTATATACACGCTTGTATTAAACTAACCTCTCAAGATCGGGGTGGAAAACTGAAGCAAGAAAGTGAAATAGGGAAGAACTTCTGAGGGTATATTCGTATATCGAAAAGGAAGTAAAGTTTACTAAACATTCATAAGCAACACTGAAAGCTAGAGCACATATCCCAATCTGAATGACACAGTAAGACTGGAGCACACCTTAGTCTGCAGTTTATGTTTTTCATCATAAAGATTTGTAAGGAAAATACGTATCTGAAATATTAAGATTTCCTTAATATTCAAGGAAAACTAAGGAGCGGATTTAGCCAGCTCTACAACTGCCGAGCACAGTGCACACGTGCAGCTCTTGTGAAAGGAAGAAGGAGAGGTAAGAGCCACTAACCCCACCGTTAGCACTGGTGAGGGGCCAGGAAAGGACAGAGCAGGGTCTAAGTTCATATCACAGAATTGTGATTTCGATGTCATTTACATCAGTGTTGTCTGCCATGAGGTCAGCTGGACTGTCCTTGGAAGCAAGTGTTAGGTGATACATGGAGAAGTTACAGAATTAGAAGAATGATGCACACAAAACAGAGCCTCCAAATTCAGACTAATCTTATTTCTTTATGTTTGGTATGTTGAGAGCTCTTCTGTGACTCACACTGTGTGTACTCGTTACAATCCCTGGTTATTAATTCATATTAGAGAGTACTGCATGATAGGTGCTACTTTGAAGGACTAAGGAGGTACAGTTGGTTATTCGGGGGGAAATGCTGGCGGCTGTTAAGAACCTCTTTTGTTTAATGAGTAATAGTCCCTCCCCATCTTCTCCACAACTGAAAAGTCAAGGAAGAAAAGCAAACACTAAGTAAAGTTACTGTGTTCCAATTCGCCTGTGCTTCTTCTAGTTACTCATTAACTTTCACACACATTAACCAAACAGTAAAAGAGAGACAGAAAATGGGTTGTTTCCCCCCTCCCCACCAAGAAGCAAACAAAGCAAACAGCAGCTTTAGAAGAAACAGAATTGCTCAGGAGAGATGCATCCTTCTATGGACAACAGCAGTATAGCCCAATCCTAGCTGCGAACGCCATGACAGATCCTTACTATCGCCATGGGGCTACAGAGACAGCAACCACAGTCCCTGAATCAAAGTTTTATCAGAAAATTCCCATTCTGTAGGGCAGCCAGGTACAACACATCAAGTGATGCCCAGAAAAAATAAAACCTAAAAAAAAAAAAAAATCAGGTATCACTGACCATCCATTCTACCAACTCAATAGCCAAAGTTTCTGCCACATCTGCCTGAGAAGCTGGATTATAAAAACAATCCAACCCAATAAAAAACTCAACACACACCACAAAACACCAGTTAGCCCTACCTAAGTATTCTTATCTGTGTGTAACGCAACCCGCTACATCCAAAGCAAAAGCTCAAAAGCAGGTTTAAGGAAGACTATGCCAATGTATAGGCTTTGACATTAGACAGATTTTTGACTTCAGCAGCCCTCAGGATTTAGATTTTGCCCTAGGCAGTATGTGAGGTTCTAGTGACAGCTCAGGGGAGACTCCGTGAGCAGTCTCACAGGTAAGAAGGCAGCTAACAGGCAAAGAGCAGCACTGTGACAAGCTCCTGCCATCAGGGAGCAAAGGAGTAGGTTGCTCGTCCTTCACAAGGACACCAAGCTGGTAGAGGGTCAGCACCCACCTGAGAAAGATGCCAGCATCGCCACCGTCCAACAACACCGGCATTCCTACAGCTGCAATTAAGCAAAATCACAGCAGGTGCTAGACAATTTCTCCCCCCAAAAAGGCTTGCTTTCTAATAGCAATGAAAGATGAACAAAACCAAGACGACAAAGCACAAACCCCCCTGTTGTGACCCCTAAAATGATGCACAGTCTACAAAAGACAAACTAAAACGGACAGAGCAATGGACCTTTCACTCCCCTTAATTCAATTCTCTCCTTTAAGTCTGGGCACTGTTGTTACCCTAGCAATGAGACTGTAACACTGAAGTTTTTCAGCTTGATGGTAAAATCATGTAGTGTCCATCCATCTCCAATAATAGCAATATTGAGACAATGAACTCTATTGAGGCATCTAATAAGGCAGATAGTCATTTGCATAGTACATTTTCTGTGACTCTCTGTAATACAACATCTCAAAGACTCAATTCAGACTATTCTCCTTTCCCACAGACATTTTTAAAAAAGGATTCTTTTACTAGAAAAAGAAACAACGACCCCTCCCATAATAGGAGAAAGCAAAAGATAGGATTTTCCTGCCTATGATGGGTGAACATTTTTGTCCGTGTATTTTTATTTGGTTGGGCTTGCCTTTTTTTTTTTTTTAACTCAATGTGCTTTTCTTCTCCGTTGTGAACTGAATGCTCAGAAGTATATTTCTGATTTTGTTCTAACAGGCTTCTGAGCAGGAAGCACTTTGGGATCCCCACCCACCAGCACAGGCAAATTTCATCTTTTATTCCTTTGCCGCAGTCTTTTCCTTCATCTCTCCATGTACTCCTCTCCTACATGACTCACTGAATTATTATTTGCTGGATATACTGGGACATACCACAGTTTTGTAGATACTCTAGCCTGCTTATGAGTCCTAAGTTCTAGGATGAGCTCTGCGATGCAGTACTTGAGTAAACTTGACAAATCACTTCCTCTCCAGCAGACTGTAACATCCTTGAAGACAACGTACACGCATATAGTGTACACTGCGCCTCAAAGTTCAGCTCAAATAACATCTCCAAGTGCTGCCACATAGAAGCAGTAATGATTATGTCCTTCCTTGTCATAATCCTTCTGCTTGCTCCTCTTTCAGTAAATAATCCTGGACTTTGTCAGTGTTTTATTTAGCACAAGGAATCACATATATTATTCCTGGAGGTAACTAAGCTATCTGTACAGGAAGGGCACACACTCAAAATACGGCTTCAGTATACTAAAACAGCTCCTGTCTGCTCTGCTCTGTCCCTCAGAGTCGTCACAGGCAAGCTCCAGGAGATTTTGTTAAATCCTCCATTCCATTTCCTTTGCCAAAGCCCAAAAAAGGAACAGTGGGAGGGAACACTTATCCGTCACTCATCACCCCAACTCCCAGCCTGTGATACAAACAGTAATGCACCTTTGGCTGTGAACACAAATTCTCTGCAGCCACCGCCGGGTCAGGGCAAAGAGGAGACAGACACTGAGCTACCAGGAAGCCCTCGGAAGCTCCTCTGCCACATCCCACAAGACCAGCAGTGACACGCACTCTTCAGATGGGTCAGGCACGAGAGTCTCCCTGCAGAAGACCAAGCCATAGCACTGCTCTTAGGTTAACCTTGGGCAGCTCGGTATCGGGCCCCTGTGGAAACAAAACTAGATGGCATTTCTGGCAAGTCAGAGAAGGTCAGCGGAAAGGGAGAGAAAGCTGCTGCACAACAGCCCCAGTGAGGAACAGCGTTGCACTCTTTGTCCAAGTTTCTGATTTTATCAGATTATGCCACAGTGTTAACATTGTTTATGGCCCTATTTTGTGTCTCTGAATCACCCACTCCCAGAGACTCTTCCTCCCCCCCTGTTTATAAATAGCACCACATACAGAATGGAGTTTATAAAGCGAAAGAGACTTGCCGAAACAAAATAATGTATATCGAGCTGACAAAAATCTTTCAAAAGCCTCTCTCATGTATTTATAGTGCTGGCTAGACAGGCAGATTCCCACATTTTGTAAACCCTGAAGGTCACTATCTCCATTGCTCATTCACAAACAATTCTGCTAATAAAAAAAAAAATCCCTCTGGTTACAACTGAACTTACTCCCCCAGCACGCTGCTTCTTGGCACATGCCTTCTCAAAAGAAAGATTTTTAAATAAGTAATATTATGGTTTTTTCCTATTTGAAGGCAACATACGCCTAGACGATGATAAGATAATATGACATTATTTACATATCTGGAAACATTCGGACTTTGCAACCAACCTCTTGGAGCTCTATCAGTACAACATAAGTCATTTTCTATCATGTCATAGTGGACTGTGACTTAAATTTCCATAGATTGTATTTTCCTATGAAAACACATTCTCGATTGCAAGCATAAAACCCATCACGGCTTTTTTTTTAATTCCCTCTTTTCTCCAGGAACACTTTTGCTTGCAGTGGGAAGTTCACAGCACTATCACTCAGACAGCAGACAGTGAGATATATTACCAAAAGCTTCAGAGAATAGTTTCCCGGAGCCCGAATGCACATGACACCTTGTTGAGCCAATGTATAATGAGCGGTAGCCCCTGGGACACAAACAAGCAGAGCCTGGGTATTAGAGAAACCCAAATTCCCCATCAGACGGGCTGGATGGAAAGCAGGCTACCAGGCTCCGCTTTGGCAAGGAAAACCTTCAGCGCTGGTGATGAACCCCAAGCAACTCTCCCCATCTTTCCATCCCCATGCTCAAGACATACTTGCAACGTGTCAGCTTGACAAGAGAGAAGGATCTGAACAAGATACACGCCAGCCTAGCAAGGGACTGCTGCGCTCATAAACGCCCACGCCAAACCCACACTTGCAAATACACACCACTACAACGTCCCCACCAGTTCCCCAGCCCTGTTTACCAGGCAGTCACATCAACACTAGTGATGCTGGGGCTGGAAGAAGCCCTTGATTTCTCCACTGATCAGAGATGTGGGGACACAGAACACCTGTGAAAAGACATCCTGCCCAGATTGATTTAACAGAAGAGCCACTGAAATAACACCGGCATATTCTATTGATAAAATTCCTTGTAAGTGCCTAAGGTGAAAGCATTCAAGCACTTCTCTATTTGATTCACCATTTTTTTCCCCTGCAATTAGTCACGTTATTTGTCAAGTTAATGGTTCCTTAATCAGTCGTAGAAGTTAAAACCTGCTATAACAAGGCTCCTCTTTAAACACAAAGGACGATTAAAACGATGCATTCAAATGCATATTTCGGGAACAGTTAAATATATTAATACAGTCGTTCTTTTTTGTTATTTTATAGATTCAACAAAAACCAACTGTTTACAATCTTAATAAAAAAGGAAAATACCAGTGCCTGGAAAATATCACAGTAAGTCTGGACATCATTTCAGCCAAGTACGTGTCTTTTTTTTTTATTCTCCTACTGCTTATCTCAAAGCCCAGTTCCTTTTCCTTTAGCCTCTTTCAAACAATACTTGATACTAAACAAATAAAACTAAACACCAAAATAAATTATTTCTCACTAGAGGCTCATTTCTTCTCTCCTGCTCTACATTCACAAATATATACAACGTGTGTGTGTGTATACAGTCACATAGATACAAACACACACACATATACACTTGAACCGGCCAATGCTACTAAAAGTACCCTATTATCTTCTAGTTATAGAAAAGCTGACTAGTATTAAACACGACTTCCTGGCAGAAAGAGAAAACAAGAGTAGGGTCCTCTTGCAATTAGACAGCAGCACCGAAATTCAGAAAGCCCGAGCTGTGTGTCGTCAGTTCGCTGTGTTCCTTCAGACACTCATGCCTTGTTCTCCACGTTTATGAACAGAAGCTTTCCCTGGGGGAGCTCAATACATTGATCTTCATTATCACTCTGAAACACTGACCAAAGGACTTACAGAAGTAATGTTTAACCTAACATAATCTCTTTCCATACAAAGAACATGTTTGTAATCACAATCTTTGTTAACGAGTCTGATCAACAGAGAGGGAACTAGGAGATCATAAAACAGGACCACAACTCGACAACGACAATGAGGATCTCCCACGTAAACTCCCACTTGTGCACACAAAGGGGAAATAACTCGAAATTGGGGAGGAAACAAAAATTTAATTAGAACTGACTGAAAAGTGAGGCATATGGTTCACAGGAATTTTTTGCTTTCAACTAAAACACCCTCCTCCTAGGCAAACTAAATAAACACAAATTAAAGCAAGCTATTCTGTGACATGTATATGCAAAAAAGAAGACAAGCACGACAAAATTTGGGTGGAAGCTGCACCATACACCACGTGCAATTACAATCCAAATTCTGCAACAAACACTATTTTCTCTCTGTACTACATAGGCATTTATTCCTCCCCATCATCGCTGCATGTAACTATCCGTTTCCCCCACATTACTAAAATCCATTCCACCCACATACCTAAAATTTGATTTGAGGTATGGGCAGAAAAGGAAAGGGAGACAAAGGTGTAAAGAACAGGACTGAATTTTAGAAATAGACTTCTTAAAAGAAAAATCATACTCTGAAGTTTCATATTGATAAAAATGCTAGAATATGAAAACAACCATGTTTCTAAAATAATATGTAACAGGGAACAGCATAAAAGATGGGACCCTTAGGGAAGGATTTGCCCTGAAAATGACTGTCAAATTGCAATTATGAAGATACAGAGAAGACTTAAGAAAGCTGGTACATTTGATTTAGAAACCAGTAGATCACTATGAGAAAGATCATCCACGCATACATTAAGAAAACTCCGAGATTTTACAGAATGGGTGGAGCTTTCACCTACTTTAAATTATAACAGGATTTTTTAGCCCAGAAAAGGGAGAATTTAGGGAGGAAAGGCTGCAACACCAGGCTGTAGCACAGCTCTGCTGGGGCAGCCCCTCTCAGGTATGCTCAGAGATTTCATCAAAGCACCGTCACAGTGACTGTTGTAACTGAGGACACCCAAGCACGCTGTGCGTCCAGAACCACAGAGCTCAGCTGGGGACAAATGCCTGCAGCAGGACAAGAGGGAGAAGTAGGAAGAGCAGTTTTGCGTGAAAAGGAGGAAGGCACCAATGCTCTGAAAGTCAAGGCCAACTAGTTAAATGTGACTTTGTCCAGGCTTTCCTAACAGGGTTTCACTTGCTCGTAACTTACCCCAAGTGCTTCAATTTGAAGGGATATTTTTAAGACTACGTGCCAGCATCTGGTTAAATATATTTACTTAATTGCGAAATGTTACAGCCAAAAATGCTTCAAAACATTGAGAAAATGAGAATGAGAAACACGCTGCTGTGCATTTACTGAACACCCCAGTGACCTTTTTTGCCTTCTTACGGTCTGGCAAGAAGCACACTTCCGCTGACCCCTTCAGTCCTCCTTTCACTAAGGTAGCCTTTGCTATTGCTGGGAGAACACTTACACACATCAGAAACACTTGGGATATCAAAACAAGAAATCCTTATTGACTCATGCCTACTGAAGCCTTTGCAGAACTGGAGCAGAGGGGAACAAATGCAGCATAAAGCTACTTTGAGAACAATTAAGCTAAATCAAGCACTAAAGATGCTCTGTAAGCAACCCTAACCATCCTATACATGGAAGGAGAGCGAGACTGGGGAAGAGGAAGGATGGGGAAAAATCAGGTGAAATAATCGGAAGACCTATGTAAGGAAGGTGCATGGGAAGGCAGAGAAAGAGGAACAGGGAGCTGAGCAGGACAGCACAGCACAGCAGGAGCAGGAGGCTATACCTGCCAAGGGTGCTTTGCCATGGTACCCAAGTACCACAGGCCCTGCAATGAATGGTACCCAGGCTCAGCCCAGGGTTAGGATCACTGGCCATCTCTGTAGTAATGAGGCACGTCCAAGGTCAAGCCAGGAAGCTGATCCTATGGGACAGGATGGAGGTCAGCAGGGCACCCAGTGGGTCACCTTAGCAGGCACTCGCTCAGCTGCAATGCCCCCACAACCCAGTTGGAAACTGCTCAGCTCGAAAACTGCTCTCAAATCAAAGCAGGGGAACACACTTCTTGGCAAGGCTGTAGAGAGGCAGATGCACAGGGTCATCCTCAGTCTTCATCGTAACACATATCCAAGCAAGCTGAAGCTTCTCCAACAGCTCCCTCTGATGAGGGGGCTGGCACTGAGCAAAAGCTAAACATGGTGAGAGGGAGAAGAGTGCACGCTCTCGGCCCTGCCTCTGCCATTTGGAAAGCAGCAGATTGAAGTCAAATGGATAGCTTTATAATTCCAACACTTCNTCAACAAAAACCAACTGTTTACAATCTTAATAAAAAAGGAAAATACCAGTGCCTGGAAAATATCACAGTAAGTCTGGACATCATTTCAGCCAAGTACGTGTCTTTTTTTTTTATTCTCCTACTGCTTATCTCAAAGCCCAGTTCCTTTTCCTTTAGCCTCTTTCAAACAATACTTGATACTAAACAAATAAAACTAAACACCAAAATAAATTATTTCTCACTAGAGGCTCATTTCTTCTCTCCTGCTCTACATTCACAAATATATACAACGTGTGTGTGTGTATACAGTCACATAGATACAAACACACACACATATACACTTGAACCGGCCAATGCTACTAAAAGTACCCTATTATCTTCTAGTTATAGAAAAGCTGACTAGTATTAAACACGACTTCCTGGCAGAAAGAGAAAACAAGAGTAGGGTCCTCTTGCAATTAGACAGCAGCACCGAAATTCAGAAAGCCCGAGCTGTGTGTCGTCAGTTCGCTGTGTTCCTTCAGACACTCATGCCTTGTTCTCCACGTTTATGAACAGAAGCTTTCCCTGGGGGAGCTCAATACATTGATCTTCATTATCACTCTGAAACACTGACCAAAGGACTTACAGAAGTAATGTTTAACCTAACATAATCTCTTTCCATACAAAGAACATGTTTGTAATCACAATCTTTGTTAACGAGTCTGATCAACAGAGAGGGAACTAGGAGATCATAAAACAGGACCACAACTCGACAACGACAATGAGGATCTCCCACGTAAACTCCCACTTGTGCACACAAAGGGGAAATAACTCGAAATTGGGGAGGAAACAAAAATTTAATTAGAACTGACTGAAAAGTGAGGCATATGGTTCACAGGAATTTTTTGCTTTCAACTAAAACACCCTCCTCCTAGGCAAACTAAATAAACACAAATTAAAGCAAGCTATTCTGTGACATGTATATGCAAAAAAGAAGACAAGCACGACAAAATTTGGGTGGAAGCTGCACCATACACCACGTGCAATTACAATCCAAATTCTGCAACAAACACTATTTTCTCTCTGTACTACATAGGCATTTATTCCTCCCCATCATCGCTGCATGTAACTATCCGTTTCCCCCACATTACTAAAATCCATTCCACCCACATACCTAAAATTTGATTTGAGGTATGGGCAGAAAAGGAAAGGGAGACAAAGGTGTAAAGAACAGGACTGAATTTTAGAAATAGACTTCTTAAAAGAAAAATCATACTCTGAAGTTTCATATTGATAAAAATGCTAGAATATGAAAACAACCATGTTTCTAAAATAATATGTAACAGGGAACAGCATAAAAGATGGGACCCTTAGGGAAGGATTTGCCCTGAAAATGACTGTCAAATTGCAATTATGAAGATACAGAGAAGACTTAAGAAAGCTGGTACATTTGATTTAGAAACCAGTAGATCACTATGAGAAAGATCATCCACGCATACATTAAGAAAACTCCGAGATTTTACAGAATGGGTGGAGCTTTCACCTACTTTAAATTATAACAGGATTTTTTAGCCCAGAAAAGGGAGAATTTAGGGAGGAAAGGCTGCAACACCAGGCTGTAGCACAGCTCTGCTGGGGCAGCCCCTCTCAGGTATGCTCAGAGATTTCATCAAAGCACCGTCACAGTGACTGTTGTAACTGAGGACACCCAAGCACGCTGTGCGTCCAGAACCACAGAGCTCAGCTGGGGACAAATGCCTGCAGCAGGACAAGAGGGAGAAGTAGGAAGAGCAGTTTTGCGTGAAAAGGAGGAAGGCACCAATGCTCTGAAAGTCAAGGCCAACTAGTTAAATGTGACTTTGTCCAGGCTTTCCTAACAGGGTTTCACTTGCTCGTAACTTACCCCAAGTGCTTCAATTTGAAGGGATATTTTTAAGACTACGTGCCAGCATCTGGTTAAATATATTTACTTAATTGCGAAATGTTACAGCCAAAAATGCTTCAAAACATTGAGAAAATGAGAATGAGAAACACGCTGCTGTGCATTTACTGAACACCCCAGTGACCTTTTTTGCCTTCTTACGGTCTGGCAAGAAGCACACTTCCGCTGACCCCTTCAGTCCTCCTTTCACTAAGGTAGCCTTTGCTATTGCTGGGAGAACACTTACACACATCAGAAACACTTGGGATATCAAAACAAGAAATCCTTATTGACTCATGCCTACTGAAGCCTTTGCAGAACTGGAGCAGAGGGGAACAAATGCAGCATAAAGCTACTTTGAGAACAATTAAGCTAAATCAAGCACTAAAGATGCTCTGTAAGCAACCCTAACCATCCTATACATGGAAGGAGAGCGAGACTGGGGAAGAGGAAGGATGGGGAAAAATCAGGTGAAATAATCGGAAGACCTATGTAAGGAAGGTGCATGGGAAGGCAGAGAAAGAGGAACAGGGAGCTGAGCAGGACAGCACAGCACAGCAGGAGCAGGAGGCTATACCTGCCAAGGGTGCTTTGCCATGGTACCCAAGTACCACAGGCCCTGCAATGAATGGTACCCAGGCTCAGCCCAGGGTTAGGATCACTGGCCATCTCTGTAGTAATGAGGCACGTCCAAGGTCAAGCCAGGAAGCTGATCCTATGGGACAGGATGGAGGTCAGCAGGGCACCCAGTGGGTCACCTTAGCAGGCACTCGCTCAGCTGCAATGCCCCCACAACCCAGTTGGAAACTGCTCAGCTCGAAAACTGCTCTCAAATCAAAGCAGGGGAACACACTTCTTGGCAAGGCTGTAGAGAGGCAGATGCACAGGGTCATCCTCAGTCTTCATCGTAACACATATCCAAGCAAGCTGAAGCTTCTCCAACAGCTCCCTCTGATGAGGGGGCTGGCACTGAGCAAAAGCTAAACATGGTGAGAGGGAGAAGAGTGCACGCTCTCGGCCCTGCCTCTGCCATTTGGAAAGCAGCAGATTGAAGTCAAATGGATAGCTTTATAATTCCAACACTTCCTAGCTTTTCAAAGATTGATTTTGCAGCTGTATAAATGTTCCCTAAATACACACTATGTGTTTGCACATCTGCATGCTTAAAATAACACACGTTCAGGCACTTCAGAACAGAGACTGCCTTCCTATGCATTTTAACAAGCAGCAAGGTAACCCCACTCTTAGCTAGGGAGCTTTGAGCAATACCCTGCAGCAAATGCTAATACCTGTCGCATCCTCCCCTCAACAGCAGTAACCGTAGAGACTGGAGACTTTGCTACTGTGTAGTGCAGCAGATGAATCAGACAGGCTCACTCCTCCCTAAGCTCTCAGATGATCATGGCTTTGACCATCAGCAGACAGCAATTATCATCACCTCATTGTAAGCACCATAGAGCTGGTAACCTCATGTAGCAAGAGCCTGCAAGTTCAACGCTAGCTGTCGAGAAATGCCTTCTATCACTTTTAAGCAGTATCCAAACTACAGGAGATAGTATCATATTATCACAGCTGTCAAGTGTGCAAAGGTCTGTGGGTGGAGGGGTGAATTTTACCTTTCTCTCATTTCAGGAAGAGATCTCTCATCCCAAGAGGATCTAATTAAAAAGGAAGCTGCGGACTGCTCAGTTTTATTTCAGAGATTAATATGGTTCAGCTCTACGTAATGAAACAGTACATACTTGGGCACTGCTTCAACAGTTGATACACACTGTTAACTTATGTAGACTGCAGCAGTCTTGCTCCTCATGTACACTCTGGGCTTACTCATCATCCCCCCCGCAACAACCTACTTCCTTTTCTTTAGAAATTTGTCTTCGCTTCTGGTTTCATAAAGATGGACATGATGAAAGAGTGCTTATGCCCTTAACTCAATTAGCCTCTCGAATGCTTGCTTTTCTGTGTCCTCCTCAGCTGTACCCACACACGGTTCTCGTTTAGCTCCCTTCATTGCATTAAAGCAGGACTCTAATTAGAGTCCTCCAAACACCACCCAATACATACAAACCACAGACTGCCCACAAGACCAGTTACTGCATTATGGGACACCCAGTTGCAAACTATGGGTTTTCTTCCTCAGCAAAAAGAAGCATTTGCTGTGCAAAGGCAACAACCGGCTTTGTTTCAGTTACGTACAATACACGCAGTTTGGAGCTTGAACAGCCTGATGGTAGCCATTTACAAAGCAGACATTTTACTAGTGTACTGATTTCTGCATCATTTCTATATAGAAGTGTTATACTTAGCCCCAATTTCTCAACAGGATCTGCAAAGCCATGTACCTTCCCCTCACAGGGTTGGAGGCAGTTTGCTCCCCCTAGCATCCTGACCCCTCTCGCTGCCTCCACCCAAGTAGCTGTTTCACAACTCAGACTTGCTCTGTGACATGCTGAGCATCCAGGACGAAATTCACTGTCCCACTAAATGCCTGCCAGGCTTTTGTACTGCCTCAATCACACTCCCACCCACTTTTCCCACGCACTCGAGTGTCTTACCACAGGCTGCCCTGTGTCTAGAGGTGAATGTCGATCTCATATAACAAGAAAACCGTTCCCCATCTGTGCCTAATGTAAGGAATGCCTTTCCTATCTACAAACCCACCAAGAATTAACCAATTCACTTAGAGAAGAAAGGGAAGAGATCCCACAACCCAGCTTTTGTCCGATTTATAATCCATTCATGACCAAAAAGGAATACTGTATTCACAAAATACAGGAAGTTGTGCAAGGGAAGCTTTTTCCTCCTCCAGCTCTCATTTTTGACACAATTTGTGAGAGCAGAAGTGAATCCTGGTGGAGACACAAGGCACTACGTTGACTTCCTACATGCACCTGGCAATGGAGAAAGATTTCTTTTTCGAAGTCACTGCTGTAGGTCCTAACCCTATCAAAATTCCTTAGTACTAGCCATGGACAAATGCACAACATCAGGACACAAAACATGACTGGTGCAACAAGGGGGACGAAAGGGTGAAGAGGAGACATGTGGGGCGGCAGGTGAGCAGCTCCTGTGTCCTAAGACAAATCTTGACAGCACAACCTACTGCAAGTCCTAAAACTTCTTAGTCGTTAACTTGATCTTCAAAACTGTAGCAGTGTTTCAGAAGTCCTACAGACTCCCTGGAAGATGGAGCAGCAAAAGTCTAACTTCAGGAGAGCAAGAACTAAGAGGCCTTTGCTCAAAAGGGAGATTGAAGTTTGGCTGTATCTCATCTCCTATCTTTTCCACACATTTCTACAGGAGGAGACAAAAAGTTCAGCTGAGCAGTTTTCACTGCAAATCTCACATTAACACAGCTGGAATGAACTCTGATGCAATCTGAAGACAGTGGTGACAAATACCGTGTGTAGCAATGACTCTGAATAAACGTCTGCACACGAGACACGTGTTTTCTTTCTCGCTTCCTCTTGCCCC
>VZSC01014221.1:133986-144141 GCA_013398225.1 Steatornis caripensis | reverse complement strand
AGAATTTTGCACATAAGCATAACCTATGGGGCACAGTGAAGGTTATCAGAAATGACCTTCTGTCTGGTAGCAGCACAGTAAGCAGGCAATGAGGTTACAAGGATAGAGCAGCCGCTGCTCTGTGAACCACACAGAACTGCTCCTGGAGAAACAGCAGTCCCTTCCTGCAAGTCAGAAAACAAAACAGTGCAAGTGAATGAAATGGGGGTTTTTTTTGCAGGCTGCTCAAACTTTCAGAAATTCAGAAGAGAACTATTTTATTTGCACCTCTTAGATGAAGTCCTAACCAATTTTACAATAAAAATAACCAGGCTCCATTACCAGAAGATCGCTGGGGTGGAGAATAGGGAAAAGTACACTCTGCAGTAAATAATTAGCAGCTCTGGCCTTCTGCTCACTCCTCCTGCAGTGCTATCCTTCACACACTGAACCAGGAAACAGTTGAACAGATACATTTAAAAGCATGAAGACTGAGTCAGAAGACAATAGTTAAATACCAGCTAAACCACATACCACAGGTCTGTCTTGTAGCACCAGGAAATGAGTACCACTCAAGGCTGCTCCAGATATTGCATCCACCTGCAAATATTTGCTGCTGGCTAGAGCTCAGTGCGTATACTCTCACTAGCAGTGTCGGTACTTTGTAAAATATTGCAGACAAGAAAGAAGAAGAAAGTTAGTTTAATGCAGAGTACAATAAACTAATTACAAGCTTTAGTCATCAAAAGCATACAATGCCTGGTTGGGGGGATTTTTTATTTTTTTTTTTTTTTTAAAAAGCAGGCTATATATTATAAAATTAGTTAAGGATATGGCTGTTTTTTCAAGCATTTTAAGCTTTCAATTTCATAGATATAGAGAGCTAATTATTAGCTTCTTTAATGTGAATCTTTTAGTACGACTATATAGCAGAGATTAGAAATTACAGCGTCACAGAGAAATGTGGCAGGCAGAATAAAAGCACAGACACAATTATACTTTCATTACATAGTCTCAAATTCACATTAAAAAAATACGTTGTGTTAAGACTTTTCTATTTTAGATCAACTACCTTTCAGCAATAATGACAAATCATTACAGCTAGAGAAACAGATGACAAGAAGATAAAAATGCGCTGGCATGGTGCTGGACAACATTGGACATTAAATTCTTCTCTTATGAAGAAACAGCTAAACACTTAATAACAGTATTTCATCTGTAACTGTTAAGCTGGAAAAGATGTCTGTTTCCAAATGGATTCAACACATAAAAAAATATTTTTAAAAATTTGCTTCTGTTAGCTGGCTAGCATTTTTATTTGTAACTATCTACTAGAAATTTTTAAATGTCCAAATGCAAGTCCTTGATAAATTACAGACAAAGAAAAGTTTTCTTTCCTTTAATAGGGACAAAGGACAGTATTGTTGAGATTTATTATATACATACAATTACCTGCATTGTTATGGAGATTTAAAGGACAAAGGGCCAACAGATCTAATTCCAGATCTTACAGCCTTGTCCTTTCCCGTAATTATGTCTTAAAATTGGATTTCAGTTAACACATTCGCAATACCAGTATCTACCAATGCTTTGCATGTACTTAGTTTCAATTATTTTAACGTGGATGCAGCAATACATATAATTTATCATTGATCAAGGGAACACGTTCAATTGAACAGTATCAATAAAGTGTGGTTCTTCAGTTGGTTGTAAGAAGAGTCTTAAAACTAGTACAAAGTACATCAGAAAGAATGACTGGTTAGTCTATTAGTCACTTGAAAAAAATGCAAAATAAACTTTCACAAAAATAGTCCCATTTTTTTCTTCCACCTCAGCAATATTTCCAGAAATCGGATTTTGAATTGCAGACAGACATTTAAAAAAGAAAGAATTTTCATTTCGCAGATGTTAAGGCTGCCCCTTTATCTCATGTGAGAGTACGTCAGTCTCCTTTCTTTAGCTGTCAAATATAACATCTATTGGAAACTGTGAGTTTAAAATACCAGGCCTGTGTCTGTGGCATCCACAGTATGCCTGCTCAAAAGGCCAGATCCTGACCTCGAAGCTGGGCTGCTTATTTCTCCCTGGTACCCAGCTGCACGGAACTAGACCATAGAGGTGAATTCCCCTCAAAGAATTATGCAAACTGAACCAAAGATAATGAACTTCCCCAAAGAAAGATGGGGGTGGTTGGCTTTTTTTTTTTTTACAGTTTTGTTGAAGACACACATTTACAAAGACTATGGGAAGGAAACTGGGGCTACACTTTTTGTATTTCTCCTTTACAAAAAAAAGTATAGCTCCATAGAAGGCGAAACCAAAGACCTCAGTGAACCAGACACAGCCTACTTTGCAAAGAAATTGCATCAGAATTGACCAGAACAAGTACGTTTTATATTTTTCTTGCTATTGAGCTCCAAGCCTAGCATTAGAAGAAGTGGCTGATCCTGCAAGAAGACTGAAAGAACACTAGAATTCAGAAAGCATAATTCATATAGCAGGAAAGGTATGAGCTGTCAATTCACCAAATCCACATTTGGTTATAAACGGACGATTATAATATGTGTAGCATCAAAAAGACATTAGAACTCCCATATCTGCTTTCGCTGGAGAAAAATAATGAAAGAAAACAAATTCTCATGATCTAAATAGACCCTAACAATTTATCAACATTCATTTTATTTCCCCCTTGGTTTGAGGCATTTATATAAAGTATATAAAGTTCCTGCAGAATCAAGAGGAAAACAACTGAGCATGATCACAAAAGGAGGAAAACCCTAAACTCCCTTATTAACACAATACAATTTCGCATATGTAAATTTGGTGCCAGCCACAGGCACCCATTTTTCCCCTTCACGCTGGTTTTTGTAACAAGTCACATTTCAATGTATAAAACGTGCACTGAAACCATGGCATGCCTAACACTGTAATAAAAGCACTGGCAAGGCTGGGTCAATCTCTTTTGACGGTTCCACACTGCTACTTTCTGCCACAGTGAAACTACTAACATGAGTTTCTTTCACCTGCAGCCCAGAGGGTAAGGGTGGAATCCCCTCTCTTTCTCAGGCACAGCTACATCTTGGTCTTAGAGAGAGGTCATTTGCCCTAAAGCCCTGCCAGCACAGAAAGCCAGTCCCCTTTACAAGCAGCGCTATTCTTTCTGTTTCAGATGTCACTAGTGGTGGAGGTGTCTTCTATTTTCAGCTGGATGCTGTTTACCACTCTCGCATCCTCTCTGCCCTTTCCACTTCAAAATGCATAGGCCACCTCGCACAAAGACAAGCAGCAGAGCAAGTTTAGGCAAGCAGAGACAAAGATGCAGTCCCTCTGTGAACAAATACTATTAATTCAGACAGTAACTAATAAGTCATCTGTCCTTGAAGTGATACAGGCTGCTGCCAGATTAAGCTAACTAAATGAACTCTCGCAATTTTCCCCTTTGCTCCTCTGTATCATGATGACTTTGGCAAAATTAAGTTCAAAGTTTCAAGGGAATGCTCTGGAAATCAGTTGGCTGAGCTGCTTTGAGCATGAGGAAACCCTGAGGAGGACAGGCAGCAAGAAGAAGCAACCTCCACTTATCTTCAGGGACTATTGACATTGCAGGCACAACAAGCACTAGAGGGAGGCAGCTGGAAGCTTTCACAGTCTGTAATGTCACAAACGGTCCCATGCTTTGCTGCGTATGTAGGCTGGCCTGCACCAAAACGAAGCTGCACCTTCCTTTGGTCATGGTCTGCCACCTCATCCTTTGCAGCATCCTGCTGTCTCATGAGGCAATACAGTGGTCCCAAGGCAGCCCTCTGGCTGGGCACCCACCCGCCCTTTGCATGGCGCTCTCCTTGGTCAGAGTTGGTAGAAATTGTAATTTGAAAATGAGAACTCAAAAGCAGATACGTAGAAAGAGACTTGCCAGAACTGACCTGTTCATGTGTGTATTTAAGAAAATAAACAAGGAAGCTTATTAAAAATACTCTAACTTAACGGACTCTAAGCACGGACAAGGAAATAGAAAGCTCAGACTAAGCTCCACCACAATGGGGAATGCAGAAACAAAAGTCACTGGCATTCCTGTGAGAAAGCACTCTCCAGAGATGAGCCATCAGCAAACACAACAAGATGGGTAACATCATAACCTTGGCTGAGTCTTCACAGAGGTATGTAGAATCCTCTATCTTAACATCCACCTACCAAGATGCCCTAAAACCATGATGATTCATCTTGATACACCCTATTAAAAAAAAAAAAATCCTACTAAACTAGTAAAAGCAGAGGCTTTTAAATACACATTTAAATCCGTCAGAACATGCCAAGCTGTGATTGCCAAATGACCAGGGACAGGCTGGGCTTCTACAAAGCTGTTTTGCACAAATAACTCCTCTTTAGAGAGCACTCCTATTCAGGCTAGGTTCAACCTTGCAAGCTGGCAGACAAAAAAAACATTATCGCCAAAAGGAAGTAAGGAATTAATCTGAAAATGCACCTAATCACAGCTGTGTTTTAGATACAAACTATAAAATCCTACCAAGGAAAAGCTCCCAGGCACTTAAGTCCCTCCTCTCACCTGGGCTGTAATGGGAGAAAGGGCTCCAGCACCTCTGGGCCCAGAAAAGACCCACTCCCAGAGCCAGGACCAGATGTCACCCTCCCCTTTCTCAAAGACCCACAGCCTCCAACATGGATATGTTGAGACTGCATCTGCTTACCAGGCTACAATAGACAGACTGTAATTTATAATAAAGCTCTGGACCTGACTTTAAGTCTTTACTTGGTGATTTTGTAGTTTCAGAAGCAGAGATTTCTTACCTTCAATGGGGGAAATATGGGTGAAGTTCACACAAATTATTCCTTATACTCAATCTCTGGCCCATATGGTGCAGTAAACAAGAAAACAGTACTACGGTATGTAGATGGCATTCTCCGGCACACCACAAAACCAAACCAAATCAACCAAAAACCCATGAAGTTTTTCCAACAAAGAAAACACCCAACCCAACATTTAAAAAATCCCGCATTCTAAAGCCTGAAGTAGAACCCCAGATGCAGTACACAACAAAAACTTTGCACACATTAGGAACTTACCAATGACATACTAGATATTTCTTTTACTTGTTTAGTTTGGCTAAAACTGCACACCACCAGGATAAAGTCAGAAGTGTACCAAACAAATGGGAGGTACAAGAAGAATAGGAAAAGGAAACCAGGAACAAGCAGATGTGCAGCACTGGAGATAAAGGGATTCCCAGGCGTTGGCTACGAGAGCTTAAAAGTTAAGCCTTCCAGTGGTTCCTTCTCCTCCCCAAAGGAGGTACTCGTGTCAAACACAGGCCTCAGCCCTCTTCCCCGCACATACCAACTGGGTTTGGAGCACCAATGTAAAGCCAAGATCAGTTACAGACTCAACAGGCCTGGTATCACAGCAGATACCAACATCATTCCTTCCCCAGTTCGTAGCTGTAGGTGCCATTTCCTCCATTGCGAGATGCAGCTAAAAGCAGTTTCCTTTTCTCCCGTTGCACCTCTACAGCTGGAGAAAGAGGTTCTCATATGCGGCCCTACATGTCTCAAATCATAGAGGGAAAAGAGTAACGGTTGGACAGTGTGGTTTCTAATACCAAGGGATTCTTCCAATTTCCTGGTGATGGTGGGAAAATAACCTCAACTACATTCAGCGACATGCCAGACACCACAACATTTATGGAAAGAAACGGACATTACTCTGTGTTGCCCTGCCTTTTCCACTGAATGCCCATGAATGGCATAGAAGATAACTAAATGAGGCCACAAGTTTATCGATCCGGCTCTGGTTGGACCACACGTATGTGTCCATTCCTTGCTGGATTACAGAAATACCTTTCCCACTTAATCTTGGATTTTCTCCTGGAATTTTGGATTAATAGCCCCAGGAGGCCTGTTTATGTGCAATACGTTTGGGAACAGCTGGAAAGCACTTAGAGAAGAGCTTCAGTGCAGCCTTTCCAGTGCAGTGCATCTGTTTTGTTCTTCTCTTCCTGCACATGCCTGATCACTCTTTCCCCCACACACACACCTCACTTTCTAACATTTCATATTAGCACATGCTCACCTACACTTAGTTTTCTTTTTCCCCCACAATTAAAGTCCTCCCCTGCACAGTCATCTCCTGCTGAAAGTTCATTTCCTACTGATGGCTCCATTTAAGGCAAGGTTCTCTTTCATTCTCCCCTTCCTACAAAGCAGTAGTCCCTCTCTGCTAGGGAAAATTCAACTAGCTCCTCCTCCAATTCCAGTGACCTTTTATGATGTTCAAGGTACTATTTAAATTCAAATTTTGGAGTCTGACTAAAAGCAGTCACATCAGGCTAAGAACCAGATGTGCAGCCACTGACTTTTAATAGCTTTTCTCTCCATTGCTGGTATCAGGAATCTTCTTTCAGGCAAGAAAGCAAGGGAAAAAACCCCAAAAAACCAACATGAGACAGGCTTCATACCTACAAATATCAAATACCCAGTTCCCAACCACTCTCTAACATTGTTGAAATGCTCACTCCTGTAATTCTAGTAGGCAGAAGGAAGTGCATAAATTAAAATTACATGGATTATGCCCTACACATTAAACAACCAAAGATTTTAAAACAGTAGCAATTTCTCTCTCTCATATTTAGAAACTCCAACCAAAAAAATTTACATGCCATGAAAATCCTCAACAAAGACTTGCATGTAGCTCACATAATTGAGGAAGTACTAATAATAGCATGGCTGTTTGCACAGACAACATTTCCACTGTGGGCCTGAATTCTGTTCTCAAACACGCAGAAGATATTTTGTTGTGTGTTGCTGGCTGGAGACTAAAATCAAAGTACTGGAAACCATCTGAGTGAGCTGCAACGTGCAGTCAGCCTATGCAGCTAAGGAAGCGCTACGCACATCCATGCCACACTGAAAACAAAGCATCTATTGAGTACCGCAGAAGGTGTTCATGTTGTGTGTTCTTGTAATGAACATAAATAAGCACGTGAAATTAACCTGTGTTGCGGTTTTAAACAAAAACGAAAGAAAGCCTTTGCACTTTAGCATCAACTGTCAGTCACCACAGAAAAATAACTTGTCCTGACAGATGAAAAGTATGTTTCTAAGCTCCTTCTAAACAAGCAAACACAGTTCACAGCCACAGCTTCCCTTTCTGGTCTATGCTGCATAAGTCCAGGCCTGCCCAGTCTCCAGATCAGAGATGCCCATAGCTGTGTTTCTGATTGTGGTCACTGAAGGTTTTACACCAGAAGCGTATTTACAGTAGCAGCAAGGGAGCCTCACATTTCTCAAACTTTATCCTTTTTAAAAGCACTAAATGAGCTATACGTAGACCTATGTCACAAAGTATTTGCAAAATATTTTTGCTAAATGGTACTTAGTTTTATATTTTTTTCTTTCACGTGCTGAAGATTACCCAGAATAATTTCGCAAACTAAAATTTAGAGTACCATAGAAGGAGGGTGATTAACAATGACCGATACATAGCAGAAATTAACTGACATTCAACATACACATACAGCAAACCTACATTTTAGATACGATGGTGCTTCATTTAAACTCCTCGGTTGGAAATTCCGATCAGTAGTTAAGTCATAATCCTATCTGATCAACTCACGCAGTATCAATAGGTGTTCTACACATGGAATAAGCTGTAAGAACAAGCTATTGGGTCCACATAAAAGGCATTTATAACTCTAAGCACCAAAACAAGCGCACAAACACTGGAGCTTAGAAGTCCATTGCTCTTGAGTAGTAGATACTATGTTGTCATACCAATAATACGATTATTCTCAAGTCACTAGCTCCCATAACAAACACACAGTAAGGTTTGATTTTTAACAGTTCCAACCTCTCCCACTTGCATTTCATTAAAAATAAGGAAGATGGTTATCCTTGAGTAAAAGACACCGCAGAAAGATCATATGCCTGTCACACCACCCAGGAGCTGCCATGACACAGCCGTTCCACAACTTGGGATGCTTCCCAGCCCTTGCATGTGTTCAGGCTGACAACGCTGTCTGTGTTAATGTGCTGTCCCCTCACCGACCCCACAGTCATCTGAAAGGCAGCGCGGAGGCCAGATCCAGCCGAGAGCCACTTCCACTTGACTCGCTGCCTTTCCTCTCGTGGGCCAGCAGGGAGGCTGTAGTCAAGATGCAATAGTTCTTACTGGCAACACACAAAGTCCAGCTCACACCACACCCCAGCACTCTTGGCCAGCTGCTGTCTTCTTACACCAGCTAAATACCTCACCAGGTAGTCTCAGGACATGTCCCCATGCCTGCACACCTGCCACACCACTGTCCAACTCTGGCATCTGCCTTGATCTGTTCAAAGAACTCACCACAAAGAGCAAAACTATTCCCTATTAGAGACCGCCCTGATTTTTAGAGAGCAAGACCACACAAACGCTACTTGGAACACGCAATAAGACTACTGTGCTCAGAGCAAGCATTCCCTCCAAGCAAGGCTTTATTCTGCATCCTTACTGCTAGCATTAAAGGTATATACATAACATACATACATAACATTAATGGTATATACATAACATACTTTTCTCACACAAGTTTATCCCTGCAACCTGCCGTAAGTGGCAACACTTCAATTGAATGATTTCAAAGGAGTGGACGATTTGCATGACACCAACAGGGAGGACTCGGTTTATGTCCTGTTCCTCTAAGGAAAAAGCTGCTAAGGGGCCTTTCCTCCCCCACCTCTCTCTATAGATCACACAAACGATCCTAATGTTCAAAACTCCACAAAGTGCTGACCAGCTCCAGTTAGAAGGTCTGGCAAACAGAGACTTCTTTGCACCGGCCTTCGCATTCACAGGTACCCCTGAAGTCACAACTGAGGCTGCCAAAAAATGCAGTCTGAATTTTCAAACCATGACACCATGACCTGAGGTGAGCCACACCAAAATCTGCAGATCTGACTTGTGCCCTGTAGTACACTGACAGGAGCTCTGACACTACCGGGAGATGACAGGACTTACTCGAGGGTCCCACAGAGGTGAGATGTGCAGATCCGCAGCTGGGCCCCAAGATAACGAACGCATAAATGTAACTACATGTAACTGAGGAGAGGGTCCAATACTTTTATTATTTATCATACTAGACCCCAATGAAGAGCCAGGCTTAGAGGACAAGTAGATTATTACGTCACAAGATGTCATACCCTGCTTGGGAAGAAAAACTACAAACAACAGAGGTCACGGCTGGCAGATCTTCATGCAAAGACTCCTCTGCTTCAAGTCAATGCAAGCCACGTACCCACACAAGGCTCCTGCTGCCTGGGTGAGCCTTCAAGTCTATGTTCAAGGACAATCCAGGCCTGCCCTGAGCTTTTCCAAAATGCTGGAGTACTTTGATTCTCAAGCCAGTCTTCACTCTTCAGAGGAGATTTTTAAACCTAGGCTTAGCACAACAGCAAACAGAGAAGGAACAATAAAATAAAACATTGCAAGGTACCCCAAACTGAATGAGGCACAAAAGAAGGAGGAAGCAAAGGTTTACAGTAGCCATTGGCTGTAATCACAAGATGGTGCCAACATAAAATAAGGCAAAAACAGTTAAAAAACTAAAGCAGTGGCATAATTCTGCTCTGCAGCTCTCAGGGTGGCACTGAAACGTAGGCCAGGCAGAACTGTCACCACAGATTACTGAGCACCTTGGTCCATACCAATGCACATTCATGCTTCTGTAGCAGAAACAGTTGTGACAGGGACGCCAAGCAGGTACCCCTGGAAGCAAAAGTTCAGCAAGCCCCAAAACATTAGAGCTCACCGCAGTCCCGAAGCATTCCTACAGGAACGCTAAAAAGCTATCAGCTGAGAGAAGGACCAGGTGAAAGTCCTTGCCAGCACGCGACCAGCGGGTTACCTGGCAAATGATTTTGACTCGCATCTCTAAAAGGTGCTATTGGAAGAACACCCTGCAAGGTGCTGGGGCACAGAGGGAGGCTTGGAACACAAGCGTGCTGGCAGAGGCCTCCTGCTGAGCAGCGGCCCTGCACCGCCGGGTCCGTTCTCTCCGCACCACGGCAGGATTTTCCCGTGAAAACTCCACACCGCTCCTGGAGGCTGTAACCCAGCGGCCGATGTGCAAATAACGTATTACTAATTAACCAGCAGAGAGGCAACGAGGGCAGGCTACAATGCTCGGG
>VZSC01014221.1:82310-133136 GCA_013398225.1 Steatornis caripensis | reverse complement strand
TCGGCCGGCAGCAGCAGAAGCGGCGGCAGCAGCAGGCAGGGCAGGGGCAGCAGCAGCCGCCTCATGGTGGCGGAGAGCGCTCCCCACTGCGCGCACTGCCGCTCAGCGCGACGCCGCCTCCTCCAGAGACATGGCCGGGCTGCGCGCCCCGCACCGCCCGGCGTCCCACCCCTTCGCCGCCCTCAGAGGCGGCGGCGGCAGCAGCAGCAGCACCACCTCACCGTGCCGCCGCTCCCTCTAGCGCTCCCTGACTGCAAAGGCGGGTGGCTGGAGCCGCCGCGGAGGTAGCCCTGCGCGGGGCGAAGCGAGGGGCGAGCAGAACTGCGGCAGGGCAGGGCCGGGCCGGTCACCTCCCTCCGCCGCTCCTGCCGGCCCCTCGCCCGGGGCTTAAATGGCCGTCTTGCAGCGGGCGGGGGAGGCTGCGGATGGCGCTTCCCCGCCTTCACCCTTCCCTCCCGGGATCTGACATCTCCCCCCGCCTGGCCGGGCGAGGAAGCGGCTCCCTCCGAAAGTTCCCCGACCTTCGTGCGCACCCCCGGAGGAAGCGGCGCCGCGGGGTGTGCCCCGCCGGCCTCGGGACTGTGCTTGGGGGCGNATCTAAAATGGCAAGGAGAGTGGGTGTGCCCCGCCGGCCTCGGGACTGTGCTTGGGGGCGGGCGGTGCGGTGAGGGGCCGGTGGTGAAACGAAGTTAACCCCGGCCTCGGGGGAGGGGGGCGGATTGTGGTTCTGCCGCAGGGAGTGGCTCCGCTTACTGCACCGTTCGTCGCTCCCAGGCAGTCCCCCCCAAAAGCCCTGTGGCTCCCTAGGCGGACAGGACACGGACATGTCTTATCCGTGTCATCAAAAAGGACCCGACACCATCAAACGCGATCACTTTTACGACCTTAACTTACTTTCCAGGCTTAATGTGCTGTTTCACATTCATCTTGGGTGAGGGAAAAGCACAGCCAGGGTCAGTTTACATAGCGTATCTTTAATTACGGAAACGCTGGCAGTCTTCATTTTCTCAAAAGTTTTGAGCTCACATGTTTGCAATTTCTCTGTCTTTTCTGAGCCCTCAAAACATATGCATAGCATTATGAAAGCAACTATTTCCACAGGAGTTCATGGGAAGACTCACAAGAACAAGGGCATGTGCATACCTTAGCATTTAGGAGGCTGAGACTTACAGCTGGAGCTAAATAAACAGTGTGGGGGCATCCCTTCATATCAATAAGACTTGTAGGAAATAGATAACTACTTCAGAAAAGTACTTTCAAATTGTTAAGGTGCATTTAAGCAAGGAAATAAATGCTATACAAAACCCATCAATAAAACCACCTTTTCTATACTTTCCATTCAGTGCAAAGCACCTGGGAATTGTTTTCCAGCTGAAGACTCCTCCTGGTAAATCACACACCTGCCAGAAGTCTCACCAAGCTCCAATGAAGTTGTTACATTGAGATAACCTCTGCAGATCAAACCCTACCACTTGGAAATTACAGCTCTGACTCTCAAAAGAAATTCCTCGTTGCAGCTTCTGGCTAGGCCAGGAGCTCACTTGCATCTAAAATGCAACCAGCTGCCTTCATGGTGACAGGTCAGGGTTACATTGCACACCTGCACTTGAGCAATTACACTTGGTCATCCTTGGCTCCAACTCAGTGAGAACAACATGGCTTTTTAAATTGCATGCCTTTACAGTACGACGACATAGTAACTAATCCAGTTACCCCTGAAATTCAGTGGGAATCTCTCCAATGATTTAAGTAGTAATGGCAGCCAGCCCTGAGGGGAGAAACTAAAAAAAAAAAAAAAGGCACTAAGACACCAAGAAGTGGGATTCTGACCTGTTCAAATCTCTAAGTATCTTCAAGCTACTGTTGCCATCCCCAGACCCTACAAGCCGCTGGACTCTCAAGTTCACTCCTTCTTTCCTTCATAGGCCACATAACCCAACTTAGAAGCAAGGGGCATTGTATTTCTTAGCCTATGTTAATTAATTCCATGCTGTAGAGAACAACTGGGCAGCTACATCACTATTACAGGAAGCTAAACTTCCTTCACCACACCATGTCTGTCTGGATCTGGTATAGCTGGTGGGGCTTTTCACATGCAAGCTACGTGGAATCTGTGATTAATTACTTTCTCATATAACACTTGTGGCTGAGTCTTCACAACTACTCATATGTCAAGTACCTGAACCAGGAGGCCTATGAAGTTCTGGGAGACAGTCTCATTTCTGGAGCATCTAAAATAGAAGAGGACTGTATTAAATTTGCTCATAGAGACATGTAAGCAGAGTATTTCTAGAAGAAAATTACCTTAATGCATCCCTTTAAATATAACCATAACTAGTGACAGTCATCAGTAGGATTTCTTACATAGTAGCTTAAATAGTAGCACAAAGAGAATATAGGGGGTTTGTTACTGTTTTAGGGTACATTTCTGACTGACTGTTACCAGACCTCAAGGAAAGGACTAACTCCTTTCCAGAGACATTTCTTGGGTGTGGGAAGTACACAATCAAGGACATAGATCTGTCTGCATTGAAGGAGTGAGCTACCAAGATTCATAGACATTTGAATAGGCTCAGATATGCTGAAGAAGATGGCTGCCAAAAAGAAAAAAAAACTGCCAAGAAACATAGGGCACTAAAAGCTGTAATTATTTTGTAACATAAAACAGAAGTGCGATTTCCATTTGATCCATTGAAAAAAGTAACGGGTAGCAATCAAACTTTTTTTTGTATGTACAGATTCTGATGAAATATTTGTCTCCCCCAGATTGTTTAAAATTCTGGGATGAATGTTCCAGAAAAGCTTTCCTGATTAGATTTTGAGAGCTCTGTGGAGAAAGAATCACACGTGTACCTGATTGCTTCCTTGGATCAATGCCTCTGCTGTTTGTAGCATGCTCTAGTGACTGCTAGCCATGCAGACCTCAGGGAAGAGCTGGATGGCAAAGAGCTGTGATTCATGCCGGAATCGAGCCTTCACATGCTGAAAATGGAAAAGACAAATTAAAAGCCAAATTTTTTAAAGTCTTCCAGGTGTTAATTGTTCAGCAGCAATAACCATCACAACACAAATAATTTCCCAGGAATTAGAGGTTCAAGGTTGCATTTCAGGCCACAGCCTCTTCACAGCCTGTTACTAATGTGCTGGAAATTCCCTGAATTACAACTGCTGTTGCTTAATTGTTTCTATAGGTAAGTTTTGTTTATTCTACAGGCTTCTATTAGAGCTATGTGTGTGACAGGATTATAAAACTGAGTAGGTGTTGCTCCTGGGCTAAAGCTTCTGCTATACTTTCATCTGGAAGTTAATTTGTGCATCTGAGCCATAAAACCTCTTCAAAAGGAAGCGTCAGAGAGCAGTGTTTCCACATCCTTATAATCAAGTTTTTGAACAAGAGACCTAAGTTGAAAAGTCGCCTTGGGCTCCTGCACACAAATCCAGGAAGAATGCGCAGGCGTATTACTTACAGGTGCTCTAGTTTATACAGTAAGGTATACTACTGATGCTGCTATGATACTGATGAGAGAAAGGGGAGACTGCAAAAATACAGTGACCCAAAGCTGTCCAATTTGGAGCAGTTGCCCTGGCTGCTATTTGTCTTTCACTGAGACTGGCAATTAAATATGGTTTCTAAAAAAAAAAAAATAAAAGCTGTATAGCTATATTTAACTGCATACCACAGCGAGTCTCGATCACAATAGTATATTCTCATTAGTTATTCACAGTTTCATTCATCAGCTCAATGTGCGGTGTCAGCCAAAAGAGGCATCAAATTGTTGAGCATCATCAGGAAGGGTGTTGAGAACAATGTAGAGAGCATCATTTTGCCAGTGCATAAAATCCAGATGCACCCACATCCTGACTAATGTGTGCCACTCTGCTCTCAGCGTTGCCAAGAAGGACATAATGAACTGAGGGAGGGTACCGAGAAGGGCAGTTAAAATTATGTGGATGATGGTGCAGCTGTCTTACCAGGGGAGACTTAAAAAGCTGAGACTTTTCAATTAAGAGAGGAGAAGGCTACCTGGAAATAAGATGAACGGAAAACTTCCTCACTAAATCCCACCTAGAACTAGGGATCACTAACACTAATAAGAGATTTGTTTAACAGATACAAGAAGGTGCTTTCTTACATAGCAGGCAATGAACTCATGGAATATGTAGTCACAGCAGGTTTTAAAGGCAAACAGTATGAGCAGTTCCAAAAAGAGGGTAGACAAATTCACGGACAACATGTCCATAAACAGGGAAAAGGCAGAGATGAGTCTATGATATTCCTAATTGATGACTGCAGATGCTGGGAATGAACATCAGACAGCAGCCAGGTTTGTTTTCTCTTGCTGAACAGATGCCACTGCTGGAGACAGGATACTGGGTTGGATGGATTCATCGATGGTCAGACTAAGTAGGGCATTTCTTAGCTGCTTAGTAGCAATGTTCAAAACAGACCTTCCCTGTACAAAGTACTGTATAAGCATATAGCAAGAAATAAAGTCTGCTAGCATCAGCTTGCTATTTCAGTAAGCCAGGCAGGTAAAATGGCAAGGAGAGTATATATTTTATTATCATCATTCATACGAGAGGAAGCACTTCATGTTACGATTTCAGACTGAGGCCCAAAAAGTGCTGTGTGTTTTTGCTTGCCATTGCAAGTGCTCAGATTCAGACAAGATGAGACCCATGTGACTCACACAGAATGACAAACAGCCTCTGTCCTGTCCATCACTGCTCAGTGCCCTGAAGCTATGTAAGCCCAAAGTGCTTTTTCTGGTTTTCATTTCTTTGGCTCTTATTTACACTTCTTCCGACCCCAAAAGGGTACTTCTGGCTTCCACCATACCACTGAACTCAGAGAAGAGTCTCTTGGGAACAACTCACAAAGCAGGACTACAGTCCCTTTTAAATCGCAACAGAGGAATAAGGGGAGAATAAAGTGAATTGCACATGAACACAATCTACGGGGTTGTCCCAGGAACAAATGCCGTTCTGCTACTTTTAAAATAATCTTGAAATTAAAAAGATTGACTAAATGTCTTGATAGTAGAAGGGATTTTTTTTTTACATATACATAAAAGGAGTAACAAAAGAGCATATAGAATGGTACAAATATATTTTGGCTCACATGTTCTTAGTTCAAATGGAAGATCACAGCACGCAATTCAGTCTCTTTTCCTGAGCTCATCAGGGACATGATAAATACTGGACATCCTCCTTGGAAGCAGAGCAGTCCATGGAAAAAATGTTACACTCATTGAAAGGTTATTGAGGTTAATGTCTTCATGAGTGCTGAGGACCTTCCTGGGGTGTCAATCTGCAGGCAGAAATTGAAGAATTGACAGCGAACACTACACCGGCCTCAGCAGCAGCTTCGGTGAAAAAGCAGGAAGTGGCTAAATACTGCATCTGGGATGGTCCTACCATTAGAAGTGACGCAGAAAGGTCTCAGAGGTTGAAGTTAGTGGCTCTAGCCTGGTTTCTGTTGGTACAGTCTCCCCACAGCCTGTAGCTGCAGGAGGTACTGGCTGGGGACTGCTGCGTAGTATTTTAACTCCTAAACAGTACCTTTTCAATTATTTATTTCGCTCACGTTCCTCACAAGGAATTAAAGGTGTATTGAACTGCTGGCAGAGCCATCTTTCAGATGGAGGGTGAAACATGAACAGACAGGATATTAAAAGACGACATGTCACTTTTTAAAACGAGGAAAATTAACTTGAGTTTTGGCTAGGCCAGTTTTGGGATGGTTTTGTTTTGACTGAGGGGGAGGAGAAAAACAGTTTTTGTTCTCATGGTGGGGGCTAGCAAAGAGAACAAATTGAAAACAAGCTTTTGCAGGCTTTTTGCTCCACTTTCAACATGATTTCAAAGTGCAATAACTGAAAACAACTTTTGGAGGTGGGTAACACCTTCAGTCAATCTATTATGCTCTTTCAGTGGCCAGTTTCCTGTGTGGGAAGGCAGGTGGGCAGGAGGATATCTTTCACATAACTGAAGAGAAAATATGCATTAAAACCCCACAGACTAGCACACACCAAAGCATCTGCAGCACCTGAGCTACTTCCAACACAACAGAACATTTTTGTAAGTGATTTAAGTTCAAACAGACACCAGGCTTTTAAATGGGTCACCTTCTACACAGCAACAAATGGACTGTTTCAGTGGGAATAGGGAAGAGGTCATGGTCCTATAGCTTGTCTCACAACTGCAAGGTCCCATGTAATCACTAGGCTTCAGCCAGAAGTAATGTCATGGGTTGCAAAGAGCTCCAGCACAATAAATATACATCAGAGTTTTACTCAGACCTGTAGAAAGGGCAGCAGGAAAGTGATGCTCACAATAGGCAGTCTCTGTAGGGACTACCAAAGGGCACAGCCATAGCTCAGCGGCTCCACACAGGAGAGAGAGAGAGGTCTGAGGTCGCATATAGAGTGAGAGAAAGCAGTGACTGGCACGATTCTGGGAAATACCAGAGGCAGCTGGCAGCCTACGTAGCTGGCGGAGAGTTTTNAAAGGGCACAGCCATAGCTCAGCGGCTCCACACAGGAGAGAGAGAGAGGTCTGAGGTCGCATATAGAGTGAGAGAAAGCAGTGACTGGCACGATTCTGGGAAATACCAGAGGCAGCTGGCAGCCTGCGTAGCTGGCGGAGAGTTTTTGCCTTTTCCACTTGCCAATTTTTTTGTTCTTGTATCCCTGCTCAATAAAGAAATGCATAGATGTTTTCCAGCATATAAAACTTCAGTGGAATCACTTTCACTTACTATTTAAGACCCCAAAATGACACCATATTTGGATTTGGATTCAAATGGAATAACACCGAGCTAATTTCTAACCTTGTACTAGAAAACATTATACTAGCCAAGTCTGCTCTAGTGAAGGGGTGAAATCACCTGTCTAGTGTAAACTAGCAGGTGTGTGTATGACTGGGGACCTCTGTCAAGGGCAGTAGAAAATGGAGTGGCTGGACAGCTTATGCTTTACGGAAGTCCCATCTGCCACCATCTCCTACTACACACCTCTGAGAACTGAAACCTTAAGAAACTTGTCAGCAAAACCACAGTACTGTGACACCACTTGCAAAACCACTGATATTTAAACAGCACTAAGATTTCCACATCAGAGGACTGTCATCTCTAGAGTCACAGATGACCGCTCAAATCCCAAAGTGACAAATATTCATTAAAGAAGGAACAAATGTAAAGGTTAAAAATTAAATGTGTTGAAATCTTTGACAAAATGCCTTGAGTCTCCTTTTCCCTTTCTTCAGACTTTACAAATTGGGGGGTGGGCACAGTTTGAATGCTGGGCTTTTATAATGTCTGTTGCTTATCCCCCCAAGAAATATAAATATATTATGTGGGAATATGTGGGAAATGATACAAAATTGCAGATGTCTTCCAAGCACAATGCATAACAACTATATCAGGAAAGGACCATTTACGGACATCCTAGGGGAGTAATTACAGTCTTCAGGATCATTTAACTCTTGCTCCATTGCAGAGATTGCCCCTAAAAGTGATGTAGGCACATCACTTCACACATGGTACTGAAGTATGGACTATTTCCATAGCAATCTACATTTGGCAATACTGTAATAAAGTAGGGAGAAGCAGTTATTTGAGCAATAAAACTACTGGCTGGAGCTCAGCTGGCCTGTTTTATATATAACCAGTATTCTGCACAAATATCTGCTTTAAGCTAAACATCTCTTGCTTTTTACAAAGGTATGCAAAAAATGTCAGGAAGCAAAAAGACAAAAAGCAAAGAAGAGGTGAGACTGAATTCCTGGAGTGTTGGTATCCAGTAGTGAGAGACTGAGATCAGCAAGATATCCTTAGACTCCTCTTGGTGGATATCAGGTTCTATTTACTGTGCTCAAATCACTGTGGTTGAATTGGGATGGTTTCAAGTATCTTGGCAGTTAACACCTAGCAATTCAGCTTGAAAAGCAAGATGGCAAGAAGGCTAGGAAGACATCTACCTGAAAAGAAAACAAAAGCTGACAGCAAAAAATTATCAGGTCACATCCCAGCTCACATGGCTGAACTCCCTGGCTCTGAATTTGCATCCCTGCACTTGCAATTCTAATGCCTGGTGATGCGCTCCAATCTTTGTTCATTTACTTGTCCTGTCTGACTGCAAACAATGTTTTGGCAACAACCTGCTATTTACTGTGGCACCACAGCCCTAAACATCCTTTAAGACATGCTGAGGCTTAGCTGGCCAAATTCTTATGCTGGCCTTTCAACTCTCAACGAGACCTCAGTACCTAGCTTGGTTACATACTTTTCAAAAATCCCAGATTCTTTTTTTTAATAATATTTTGTAAAATATCTACTTTTAAAAAGCTCCCTGTTATGTACCACTTAAACAGTCAATGCTATACAGCTTCCTGATGCTAGTGGGAAAAGTTCTTATGCTCACTGAAGTCTAGTAAGTGAAATAATAAGCTACAATCAAATACTGAGGTATTGCTATTACTGTTCCCCCATGCTCTAATACAACGCTCTTGCATAAGAAAAGAATTATACACCAGCAGATTGCTCTTTGGATTAACAGTTTCTGTGTGCAATGCTTCCACCTGCAATTCCTCAGTTAAACAACAGGCTGTTCTGAACAGTACTTCTGTTCCCCAAGAAAACAAGGGTCCAAAAAGCAAGGAAACCACATCAACTAACAATAAAACTTGTGGGAGGTATAGATCCTTTTAAAAACTGATGGATTAGATTAAACCTGCTTCAATAGGTACACTCACCAGTGATAGTCCAAGTTAGTTTTACAGGTGACTGCTTAAAAAGGTTGGGTGAATAATCTGTTCTCTTAAAATGGAAAACTTCCATTTTCCTAAAGATCCTGAACTTCCCAAAGTGCATCTACATAGATACGTGCTGTTGCAGTAGCTTTGCAGGGCAGGAAAACAAGCCATCATTTGTTATTTCCATAGCTGTCCTCCTTTCTAACTGATACAGAGCAGGGTAACCGCAAAGCAAAGGGCAATGGCTTTACAGACTATATCCTCTGCCAGAGATGATGGGCGTTTGTTTTCTGTTTTAGCCCCCATGAGTGACTGGCTAAGGAGCTGTATCTGTCACCTGTGTTGCTAGTTGAGAGATTAAGCACATAACTCCTTTCAAGTATATACTATGCATGGTTCTGCAGCAGTACAGTTACTCAAATTAACTGTGTCACTGTAAAACCACTCGTTTTTGGCATGAAGTAACAGTGGCCAGGGAGAGAGGAAACAGGAAGAGAATAGGGAAAGACGTATCAAGGGCATGGCAGAAAATTACTGCCTCATTTCTCCACAAAACTCATAGCTCCAGATGATATCAATCAAGGAAATAAACAAAGGTTTGAAGCAGCTGATCAGGAACAAATCAAACCATCCAGATCCTCAATGTGAAAGCAGCAAGTCAAAAGCAGGGCAACACTGAAAGTAGTTTAGTTTTTTTCTTGTTGAAGGGGCATTGCTGCTGGACTCAAACTGTGGCTGCAAGCACTGCAGAAGTGGTCATAAACACATTGCACGGGTTTTCTGTCAGACTATGCTGTCATCTTCCACAAACCAGACAACGCTGAGGCTTTCTGCTAGGACTAAGCTCTTCACTCCCAGTCACTGCTTTCTTTGCTCTAATGTCCTCTAAGAGGGACACTTAACACCAGACACAGGGGAAACATTGTCATGAGAATACTCACCATGCCTATCTACCACAACAATTTGACCAGCCTTGGGTCCAGGCAGGTGGGTGTCATGGTTTCAAGGTGGTATGTCCTTTTGAGACATTTCTAATCCCTGCAGCGCAGAAAAACAGAAGATAATGGAGGATGTGCTTGTGCTTCTTAGTGATTATCAGAGGGAATCATAATGGAGCATTTGCACAATTAATTCATTTCCTATATCCAGAATACTTAATTAATCTAGGGAATAAAACTGATTATGTTTCTCTTCTAGAAAGCATATTCATTCTGCACCAGAACTCAATTTTGCCTTTACTATTAATATGTGGTTTAGTGAGATAAATATGATCCAATTTTTTTTTTAAAATGATTGGTCTCAGCATCAATCTTACCTAGTCCATTAGCTATTTCTGATTCTACAGGAAGTACGTATCTCCAGGATGCAGCAATTCTTTGTCTAAAGGTGGGAGAAGATTCAAAATTAAAGTTAAAGCCATAAATATTTTGATCTCAATAACTAAGAGATTCTGATTAACTCTCAAAATTTCTATTTGCTGCTCTCCTCCTGAAGAGGTCCTCAGGCTTTGGCTTGGCCAGGTCTTCAACGACACGAGGATTAATCTTGATTGCTGTCTACTTGCTAAAATTTTGATTTCCTAAATAAGCCTTATAGTTAAGAGAGATTATTTACAGGATTTAAGGAAGGACAAATAACCTACGTAGTTTCGTGCAGTAGTTCCTCCCTTTCGTGTAGGAACTGACCTTTCTGGTGTATCTTACCAGAATTTGGGACACTGTATACAAGCATGGGTAGAGGTTAATGTGTGTGTAGGCAAAAGCAAAGCAATAGCTATAGGAGAAAAACAGAAGAGGTGGGAAATTTATTTAGCAGTCAGTGGTGGTGCTGTTCTTTTCTAGAGGGTGGTTGCCAAACAGATTCATTAATTCCTTTCTCCTTGTTCACTAGCCCTCCTTTTCTGGACACAGAAGACTGCTGTGCATGGCCTATTACTTCTATAACTCATTTATCCACCAATGTGAGCCATATTCCTTCCTGGTATCCCACTAGCTACAGAATCTGCTTTAGCCAAGTGAGCATTGCTGCCTCATCTAGGCTCTGGCAGAACAAACTGGTGGACAGCTGTTAGCCAACAGAGAACCTTTCTCTCAGGATGCCCTGCCAGTCCCCATTCCCTCTCCAGACAGTATCAGGTAGACACAGTGTATTTTCTAAGAGACACCTATTGACTAGTAAAGCTAGAAAGGAAGTAGAAGCTGCCTAAATGCAATGCAAAGTCTGATCTTGCTGACGTCCAACTGTAAATAATTGCAGTCATCTCAGTCTCTCTGATTTAATTTCACCTTAACTACAGCACCACCACCTTTAACAGTATGACCGCCAACCTCATGCCAGTGGATTTTTCCCTTGCAGAACAAGCTGCATTTGCACCACATGCAGGAAAGACTCCTAGCTTTTCTTTAAAATGAAATATGATTGGATCTTTCCTGATTGCAGGAGTGAGCCTGGAAATGTGATCCAAGAGCTCCCTAAAGGATCATAACCCAAAAGGCAGTGTTGAGGGTGGGCAAGAACACATGGGTTTTAAGTTCATCTCACGATCTCTGAACATCTGGCAGAGCCAGAATGAAAATCTGGATTTTGAGGAGCTTTTCACACTTTAGAGGTCACAGACTTTTGTTCAGTCCTTTGTCATCTTTACCTTAGATTGAAAATGGAAATTCAAGATGCATAAGGTAAAGAAGGAGCACCTTCAATTCCTACGTTCCTGCCACTGTTAAAGCCATTCATGCATGAATCTCTGACCCACCCTAAAGGCCTGGCTAGACAGAGCTGTTTGGACAAGGAAAGGCTTCCCAGGTGCTTTTAATTATTAGGAAAGTAGTTTTCCAGAAATAGCTTGCTGGCCGTTTGCCAGATCTATTTCTTCCGACAGGAAAAGCTAAATGTAAACGTCCAGCACTTCATAACAGACCACAGAAGTCTCTCTCTAACTGGAGCAGGACTCTGTAAAGACTGTGCTATCCTCTCATCTCTTTTACAAAACCCTGTGCTAGCTCATAAACAGAATTATCCCACATACCTTAGCAGATTGCTATAGGGAGCTTCTGGGAGCTATTTCACGCTGTAGGAGACATTGCAGTGCTGAAGAATCTCCTGAGTCTTGATACAGAAATGTTCCTTGTGGGGGCACAAGAGTAGAGCAAAGAGGGAGCTGCTTCTGTGCAAACACTTATAAAGCCCTTGGGTACTGCCAAAAGGGAGCAGTCCTACCCTGTTGCCTGCAAGTGGCAAAATTGGGCCCACCTGAAACTGACTGATAAGGAAGATTGGTAGATATATGTATGTCTGCTCTCTTTTATTCCCTTCTTCAGCATTTATTTCTTTTCAAAACCTACTAATATGGCTACTGTCAGATTTGCCTGAACTTTAGAAGAACTACTTTTTAATTACATGGCAGTGTGCTTACTGATGACATGGGTACAGAGGTACCTCATGGTATTTCATGTGTTGTAACCTGTCCCAGGCTCCAAACACAACTCTTTAAGGAGTATTTCACCCTCCTCTTCCTTGATCTGTACCTGGGATTTCTTACAGGAGGCAGAACCTCAGGTGCAAATCCAATAAGAAAAAAAAAGTGTCCCCTAATAACTCTAAGCATGACACTCATGGGGAGGCAAGAAAGCATGTTTTCTGTGTTCTGCCACCTATGCACAATACTCTGGCAGGAAGAAAATGAGACAGAGAGTGTTACAGTGAATAAATAAGATTTCACCCTTCGCAGTAACTGCCAGGCAGCTCATTGCTCCAATTCTCCGTTTGCAGCCTTGTTCCCCACTGGCATGGCATCTGTGCTCAGTCTTTCAGCATTGAAAGTTCCCTATTTCTGGGACCTGTAGCCAAACTACATGACAGGAGATACATTCTTATTAGTGCTTTAGTTTCTAGTTGGGCAACTTTTGGAAGACATCCAGAGGACATGTTAAAAGACTGTAGGTTGAAGTAAGGAAATGGCATGGTTTGATTGCTCAGATGTCACTACTCTACTCTTAATTCCAGTGATGCTTAAGGATTACCAGGAGCAAAGGTCCTATGCTGGTAAGTGCTATACAAATATGTAGGGTAACATTTGCAATAAAGAGGTGATGGATAATATAGGAGACGCAGAGAAGGGAATTTTTTTACAGATGGCACAGTAAGCAATTAAGTAGCTTGCCCAAGGTTGCCCAATGTGTGAGAGCCAGAAACTGAGACTGCTGAGTCATAAAACATGAGTTTACTCATCTGAATTTTTTCCCATTGCATAAATGCCAAGGAGCTCAGCTGTGATATAATACACATAAGTTGCTTAAATGTAACTGAACTCAGTAAACAGAGAGTGGTTTCATTAGCTTAAGAAGACCTTTATCTTACAGAGGTTGGAAAATAAACTACTTATGTGCAAGAAAGGCAGTGGCCTAGTCTTCTGGGTCACTGCTGGGCAGTGTCACCACTGTGCTTAGTTCCAACAGGGAGATGACTCACTCGTGTTGATGCTGTGGTGCTGCTGTTGGTTGCTCTTGCACATGTGATTTCCTTTGCTTTGGGCAATTTTTACAACTGTACCCATCCTCTATTGTTCTTCAGCTCATTCAAAGTTTCCATAGCCAAACTCAGGTCTGGAGGGAGCTATGTGAAAATATTGTCTGTCTGCTACAGGTACAGGTAGATGCCAAGGAAGACTTGCAGCTAAATGGTGAATTCTCCGCAATTTACAGGAAAGATAGGAGGCAAGAGGGCATGAAGAAGGAATTGCCCTGCAGAGCACTGCAAATTGAATCAGGAATTTCTCCTCTGGAGACAGGTTGTGAAAAAATAAAGGATCATCTTTCTTCCTCTTCACAGGAGGTCAGGCAAGGCAGAAAGCTGGCGTCAGCCCCAGCCAGCTGAAATTAGCAAGAATTAGAAAGAAATCCAGTGTCCAAAATTAACTTTTATAAAAATTAAGATCTTTATATGGCACCGAAATAATGCAAAGGAGAGCTTCCCAGGAGGACTATGGAAACATCAGCACTGTCCTGTTACATAGTCCTTCACATCTGCCTACAAGGCAAACAAACAGCAAATTCAATGACTAAAGACATATGATACTTTCCGTGGGGGCTCTGGGAATTGAAGAGGTGGTATGACACAGGATGGTAAAGCTCGGGCAGAGGGTCCCACTGTGTAGGAAAATGCCTTCAGTTGGCAGATGTTTGACTGCCTGCTCTGACTGTCAGCCTCTGATCTGGCAGAGCACTCACAGCTATTTGACTTGCAGCATTTAAGCAGTTCATTGAAGGCAATGTGGCTACATGTGTGCTTGGAGTGTTACACACAAACTAAAAGCTCTGCTACACTATTGTCTTGATGTACTTCTCAAAAATGCAAGAATGAGCCTCTCTGGCATTGCCCAGGCTAGATTTTTGCTAAACATTTCCCACCAGTCCACACCAGTTCTGACAGGGAGACAGCAGCAATCTGGACTCTTGAGCACAACAGACTTTGAACTTGAATGTTAAAGGTCTGAGTCCATGAGGAAGGATTTTTAGAAGGCCTAAATGTGTTAGGAGCTCAGATAGCATTGATTTTGCACAGTCTAGAAAGAAAATCTGTACCTCAGGATCCATACATAAGTTTCTGGAAAAGTAATTTGAATTTCAAATTAGCACCTGTTCTCATCCTCAACGGCATTTCCACATGTCCAGAACTCATGAAAAAGCAATATATTCCTCTGTAGGAGGCTAAACCTAAACATTTATTAACACAACTTCAGTCATTCACTTTTGTACAATGTTTACCTTCCTCTAAGATATTGTTTTACTAACTGATTTTTCTCATTATCTAAAAGTTGTACATGTAGTTCTTTTCTAATTACACCAATAGGTTGGGTGTGAAAATGAAGACTATGTTAAAAGAAACCTAGAAAATAAATTCTTGAAAATTTGGGTCTGTTTGGGTGGTTCCTGCAATTTTTCTTTTCATAAAATGGCCTCTTTTGTCTGTAGAAAAATTTAAATGCTTAGTTTTTGAATGTTGTCCAATGAAAATTTCTGAAGGTTATTTTTTTCCATTTGAGAACAGAAGCACGTCCGCTCCGTGCTCCCTTGCCCACAGCTGTTAAAAGATATGTAAAAGCACATAAAAAAGCCCAACCCAAAACATTAGTTATTAAACTTCCCCCTTCCTCTTATTTTGCAGTAACGGTTCAGAAGCATGCACAGTTAACTTTCATCATGAAAACTATTCTCATCTAAGTTGCTAATACACCCATAGAACTGATAAGCTAATAAAATTTCCCGAACCTGTATTTTTTTTTATTTCCACTTAGTATATATTTTCATGCCAAGCAGAAGTGTGTTCTCTACCCACTCTGAAATTCATACCCAAAGACACATTGCCTGCAGAAAGGCAGACTTAAGGAGGCTTTTTTTCTTGTCTATTTTTTGCTATCTATTGCTTTTGCTGGTTACGGAAAGTTGTTCAAGACTCAGAGTGCTCTAAAAGAACTTTTCGTAGTAACCAGCAAGGCAGGTCAAGGCAGCACACAAATAAGATGTTTCTTAACATAAGGATCCCTAAAGAAAGGGATATATTGATCTTCTAAACTAGAATGCAGAGCACTTAGCTTTCTGTATTTTGCCTACAAAAGCTGCTCTAACTTGCCGCCAGGAAAATGATGCCAGGCTGACTTCATGAAGCACCTTGAGCTCTTATGAAAACTGGAAATTCCATGGCTATTCTTAATACTCTCATAAATAATATTCTCTGATTAATGTTCTGTTAAGAATATTCTGTATTATCTTTCTGTGTGAGTTTTCACTGAAGTAGCGTTATACAGATCCTTACTACCTAAGCACACTTTGGTAATAGCAGGAAAAGAATTTTGAGCACCTGAGCACAGACACCCACACCACTTGTTACAGGACCCTGAGAGGACCTCAGTGAGTGGGAGCCCTGTTTCTGCCCAAGGGGCAACTCTACTGCTCTTCAGTCTCATGAGCATTGCTGGTGTTGGCCTTGCTTGAGCCAGCTGCCCACCAGTTTATTCCCTGCATTTAAGCATCAAGCCAGATAGCCTTGCTAGCCCAGACACCATGTTGTGCCACCGCGGTGCTGTGTTGGTTGGGATTTGAGAAGTTCAGTAGGACTGGCCACACTGGAACTCAACCAGGAGAATAGTGACAGCTCTGCCACCATGGCAGGGGCTCATGTTATGCAGTGAGACCTGACAGACAACAATGAATCGCCTGTGATCCCCCTACCCAGTAAATGACAGTGGCAAATAGTAGAAGCCTGGGAAATAAAAGGAGAGGAGAATAACAGCATGCTAAGCATGTAGTAATGCTTTCCCAGGGTCTCTCTGGCAGGTTTTCTGCAGCATCCAACAATCTGCAGCTCAGGGCTATGGGATGTAAAGATACAGGAATCTGTTGTGCATCTATGTGGTTAGAACCTGACATCGATGCTTTTTGTGGGAAAGAACACAATTCATCAAGAATCAAAATACAGATATTTCTTTTCTCAAAAGTTAATTCAGCCTTATAAATATCAGAATAATTTGATGAAATCCTGGAAAATTTTATGGAAAAAGAAATGAAAAAGCAAGAAATAGGGACCTTTCCGGTCTGCCCTGGTCTCATATGCCCTTCCCTGCACCCCACCCATTTGACCCTGTTCGGCTAAATTGGTATCAGTGATATGGTAAACTGCAGACTAGGTGAGGTTATCCTAGTGGTACAGTCAGTCATCCTGTCTTAGCTAAACCATTTTCAGAGGAGCAAGAGGAAGGGCTACGAAGACCTTTGTAATATGCAGAAGTATATCAGTGCTTTTATGGCCTGGTGACTGGAAGCCCTACACATGTTTCAGTTGATAAGGCAATCACAAGGCTTTCCTTCTCATCTGAATAAGAACATTTAATCTTTACAGAATTAAGTCCCATGTGCTAAATTAAATTTCCTGCCAGCTCAGCGAACAGTTTTGATACTTTGAACTGCATTGTACATGCGTTCCTTTCATCACAGGATGCATTCTGTCTCAGCATCAACAGCCAAGAGGAGAAACACCACTTAGGCCAGGAAGCTACGTCTGCTTCAGCACGAGTATCAGTATGCTGTGGTCAGTGAGCTGTGGTATTCAGAACCGCCATCAAACAGCAGGCAGCTGGGGTGGGATTCAGATGACGAAGCAGAGGTACCTGCAGCGGGGGTAAGTATGTCTGAACTAGTCACTGCAGGCTCCTTTAACTGTCCACGGAGATAAAAGGCTACTCGGTTGGCACAGTGCAGCTCATCTGACGCAAGCTGCTGGGCAGACAGCACCCTGAAATTGCCTCTTTCTCTGCGCTGATTTTTAAGGCTGTGCAGAGAATTAGCTCAGGTGTAGACAGCCACATTGCAGATCTCTGTGGTCAGGAAGGAAGAGTCTGACTTTCAGTTCCCTCCCAGTTCTAGGCTAATACAAGACTTTGCCACAGTAGATTTGAGGAGGCTTCTCTATTCCCCCTGCTGCAACTCATTCATCTACAGGTGTGTTTCAAAATGCTTCATACTTACACACTAAATTTTGCATCTTCATTCAAGAGTCACCTAAAAACCTAAAGCATAGAAAGCTGGTCGTATTTTCCTTTGAAGGGAAGAGACGGAAGAGGGGGAGCAACTGATGGCATTATTGAAAAAGCAGACTTTTTTCACATCATAAATTCTCAACAAGTTTAAAACATTGCAACTTCACCAAATACTTGTGCTGATTTTGTAAACAAAGTTTTAACTGTTTTAAATCTTTGTTAAACTTTCATTATTAACATTTTTACTACATAAGAGTGGGTGACAGTTGTGAGTAAGAAGATTTTAAAGAAACAAAAGTTCTATGGATGCTACAGTACAAAAGGTAGATTGAGGGAACAATACAAAGTGAAAAAAAATTATCATCAGAGGACAGAAATTCAGTTGTCTTTTGGTCAGCTCTATTGACAGCTCAGTCCCTTCCCAGCTTTTCTTGCATTGTATCTGGAGTTTATGGCATTTTAGAGATTTGCTGGAACAGGTTCAGAAGTATAGAAAGTTTAGCTCTTAAAATCAACTCAAACCCACATCTTTATTACACCAGTGAAACGTCAAAGGAAGACGCGTTTAACCTACAAACCTCAATTTCTCAGTATCCCAAACTCTAGCCTTACTTGATCAGAGTAACTGAACATGCCCGAAGAAGAGAAGCTTAATTTGCTATAAGAAGGAACTAAATGTGTATAAACAGAAACTAGGTTTTGGCAGGCTATCCTCTTTCCTAATCCCTCAGTATTTCCCCAACTACTACACAGACCAATCATTCTACATAAGTTGTTTTTATTAACACTACAAGAGGCCATCTGTCTACAAATACCCAGTCAAATAATTGAAACCAACACAAGAATAATCAAATTCAGCTACTGACAGATCTAAAAGATATGTGTGCAGAATAAATATTTATTTTTTAGGCACTTCAGTAACATTGTGGGAGTTTTCCAAGCATTTGTTATTTCAGGGTGGCAGAGAACTGTAACAATTCTTTCTCCACCCATTTCAAGAATTTTTACTTTCAGTCACCAAAGATGATGTAACATGAGGCCTTTCCAATGTGCATCACCCTGTTATCACACCCCCAAAATACTCTGCATGCTGTGAATATTACAAGCTTATAGAAAACATAACAGCACATTCTGATCCCCAAAATTCTGCCTCTCTTAGAGGTGCCTCATCTGAAAGGCTAAACTACGGCTAAACTACAAAACTACGGCTATAGCAATGGGTGGGTCCTCTGGATGGGTCCCCTGAAACAGTTACGATGGATTTGGTTTAGTAGTCTAAACTAAAATACTTGGATAAGTTGAACAGTTTCTGTTGAGAAGTATTTTAGATTTGGGTTTAAACACATCAATTTGCATAGAAGCTTCCTTTAAAAGTTTCAGTTTGAAATAAGCATTGTTTGTCATAGTCAATATTCCTGCTGAAAAGGAGGGAGAAGAGGAAGAAAAATGGTGAGTCTGCGTAGAAGTAACCTGCTTGCCAGCGCTAGCAAACAATTTGTATCATATTGTACCTTATCTTCTGCTATCCAAAGCTTCCGTGGGAACAGAAGAGATTGAAAAGATTAACTGAGTTGAAGTACATCTCTGAGCAATGAACATAACAAAATGCATGCAGTGTGGAAGACGGTGATTCCCCTCCTGTTCAACAGTCTAAGAAATCATAGTGATCTGGCAGTGTGTAGCGATTTTTCAGCTACCCCTCAGCTTCCATGTTTCACCACTGGTCATCCAGATGCCTAAGAGAGGGGAAAACCCACGTACCGTGTGAAAGAAATACCCTGGTAGCCACAGTGCCTTGCAGGTGAAGCTCTTGCTGCACTGTACACAGAGAGCAGTACAGCTGTGCATTTCTTGTTTTGCCACGTGTAGGCTCTAGTCCCCAGCCCGTTAGCAAAGCAGTTACGTGTGCTGGCCCTTACGATGGGAGGTAAAAGTTCAGAAATGTTGCAGGCACGTATGATCGCTCTGTTACATTGATTTTCACCGACTTCCCTCAGAACTGGATTTGCCTCAGTGGCCATAATGATTCTAACCTGTAATCGTAGGTTTTAAATTAAGTTTCAAAATATATTAAAAGCAGCTGATCATCATGAAAACAAATTTAAATACGATGAAGAAAGATCAAAAGAGTTTTATGGAAATGGACTAGATCGCCTCTTGAATTATTATCTCTGCTTGAATACACAGATACTTTAAATAAAAGCCTGTCTATCTTAGAAAATCTTACCTTCAAAATATATCCTGGGATTTCTGGTTCTTAAGAGAATGAAATATAGAGGAGGGATATCTTTTCGTAACTACCTTATGCTGTGGGGTTATAATATACTGAGAACAATGACCACAGTAACTAAAAAGGTACAGATACATTAGGTCTGTATTAAAAAATTACAAAGATGTTTTCAATATGGTCCAAGGTATTATCATTACTGCTTAGGGAACTAAAACATTTCACCAGGGATAAATACAGCAGCCAAAAATCAACTATTATATAACAGCTGAAAAAAAAGAGGGAAAGAGGGAGAGGAAAAAAAACCCCACTCTGCATCTCCTCATGGTCCCTGGGGTATCTATCCAGACCAGATGTTAGGAGGGAAGGATGTGCCTGTACAGCCTGCTGCACAACAAATGACACAAGGACTATGCTTCTTGCAATAGGGTAAATAAAGAGGTGTCAGAAATGCTGAGGAACTCATGTTTGTGGAAGGCAATGGAGAGGAAGAAACTCCTGTGCTTCGTCGTAGGTCTCACCTTCAGAAGATGAGGGCCCAGTTCCTGGCTGTGATGTTTGTTAAATCAACTCATCTTTTTGTGCCTCAGCCATCCCTATGATGGCTTAAGCCAAATAGCAATTTTGTATCATTCAGAGCCATGTTAAAAAAAAAGGATTCCCTAATTTTAAAATCAAATAGTCATACTAATAGATATTAGTTATTATGTGTTGCTATAGAATAATAGTTGTTATAAACTGCATTTGTATCTGCTTTGCTGATAAAACAGTGCATTTGGAAAACAGTTCTTCAACTACGAATACTACGCTAATAAAACGTATTCCCCTTCCTGCATAAGCTGTACCGTTATAAGGCACTTACCACCCACATAACTGTAGCCACATTCAGTAGGAGTTGTTTCTTTTTTTACTAGCTCAGTGGAGTGAATGTAGTATGACTTCAGAGCGCAGAGAGGAACCAGCAATAAAAAATGTTCCTCAGCTGTTAAACCCACACACCATTTTGCTGGGCCTGAGAAAAGGACGGAGAAGTAGCAGGAGAGTTAATGTCAGGAAATAATAATAACACTAATACTTCACTAATTACTCTTTTCCTCTGCACTCGATCAAAAGTGAGATTAGGACTGCAGCTAACCAAAAAATAAACCCCCAAAATTTATGTTAAGAATAAGAGGATACATCTGTTTCCTGCCTTAGCCAGATCTGCTCACCATTGTCATCAGAATAGCTGCACTGAGACGCGAAGTTCTGAAGATTAAAGTTGAGGGTCACTATTTTTACCCAGAAGAGCTCAAGAATATGCGTAAGAGTAGTTCATTATGTCATTTCTGCCTGTGACAATGCAGAAGTATTGCCAAACGGGGAAACTCCTAATTGTAAAAAGCTCATCTGAGTGAATGCAAGTGAGAAATAAAGGAAATATCTGGCCCAAAAGAGTTCTGTACTCCATTTCTGGAAGTCAAAAAGACAAGCTTACCATAGATTTAACTAAGCACAGCACTGACATTTGGCTTCAGCAGGACTTTGCCAGTATGTCCAAACTGCCTTTGTTCTTACAGTGAAAAGTCCTTTCCGTATTTTAGAGCTGGGAAACAGATATTTTGAAAACGGACTCCTTCATTTAATTTTTCTTATACATACCTCCAGTTTTGGCCTCTTGGCAGGATTTTTTAAAAGATTAAATTTGATACAAGAACTATCAGAGTGGGAACACCTAGTCACACTGACAACTTAGTACCATCTGTTCACTGGTTACTCATGAGTGGTTGGAGTCCCCTTTGTGCTAAGCGCTGCGTGTATGCATAGCAAATGAGAAAGTGCCTGCCCCAAATAGCTCAGAATAGACAGAGCTAAGATTCGCCTGAGACTGCAAGATGTACATGGCAGAGGTGGGAAATGAGTGCAGGTTCTCTCATTTCAAATTTATTTCCAATTCATCTTTCTTTCTGAAATGGATTAGAAACTGTTCTATGCCTGTTGGGAGAAAAAGGGCCATATCACTGACTAATATGCATAGGGTTTTAGTGGTCTGTGGCTAAACACAGAAGGATGTACAGATGCTGTGAATGGAAAGGCTAAATTATTATTTCAGCTGAATGAAGGTGGAGGCTCTGCTACAGCCTGCACTGTTGAGAGTGATAGCAGCAGAAATAATCCTTTGTTTCACACAGACTTCTCTCCCTGTGAAGCCTCCTGTCCTAGAGGAAATAACCGTTTGTTTTTTGCCATCCTTTTTCTCCCTTCCCTAATGTAAACCCCAACTTACTGTCATTCTAGCAACCTTTATTTTCAAAATGCCTGAACCAGTTTTCTACAAATCTACAATAGAAAAATACTTTTGAAACGCTTTTTAGTTGTCTTGTTTGTCTTTTTTTGTCCAATATCTCAGGACCCAGTTGGGCTGTGGCAAGATCTGAGCAGGGAAGAAGAAAGGGAGAAAAGATCCTTGCTCAAATAAACAGCCTGTTCCTGCTTCTCACTGGTCCCTTGCCCAAAAGATTTACTAATATCACAGAATTTATGCTGTGAGAAGATTGTTATGACATCTTGAACCTTACCCTACAGAGCCTGGTGTTACTGCACTCCTAACTCCAGCATTCAGTTAGATGGAACAAATCCCAGTCCATGCATGTGCCTGGATTACTGGTGTATTGGAGCCTCAGAGCCAGGGAGGTGCAGAAGGTCCAGAGAAGCAATGTGCAGAAATTGCACCTGTTGGTGCAGTGATCCCTTCTGTAGCGAGCGAACAGCAAGAGCTGTCATGTGCCCAGGGAGACAGGTCTGTGTTTGTCCTATTGATCTGCAATCAGGACTGTTTCTCCAAGTCCTTCCACACAGGAACAAAGAGGAGGTCAAAGCTTCTACTGCAAGCCAGTTGTGATGATCATGCAGCTACTCTGTGCTATGTCTGCAATAATGTCGTATTACCACCAATTCCTGAGCCCAGGGGGTCTTCACACACAGCTCTTTTACCCTGGATTTGAGGGAACTAGTTTTTGGACCAAAAGGCACTTAATTATAAATTAAATGAAGAACTATGGAAGGTGGTGCCTACGTTTTTGACAGCATGATTCACAGTGGTTACTTTCGTCCTTTCAATGAAAGCGATGTAAGTAAGGAAAGCACAGTCAGACCGAGTTTGCTTTGCAGAAGGAGACAGAACTACAGTGACTGGAGCATGTAAGAGAGTGATGGCTAATCAGCATTCCTTCACAGTTCATGGAATGAAGTACTCGCAGTGTCAGCTTTGAACTATTTTGCAGTGTATTTTGAGTAACACATTACTTACATGTCTGGAATAAAATATAGGAATCTTAACGCTACATTGATTTGACTTTGTAAGTGGTTAACTCGTAAATCCTCTTAATCAAACAAATGCATCCAGGCTGAAGATTAAGGCTGGGTTTAGGATTTTTTTTAAAAAAGTCACCACTGCCAAATTTCAACTGTAAGTGAAGGTGTTATATGGGCAGTTTCTAATGTTACTGCTCAGCCTGCAATGAGATTATGGTATTGTTAAATTGAAGGAATTCCTGTTCCGTGGTGTTGTTTTTGGCTGATTCAGTATTGTGGGTTAACTTCATGTGATGTATTTTCTTTAGAACAAATTTCCTTCAATTCATCAGCAGAGGTTCAAGCTGCTCTGCTAAGTGTTTGTGACATTTTTTTGGACGTGGCTATGAACACACCAATGAGAAGTTAACAGATTGTCAGGAACACTCCCTTGGGAATGACGTTTCTAATTTTTCTTCATTCTTTATCTTTTGTTTATCCTCTTTTCCCTTTCAAGACTATATCTTTCCAGCCTGGCAAAACTGTTGTGTGGAGCTGTCTACTTATAACACAATCCTAGAGAGCTGCAGAAGAACCCAGACCAGGCAAGAATAATCTAATTATCTGCTAGAGTGGAGGCCTTGAGCAACAGACAGATTCAAGAGCAAACCTGCAGTTAGCAGTTACTGCAGACTCTGTTCCTGGCTCCCTCACAGACTCATTGTACAACCATTGCCGATTAATTACAACTGGGTATTTCAGACCCAGCTTAAAGATAAACAACAACAAATTATCAGTGGTGCAATTGGTACAGAACAGCCAGCAGATCACCTGTGGAATTGTCTCTCAACAAAAATAGGTGTGTTTCTATGTTCCACAAAGGACAGAAGCAGCCAACACACAGTAAAACTGGAATGAGCTCTCTGACAGAGTCATCTGGATCATGACAAGATTATGCCATTAAGTACTCACTCAGTGGGGAGACGCATGTGATTGTAGGTAACACAGCTAAGTCATCATTCTTGGTAATTACAGATAAGAAAACAATATACTCAGCCAAGCAGTGGAGAAAGATGGATTAAAATAATATGGTGTCAGTAAGAACAGGTAGGGACAAATTATTTTGCTTCCAAGCAAAAGAATGCTTGCTATTTATTTTCCTCTGAAGTTCTTCATATTTCATAGAAATGGACAATTTTGAAAAATTCTAATTGGCTCACAATACAAATGCCTGTCCAAGCCTCTTCAAATCCATTGGGAGAGGCAGTGAGGACTATTAAGAAGAAAAAAACAATGGAAACCATCAATGAATAACCCTTGTTATATCGCCCTGTTCAAACATACACTTTCCTTAACAAGTGCAGTGAACTGCAGTTTTGAATTGGATATCGAAAGAAATATCCCCCCTGAAAAGTTAGATTCAGCTCAGGCATGAAAGCTGCTCTCTTTAATGTGGCAACAACAGGAACACAAGAGCTTCACATTCCCCTTTTATATGTTTAACCTTTGACAAAAAGGTTAAATGCTTTCCTCATGACTGACTCACATCAGGAAACACAAGAACTATACTCTCCAGATGAAGCCTGGCTAGCTGCAAAATGCAGTGTCAGCATCTGAAGTGTAGTAAAACAAGGATTCCTTGTGCAGTTCCTAGTACTGCTACAGCAGCAGCAAGAGGGTCTTTTTCAGATGAGAGAGCACTGAAATGGTGACAGGAACAATAAGGAAGTTCAAGACAGGCGGATAATTGGCTCCAATTTCAAACATCTTACTGAGATTTATCTTAAATGCGTTGATGTATTAAAATCCACCAGCAATATAGCAGGAAAGTTTACAAGATATTAAAAGGAGTATCTATGAAAGCTTTCTGTGTTTTCCATTCTTTGCCTTACAGATATTTTAGGGCCAGATTCTCATCTGGTGTCAATATGCCTAATTCCCTTCACTTGGCTGGATGTTTTGGTTTATTCATTGGAAGACTGGTGGCCAAACTCCTGAACTGTAGCAGCTCCAAAGTCAATCAAATCTGCAAGTACTTAGTACCTCTGAAATTCAGGTCTGGGGACCAGATAGCGCAACTGATTCTTACTTGGTGCCCTAACTGGCTAAAGATATACTCCAGGTTAAACACAGGCCCTGTGAGGTAGGACAGAGTTGCTTGCATAGTGCTGAGTAACAAAGGCTGCAGGAAATGAGGAAGTGCTGAGCGCTGACCTCCACCCAGGAGAAAGCATAAAAAAATGATCAGAGGAGAGTCCAAGGGTGATCTTCCTCCTCAGCTTAGTATTTGGAGGGACCACCTATGCAGGTAAGAGTGTGCTTACAGGACCCAGCATAGCAAGACCGAGGAGTGCAGTTCCTCTACCTGGAGTATGTTGGGGAACTGGAAGAGAAGAGAAATTGCAATGAACGTGGCAATCAGCTTCTGAAAGTAAGGTTTGCCTGCATACATGGACAGACCATGGCTGGTATGACAGCTGGGCAAAGGAGGTCCTGAAAAGCTCTTGGTGGGGGTAGATGATGCTACTGTTCCCCACGGCATACTCTGGAAGGGAAAGGGAAATGCAAGATGTGAAGAACCAAGTGCTGTTTTCAGGAGCAGATCCTTTCTGAGGTGACCCCTGGGCACTGAACTTGCGATCTGCCCCAACTTAATCCCTCCACTCCAGCCCCTGCTGCTCTGATCAGCCTTCCTTCTGCATTTTGATTTGACTCATTCTTCTCCAGCAGGAGAAAGTCCACTAGAAAAAGTCACAGGGCTCTAGGACTTCGAGCTCCTCCAGGCTTCCTAGCTGCTTTTCCTTTCCCTGATGCTACTAACCAGCCCACCCCATTGCCCTGCTCATCCCTCTCGTGACATCATATGGCCTCACGCTACCCATGCTGTTGGTGGTGGAAGCAGGACACAAGACACAGGGAAACGCTTCTTTTGCCTGAAGCAGGCATTTTAGGGTAGAAGGGTGAGCTGGCACCTCCGCTTGGCCCAGGACACAAAAGCTCTTGAAAACCACAGCACAGTGTAAGAAGCTTAGGAAATGGTTGTGGCCAAGTTCCCGGTTCCCTTCTGCTCAGTAAGGCAATTGTGAAACTCTCTGTAGAACAGCACAGCATGGGATGGTGTCCGGGTGTCATCCAAAAGTATTCCCTTGAAGACAATGTGCAGAGAGGATGTGAGGAAGAGGCCATCCCAGGACTCTCTTGACTCAGAGGGAACAGAGCTGCTTGTCACAGCAGCACAGACCCCTTCAGCCAAGTTGTTGTGGGTGCAGGCTTCACAGCATATTAGGACATGGAAATTGAGTCTTCTCTGTATTGAGCCTATAAGGAGGTCATCCTAAACCATGAAATAAAATTATAGAATAAAATCAGATCTGTAGGCTTCATCTGTCCAGCACATTTAGAGAGTGACAACACTCTACTACCTGCTGTCCTAAAGGTCTGTCTCCTGCTTGCTTCATTATATGTGCAGTACAGCAAAGGGTAAATCCTAGCTCTGGAACTTTGTGGAACTTCTACCAAGATCAAGAACAAATTCACTTTAAGGGAAGCAGAAACTGGCTCTTGATTAGCAATTCAATTTCCCTCCAACACCAAAGCAAAATAAACAAAAAGGAACTCCTCCGCATTTGAACAGTATTCAAAAATCAGGAGTTTTCTTAAACACTGGGATGAAGAGGGTGAAGAGGTACTGTCAATGCACTGATCTGCAGTACATGTGCTGCACAGTACTAACAGGGGATGCAGCCATCACCTCAGAGTTCCCCAGGAGACCCACCACTGCAGTAAACTATGGGGTTATACTGGGTTTACAAACAGCAGTGAGGACCGTGACAACCAGCACATTCCAAAATCTTCAGACATTTTGGTATCAACTGTGCCCATCCTGCCTCTCTCACAAGAAACCTTTCAAGCTCAATATTTTAAATCAAATCCACAGCATTTGCGACAGAAATTGTCATAGAAACACTGCATTTTCTGTAGCTCGGTATATGATGCTAGCAGGCACCAGGTGGCGATATGATTTCAAGATTAGCAACGATATCACAAAATCATGTAGGAGACGTGTTAAAATTATTATCTAGACACTTTCATATACCATTATTGAGCCAAAACGAAAATTTTATCAGTCTCTAGCAACTGCCTGATCTGACATGTGCTGACTTTCTGGTCCTCTGTAATGGGATAGATTTGACCTTTAAAAGACTAAAAGGAAAGTTACCTCAGTGTGGGATAATTGACAGCTTTCAGCAGGAGTTTTTGAGACAGCTTCTGAGTGGGTTTGTTCATGTTTTTGTGTGCGCATGTGCATGTGTGTTTCAAGGAGGAGAAATGACTTGTGAATGGGCAGAATAAACTTCTGCCCCGCTCATGGAAACGGCAGACACTGTGCATCACTGTACTTTGCAATGATTCTCTACTCAGGAAAGAGGAGAAAAGAGGAAAAAAGGCGTGGGTAGAACAGGCATGTAAGAGCTGACTCAGTGAACAAATGTTCACTTAGTGGAACAAACAGAAGAAAGTAATAAGACAGTAATGAACATCCCAGCTTGCTGACTGGAATAGCTGGCACCAAGTGCTCAGACCTGTAGCACTAATGGGCTCCCAATTCAGGATCAGGAGCAAATAGACCTCAGGCCTGTTTCTCCTCTCATCAGGAGCAGCACATTAAAGTCAGCAGAGATATTCTGACATACATTCCCATATCTGGGTGCCAGATGGGAAATAAGTAACACATTTTTAAGAGTGAGAGTGACTAACCATTTTAACAGACTAGCAGGGGAAGCAGCAGATTCTCCATTTTCTGAGCCCAAATTGGATGCCTGCTTTGTGCAGGCTGTGTTTTAGTGAGACACACAAAGCTCACTGCAAGGACAGCAGTCTATGGTCTGTGATTAGATAACATACTATTCAATCTGGCTCTTAATTTTATTAATCTCTAACAGTCAGAGCAAATGAAGGGAGAATTGGGCCCTGCGTTATTGTTTCTCAAGTGGGTACATAAACCAAGCTTCACGTGCAAATACTTACAAACACAGGAGCCAAAGTTCATTTTTTTTTGTAACTCATCTGCTGGTATAATCGCATCACTTAAAATACACATTAGCTCATCTAAACTGGTTACAATACAAGTGAATTAATTTCCTTTTTGGAATGAGTACCTTTGCTCTGCATTGTGATTTTGGATAACCAAGATCAAGCTTAATTTACAGGCAAAATCTGTGACCCCAACACTTTGGTTTTGCTATTGCATTTCTGCTGGTTAATCCCACTTAAGATTCCAGCCAACTTGCAAGAGATGTACACAAATCACTCCAGTAGAATCTGCCTCTCTCTGCAATTAAGTACAACCTTGGAAGTTCAAAATAAATAAGAGTCATATCAAAGATTCATTTGCACATAATCTCTTCCAGACAGCAAAGCCAGTGACCTAGTTTAAAATGATTTCTCATCAAAAAGAAACATATTTCTCTCCAAACAACTAATACAGTTTGTAAATGTTTGTCTGTGTGTCCTCAGATACATACATTTACCTCTAATAAACTGTGGTACAAGAGCATCCAATAAAGATGGATCTACGCTACTGTACCTGGTGATTGGCAAAACTGATTCGGAAAACTTCATCAGCTGAGTTTTGTAACAAGTTCTAAATGAACCAGCTTTTGATAAATGGGCTAGATTGCGCCTAAGCTTTCATTCCTTTGAAGCAACAACGAACATGCCACCAGCCGTAAAGTTTTGTACTAGTTCAATTACTTGTGATAGTCCAGTACATGGAAGAGCTAAGATAGAATATCTCTAAATGGTGACATTTTATTCTTGGTGTTTCATTATTATTCATTCAGTATTCATTGCAATCCATTTCATGTTGATTAATGCAGTGGATATTCATGTGGATCTCCCTTACTTCAATTAAAACTGTGTTATAATTCATGATTGGCGTAACTAATTGAAATAATGCTTCCTTTTTCAATCACATAATCTACACATTACAAAAGTATATAACAGTCTTTTTGTCTGCTCATTAGTAAGTTGCATAAAAAGAATAGACCAGAACTCTGTTTCTTGAGATAAAGGAGATGAGAAGCTTGTTTTCTTCTGCCATTTAAATACATAGACAGCTATGAATAATTTGTGAATTTCCTGTACACATATGTGCCGATCTCCATCTCCAAACATTGCTGCACATAAAAAAGGATCTATCTTGTTCAGAAAGCAGTTGTCCACAGTAGTCCCAAGACACCTCACTGGACTGCATGCAAGACAACACAGCGAACCAGCTCTTTGTGGCTGTCCATCAACAAGCTCCGTTTTCGGTCACTGCGCCATTCTGCCCTCTGTGTAAAACAACTGAAGTTATTTGGGATCTCCGCTGCCTTCCACCTTCAGAGTTCAGCATAAAAGACAACTTCTTTGCTGCTCCCAAGCAGAAAAGCCTGAACCCCTAAACGACTGACTGCAGTGGAGCAGGCCAAAAAGCTTCCCCCTGCCACCACAGGGCCCATCCTGTCAGCGCTGGTGTTCAGGTCAAGCTGACTCCTCCTGAAACTCAGCTTTCGGTCCCAAGGTATTAATGCTTTTTCAAATTTTAGATCAGACATAAACGTATGCAACAGATGTTTCAGGGATTAAGTCACGTGTCACGGTCAATATGGTGAATGAGCCTATTTTTTTGGTCCCTATTTTACATAGTGCTGCAGAAAATGGACTCTTCTTCTGTTCTCACAATTTCTAATCCTGCCTGCACATTTGCAGTCTCTTGGGTGGTTGCCCCTTTTCTCGAACAGCGTGTTTTGTTCTGCATCAAACAATAAACCAAACTAAGCTCTTCCTCACAGTACTCTTCTAGTTTTTCATCTCATTTTCATTGAACAGGATTTTAAAACATTGCTTCAAACCCATTTTTGACATGCTCTTGCACTGCACCAAGTTAAATGGTACCTTCCCTGGGATAGGCAGACACTTGTTCTCTCCTCAGTGGTGCACTTTGTGAAGCACAAACAACAGTCAGCTATCTCAGTAGAGCTGAGCTTAAGCTGTGTTTTCCTGGAAAAATATATTACTGAGTAGTAACAAACACAGCTGTCTCAGTTTTGTTTTGGGTCAGGTGGTAGGAGATCTGAAATTAATTCAATCTCGAAGATTCAAATCCTTAACAACATATATAATATGAAGATATACCACTCAGGGAATTATAGTACACATTTGTTTTTCACTGCCTCTCTTTTAAAGACAAATTCTACTTCCTTTTACACCAACGTAAACTTATGGCAATAGCGCTGACGGTGGTGGTCCTGCACTGAAATATACCCTTGTATGTCAGATTTGGGTATGGCCCTTCATCCAAAGGTGAAAGGCATGGTATGAAAAATTATGATTACTTATTAACGCACGCTCATTACCAGCTGAGCTAATATGTATTTTCAAATTTTTGAGGATCATTTACTACAAGCTTTTAAATATATTATAAGATACTAGTTTAAAAAATGGAAATCCTGAAGAAAGTATGCATTGGTTTTTAATGTTTCTCCTCACTACTCAGAAATTTGCTCAAAATCCAAGAGAAAAGCACTGCCCTGCTCTGTATCCCCTGAGATGCACTACTATGGGCTAGCCAACTGTGTGCTCTCATGGACAAACCACTGGCCTGAGGATCCCAGCAGCCAGACCCTACTGCCCCCCCGCCATGACCTGCCCCTCTCCTAACCTCAGTCTCTGATCTCTCCATCCTGCTCCCTGTGCCTTACTTACACTTCCAGCTCAGAAAGTACCACTGTTTTGGGCAGCCTCAAAAATAAGTCTCGAGTAGGGATCGAATGAAGCCTGTGTAGAAACACTTTTCCGGGACTGATGAGTGTGTATTTTGTCAGCACAGCCTGTTCGGCCAGGTCTTGCTTCCAGGAGTCATGGCCAAGCTCTAGCTATGCTGGCAAAGCCCCTTGCAGATTCTTGTCCTACAATGACTAAAGAGTTTCTCTGAAACCATTGCTACAACGACGTGCCTTCCTCCCCTCCTCCCCATGCCTCCAGCTAGCAACTACTCTAGCCAAATACTGTAGTACAAACCTGACCTCAGTCTATCTGCTTCTTCCCATGAACACAACAGCAATCAATCACAGCTTTTCCCCACTGATGTAACAGAGATTAGTTGTGCTCAGAGCCCTAAGCAGGGGTCTGATTACAGGAGGCAATAGACCCCCACTATCACCAAGTAGAGGTATGTGTGTTGGGACAGTGGCACAGCCAATGCACAGCCACGCTGTCCAGCAGAGCTGCAGCTGCTCCACTTGCGACTCAAACCTGAAATCTCTGGGGTGTTGCTGTAGAACATTCAAATTGAGTTGTTAATTAAAGAGGCTGTGCTATGCTCCAAAAAACTGACCTCAACAAGCAAACTCATCTCCTTGTGCTTTGTTCCCCTCCCGCCTTGCCCAATCTTCACACCTTTGGCTCCTTATGTGAAGTTAGCACCTAAGATATCCTCTGTGAGGACGTAAGAGCGTCATTTTTCTTCTGTATTGTGTGTGGGTTTTTAATCTTTTTGGAACTGCCCTTGCCATTTTGCAGGCAAGTTCCCAGCTCCAAGAGAACAGTGCATGCCTGCTGTGGGTGTTATGTGAACGGAAATTATGTGGTTTGGATTTTTACGTGAGAATTCCAGAGGAAGGCTAAATGTTGCAAATAACCTCCATAAATCATTTTAAACAAAGCTCAGGAAATACCATAATGATTTAGCCGACAATATCTAAAAAGAAGTTCACACTGTTCTCTTGACTCCTGGTAAGTAAGTATGTTTGCTTAAGATGTAATTGAAAAAGTACTGTGTTACCGTTCACATTTTCCATTTTGTATCTCCTGTCCAGGCACAGCTCACTGCTGGCAGCTCTTAATTTGCACTATGCAGTATTTCATCATCCAAACAACAGCCCTTCTGGGGTTACAAAATAAATGGCTGGAGGGAGATAGGTACCAACCAAAAAACGGCTGGGGAAGGCTGGAGTGAAGGGCTGGTGACATCTATAGAGCTGCGGAGTTACTGCAGTTTCCTTTGCCCTTCACTTTCCTCCGTCATTGGGGCTGAGGAATGACAACCGTTTACTCAGTGTGGGATTCCACACTTAAAACACCAGTCTGGTTATTTGTTGTCCTGTACTGCCTCACACATTTATTTATGTCACTGCAAAATCCTGCCTAATCAGATGACTATTTCTTAAGAAATGCTCTTTGCAGGTGGATAGGCAGACAGTGAAGAACCAGGCTTGTTTAGTCCAAATGAGTGACGAGTACTGGTTGGGAAGGAGATATATTCTCTGTAAAATATCAGTTTTAGTAAACAAGTTTAAGGAAACAAAGTCAGTATTACCAACCAGAGACATAGCTTCAAGACAGCTGCAGATTTCTTGTTGCCATCAACCTTTGACATCGAAAGTCATGCTGGAATGAGCTATGGAAATAAAAAGAACAAGATTTGGAGCACAATAGTAAAATCTGAGAGTTTGTGATCGTTCCCACCACCAATCTTCCACTAGACTTAAAGACAGGATAGCAGATGAGCTGTTTCAAGGGCATATGCAGTTAAATTCTCTCTTGCCTCATTGGTTTTATATAATGAAAACAGTTGTCTACAGTCAAATCTATTCACTTGCTTGTCTCTCAGGTAAGTTTTATACCTTTCAATAAAAGCTCACTTGTCTTCATAAACAGATACATCTTACTTATTTAATACATAAAATCAATACCCAGACATCCCACATTAATTCCAAGGTGTTAGAAAGCATTTGTTTACCAACTTACTACTATTTTTTACTCCTAATTTTATTGCTTAGGAGGGCTGGCATTCAAATATGTCTGTTTCATGAGAAATGGACTCAGGCTGATGCTCTGATACAAGACAAAGTCAGAGAGAAGAAATATTATCATCCTTTTTTTTCCACTAGTGGGAACTGAGGCACATGGTAATTTGCTCATACACTCCAAAAGTCTGTGTCAGAGCTGGAATTTTAATTTATATCTCTTGAGTCTCTGCAGTGCCATTTCTAATGTCTCACTGAAAGCAGACTTGAATTTCTGTCACATTTCTGAAGGCAGCGGGCCTCAGACAGGCCTTCTTCAGCTTCCATACATGACTGCAATGCCTTAGAGAATTGCTCTGAGTGACAGGAGGCACTTTCTTTCCCTGCTGGCAAGATAAGTGTGTTTATTATTTTCTCAACCTGCATTTTGGAGTGTTACTTATGCAAGCTTAGAAGTTCACGTGTGACTCTTCTGTGCCAGTCCTCAGAGTCATGGTCCCCGCTGCTGAATATTTGCAATGCTCTTTTGATCTGCAGCTTTGAAGAGAGATCTGTCAGAGAAGAGGGGGAACTGCCACAGCTGTCTTTTCTATAAGTATTTATTTATGCTTATAAACCCAGATGGGAAAGGTGCCCATCCTGTGCCCTAGGCACTCTTGATCATTATTTAAAAGCACAGCATAACAGAAAGACAAAACCAGTAGACACACACAGCAGCAACCTTTGCTTAAAGCCTACATCAGAAGTGAGAGAGTAATATGAAAGAGGAAGAATATCCAGACCTCCAGGGTGAACCCCCCCACCACCACCACACACTGAGAAACAGCCATAATTCCAAAAGCCCTAGAATTTGCCAACTCCTAGTTTGGGACTGAATCACAACAGATTGGGGAATTCTGCACAGAGATGGGGTAGAAGTACCAGGTCGAGCAGTGTGACCATCACAAAGCAGGTCCCTGGAACATCCAAAATGTGGTTTATATATGCAAATAAAAAAATTAACAGCAATTTTTCTTGAGCACTGAAGAAGTTCTCAGAAATTCTGACCTGGAAAGCTCAAGCAATTTGCACATGATTAGTCACAAGTATCGATAGCTCCATGTAAGAATCCCTCTCTGGCTCCTCTCTCTTGTTCATGCTCCTCAAGTTACCAAGGATAAAATATAGCAACTCACTGTTCTGATCCAGTACAACAGCATTCAAATACAGGATGCAAGCATTGACTTTAATGTCACTCTGGAAAAAAAACCCTACAAAAAAATTTGACAAATGCCTTTTCCCCCCTCCCTCTCCTTCTGAGGCTTTTCTAATCATTCAGTGCCATTCACTGGAGGCTGTTGTTTTCTTCCAGGAGGTGACAGCTGCCTTGGGAGAGTATTCCTGAAGTACCTTAAGTGGCTTTCAGAGGAAGCTGTGACATTTAGATGCAGGCAGAACAAACCAGGAGGTTTAGAACACCCCACCGCAGGGTAGCTGAGAGCTGGACATGCACAGAGTGCCTCCTCAGATAGGAGGCAGGAATTGAGAACTATTTTCAAATACATCCCAGTGAAGTCCCAGTCACTCCAGTTGTAATTCTTTTCCTTCTTGCAGCTGAGTTGGCAGCTAAAGACTAAACCTTGTACTGCAAGAAAATGTGCTATTATTTTCTTCAAGAATCCTGTCCTAGTTTGTATTCTCCTTAGATGTTCATTTTCTAGGAGGTCCAGATTGGTTTCTGTAGGTTCTGCATATTCTAAGCAAGCTTTTTGAAATACATGTGACATGCTGGAACATACTGGGACAGCATAAAGGTTCACTGAATTTACTCTTATTAGACGTATAAAAACATCTCTCAACTGATGACCAACTCCACCTTAGGAGGATGGGGACCGTTTGCTAAAGTCACTGATTTAGGTTTTGAAAGGCATTCTCCTGGCAAGAATATAGACTAGCTTCAGGCAACATGAACCACTTATGTCATGGGTCTGTACCAGAGCTTGTGACAGAACTGCAGGCTTCTGAAATTTTATGTTAACCATTCTTTCCCTCACAAGGCACAGCCACTTCACCCCATCCAGGTTTCCAAACTCATATTAGCACTGTTCTTTCATACTTTTCATTCTTACTTATTTGTTCTGCCACGTTTTCTATTGGAGTCCACCCTGACATCGCTAGCATTTACGTGAAAATAGTGAAAAAAAGGATTGCTTCAGTCTTCTCATGCCATGAGCCCTGGCCTTTGCTCCTTCTCACCAATAAAATTCCAGCTGTTGAGCCAGACTGGAATGGTTCGAAGACACATCAGTGTTAATTTGCATGTCTGTCCACTGCTGTGGTGCCGCATGTGAACTGCAGTACAGCTGCCTTGGGCTTCTCTTCCCTTCAATTCCAGCTATCTGAGGTCTCCTGTTGATACTGAATGGGCACAAGATATGGCAACTAACACAGTATGCCCTGGGACTCACCTGACCCTAGGTAATTTACAGAAACCCAGTGGGTTGGCATGACAATCTCAAATTACTTACACAGAGACAAATCAAATTGAATTCAAATCAAAATGTTCCCTCTTCTGTTCAGGAAACATAATACAACCAATTCACTTTGGGACTACAGAAATATCTGAGGCGTCCATTTCGTAACCAGCATTTACTGGAACTTTTCAACCCACAGAAAGGACAACATATCAATATCATCATGTTTGGCCCAAATCCTGATAAACACAAATTTTCAAATACCAGAATTTCACGTGGGACAAAATGCTTACATTTATTTGCTCTTTTACTGCAGAGAGTGGGAAAGAATCCTAAGCATAAATATATCAACCTCCAGATTATTTCTGCTTTCAGATGGAAAGATAGAGGCACAGCCAGACTGAACTCTGACTGATACAAGGACAAAAAAACCCAGTAAATCACCCAAATTACTCTCAGGAGCCAGGAATTCTAACTCTTTGTCCACTGCTGTAATGATTAAATGATTATGCCAGTCATGACAAAAACTATACAACAGGAGAAGGTGGCCGTTAGAACACCTGTAATTGGCAACAACTAGGGTAATCATATATAGTCTGTGTAATCCAGATACTTAAAAAATACTTTCTCCAACCCACACAGGAAAACTGTATCACTCCAAACTCCTACAATGCATTGTACTGTATTTCTTCTTGTTAAAAGTGTATCAACAGTTTGTGTAACACTCTTACTAACACATTCTTAAGTTAGAAATAGGAAGTGAGTAATAACGCAAGCAAGAGCATGTCTTGTGATACTTCTGTGTGTGCATGCAATATATTAGCGGTATGTGTGACTACTCCGAATCAGTAAGAGAGATACTAGATTGGTTGATTCCTGGGTGGCATTAAATTGAAGCTGAAGGTCACCTTTTTGTTGCTTTCCTGCTCTCAGGGACATTGCATCAATAAATATAAACAGGACTTCATGTTGTAAAAGAATGTCCAGAGAATTGACATTTAAATAATGGATTAAAATGCTGTAAATATATCACGGAAAATGGATCTTAGATAGAATTTACTTTGAAATATGGATCTAGTTACGCCTCAGAACTGCTTTAGGCAAGTCTCTCACCATCAGTCTATACTTCAGCAAACAAACAAAAACTTACTCTTAACTCCTTTGTTTCCCAGGTGTTGAACTGTTCCAATAGCTACTTGAATTCAAACAGCTCTAGCCAGTCACATGAAGAACATAAAAATAGAAAAATCAAGCTTTAGGCCTTTTAAGACTTAGTCCACTCTGGATATAAACAGACAGAACTTGCATCAGCTTGAAAAAAAAATGCCTGGCTTATGCTATGGACAAGTGTGACCTGAGAGCATATTTGTTTCATATACTAAGTCAAATACATGCAGGTATGAGCTCAGAATAGCACCTTTGAAGTTAGGGCTGAGGGCAGGAGGTTAAGGAGACTGTAAGGCAGGCTTTGTCCACAGCCATATCATCTTAATAAATTACAAAAGTTCAAAGTAAAGTAAGATCTGAAGAATTCAAGAAAGAAACTGCAGTACCTAATAGTTTTGACCCATTATTTAGGTTTAAAAGGTATTTTCCTATTACTTCAGCTAGGATTGCTGATATATTTGAATCTTCAATGACACTAATGCACAAAATCGTACCCGTCTTGACCCTCCAGACCAGGAATGAGACAGAGTCTCCAGGCTGTGAGGACCTTTTCTTCCCTCATACACGATCCACTCCACAGAGAATTGATGTTGTTGGAAGCTGATATCTCCTCATCCAGGACTTCAACACAATGACTGCATTGGAGATCCTGCTTCCTTAGATGTTGTGCTTCACCACAACCCTCCACCCTTCCTTCATTTGTGACACCCTAGCTTCCATAGGTAGCCACTACCCCAACAGGCATGGAAGCTCTGGAACTACACTGAGAAAAGGGAGATAAGTTCCAAGAAAAAGAGTAATTTCCAGTTCCTTCACCACCTTGTGGCTAGAGCTGAGAGGCCAAAAGGCTCACTTGGATGGTCCAGAGCATGACCCATGCTCTAGAGAGAAGGAATTGTGAGGAGGTAAAAGCAAGAGAATCTGTAAAGGTTTGGCAAGAGTAGCATCAATCTGGGTCACGCAGAACACAATACAAGGATACTGCAATATTTAAGAAGTGCTGTCACCTTGTCCTTTTGGTACTGTTTTAAATCACATACTTTTATATTCAGGATACTGAATTCCCACCATTTACTGTTGACTACTTCGTGTATCTTCTACTATTACACCTTACCCAGACTAGAGGATCCACGGGTAAATGCTGCTATTTGTTACAGCTGCGGAACCTTACTGAAGTTAGCAGGATTGAAAGCATTCAATTAAAAGAAGAGTTAGCCCAATTTATTCTAACATGATGAGAGTCACATCTGATGTTACATTTTTCTGTCCTACTTCAGTTTTGGTCTCATATTTCAATCCAAAACCATGATAATGGCAGAAAAAAACCCACTAAACATTTAAAATAATGAACAGTGGTTCTTTTTGTTCGTCTTCTGGGTTTTGGTCTCTGAAGACTCAGATCAGGAGAAAAATTTATTTTTAAAGTTAAGATTCCTATAATGTAGGTATGGTTTAGCCATAACAGCATCAAATGCTGCCAGATCTGCAGCAAAATGTTGCAGTTTCTTGATGCTGCCTTTGAACTCTGTCACATAACAAGTATTGACTCATGGAAATGCCTTTTTCCGAGTCAGTTCCTGTATGGCAACAACCTTCATACACAGATTCCTCTCACATCAACAGCTAATCAATGCAACACCTTTCTGAGGTAAAGCTTCATCACTATTTCAGAGATAAAAGAATGATATGATGAGAGATTAAGATTCAAGATCATTCCCCCTCTCCGTGCTCCAGATGCAAACTTCGGCAATCTCCCAGCTCCAGACTGAGTTGTTATCTGAGCCGATGTTACTTTCCCACTATCTTCTTTACCTGACAACCTGATTTACATGGAGAAAAAAACAGGTAGTCAAGCTTGAAGAATGACAGAGGGGTTTCCAGTAAGGTCCCCTGTCTGGGGCCCTCTCTGGTAAAGCCTGAGAGCACAGTGAGTCATTAAGTGCCCTTTGCTATTTTTCTAAGTCTTCATAGGGACTTGGTGGCACCACGGGGAAAGTCAAGCTATATCTCCAGAGACAGCGTCTGCTAGATCTGCAGCTTGTCCCTTTGATAACTCCAGTCAAACAGAGACTTTTCTTGACAAGTAATAGCTAAGAGGTACAGTGCTGAAATGAATCCCTCCCTTTTCTCCTGCAGTACAAAGCTATCAGGTGGGCATTAACAAGCCAGGTAAAACCAAAATAGTTTTCAACAGCCCACTTGCAATTAATCAGGCTCCATTTCCCTGACAAAGTAGCACTTTGCAATAGGCCCTAATAACCACTACTCGCAGTTCTCAAGCTTGTTTATTGCTTTGTTCTGATTACATTATTTTATATAGGAAATCGATGGAAAGATGAAATGTAACTATTGCCATTCAGGAACAGAGCAATAGTCCAGTTTGCTCTGAATCCTGCCTCTGTATCTAGCTTATACAGGATGCTTAAAAAGAGGACATGAAAGAAAGGAAGGGGGAAAAAAATCCACCTTCTTACCCTCTTCAGTGCCACTTTTCTTAGAAAACTCTTTACCTCACCCTACCTGGTCATGAGCTGGCATCATGAAACATGAAGACCAGTGTTGTGGTTTAACCCCAGCTGGCAAGTCAGCCCCCCACAGCCACTTGCTTACTTCCCCCTGGTGTGACGGGGTAGAGAATCAGAAGAGTAAAAGTGAGAAAACTTGTGGGTTGAGATAAAGACAGTTTAATAGGTAAAGCAAAATCCGCGCACACAAGCAAAGCAAAACGAGGAATTCATTCACTACTTCCCATCAGCAGGCAGGTGTTCAGCCATCTCCAGGAAAGCAGAGCTCCATCACGCCGAACGGTAACACTGGAAGACAAATGCCATCACTCCAAATGTCTCTCCTTTCCTTCTTCCTCCCCCAGCTTCATATGCTGAGCATGACGCCATACGGTATGGAACATCCCTGTGGCCAGTTGGGGTCAGCTGTTCCAGCCATGTCACCTCCCAACTCCGTGTGCACCCCCAGACTGGTGAGGTAGGGTGAGAGGCAGAAAAGGCTTTGACTCTGTGCAACCACTGCTCATCAGTAACAAAAACATCTCTGCATTAGCAACACTGTTTCCAGCGCAAATCCAAAAGGTAGCCCCATACCAGCCACTATGCCAGACAAAACCAGCACAACCAGTAACTGCCAGAGCTGTATAGCCTGGAATAAGTGCACTTGCTTTCTTCAATAATAGCTGTTTACTTCTTACCTCCTCCTCTGAAGGTCTATGACAGTCCACCCCCTGCTTCATTTTAAGAAGATACAGCAACAGAGTAGGGATATAGATGCAGGGTAGGTATATAGATGTTATATTACTATTTATAGTGACGTAAGAGTTGGCCACAGGTAAGGATTTTTTTTTGCTTAAGGTGGAGCTCACCCTCCAGTTTAAGTCTGGATGACCTTTCAGTTTCTCTTGCTGAATTCTGTGCTCAAGTGCCATATGGATCCCATGTCAGTTACTCCTACTGTGAGTATCATACACACCAACTGGTGTGATTTATCCAAGCACTAAATAATGGCAATTGCTTATTACTTTCTTAAACGGTTATTAAAAAACCTAAAATCCCATGTTTCTTGCTGTACATAAACATTAATGGCATTCACACTTTCTATGTAGAGAGGTACTAAATTACATGGCAGACAGTATTGTTAAGCAATAGCGATATGGCTTTTCAAAGGCAGTTACTCTCAACTGGTAAGGAGGCTCAAATCAAGTATTCTTGAAATTGTATATTTATACTCTATTTTTTTTCCCAATCAAAAGTAAGTCAGATGACATTATGGTTATTTGTGCAGAAGCAGTTTGTGTAACAACAAAAACAGGCTAAGAATTAAAGATACATGTATGCAATAAAAAGACTGATGCTGTGAACAATAGGTTCCTGCACATATTCTGTAAACAGCATTCTAGAAAAATTATTAGTTTCATCTACTGCAAAAGGAGTATCTAAGCAAGAAAAATGCCAAAGTTGCATGAGAAAACTTTCACCTGACATAGGCTATTGCTGTTCAGGTTTTTTTATTGTCTCCTGCATTATTAATATTTTTCAAATGAGGAAAACTTAATTCATAAGCTCCCATATGTCAGAATTTGGAGTAACTTTTGAGCACTGCCTGATGAACTAGGCTTTGTCACAACGGGGAGAAAGAAAGGGCACTGCTGCTGCTGGCAGCTCAGTAATGCTAAGTGACAACGAGACTGGGAACGAATACCAACTAGAAGAATTCAAAGAAAAAGCTTGAAAACAGCTTCAGGTGCCAGACAAAGCAGTCTTGCAGAGCATATGCCAACTTCTGATGACTACATACAATATGCAGGTCCTTGGTTTCTTAATCAAGTTATTTTAAGCAAAGGGATCTGTATCCTGTCTTTATTTTACCTGCCGTGACATGTAAGTTAAAATTCTTTGCTGATTATATGCCCTGAAACCTAACTAAACCCAAGACAAATCTCATCTTTTTCCAATATACTGAAGGCATTTTTTAAGACATCAGGATACTACTAAAACCAAAAAAGTTTTCTATGGTGGTGATCTCTTAGAAATATGATACCAAACATAACTCTTCTCAAGGTATTGATCATAAGGCCCTAATCAGTTTGACCCCCCCCGATTTAGTATTTTGGCTTGCCATATGGTGATCCCTTGAGACCACCATTATTCATATATATCATATTCATACACATGTCTCTGTACGGCCATAGCTGCTGGTATATACTGCCAATGAATGTACTTCTAAGCAAAGGATATTTATTTATCCCAGACACATGGAAAGCTTAGGAAGTATCACTGAAATGATTCTTTTCTGAGTTATTTGAAAACCCACGTTTTCAAATATTTCTGACATTGGTAGGACTACTCCAAGGCGGAAGATACTTTCTATGAAACATTTTTCTACGGCACTCTCAGACCAAAAGTACATGTGGTCTCTTGCTACCAGAGCTTGTATTTGTGCTCCCGAGAATGACTTTTGACATTAATTTTCTTCAATCTGGAGCAAGAGGACTATCAAATCAGAGAGAGAAACAAGTAAAAATCTTTAGCCATACCCAGCTATATAGACTTCAGCTATCTCAAGTGTTCTATCAGTTCTGCTTAGCAGCAATGCTTGCTGTGAAATGTTTGTTTACTAATATTTGCAAGACTACAACAGATGTACAAAATCAGCTAGGCTACAGTGAACATTAAGAAAGGGCAGCTGATTGCTTAATCTAGAGAGAGATGATTTGTTAGAACCACCGCTAGCTGTTTGCTGGCATGGAAATTTTTGTAGTCAAGAGGCAATATTCTCTATAGTGACAGCCTTTCCGTTCAGATTTGTGGTTTTGCCCCTCTTCACTCCCCCTGAAATCACAGCAGCTGAAGCTAGACTATGGATTTTTACATATAGGGAGATCTGGCTATTGTGATTGCTATGGTTTTTGCCAAAACTTTCGTGATTTCACTATTTGTATGTAAAATATGCAAAAGCAAGAACGCAAGAAACATGCACAACCAATGTTTTGAAGGCTAGTTGTGGACAGAAGGGATCCCGCAGATGTCAAATGAACCTGGGGGTAGCTGAGGTACTTTAATGCTTTGGGAAGATTGACATGTATTAAGGGGCAACATTTTAGAGTAAACTGTATACACCTCATTGATCTCTTTACAGTTAGGTTTCCACAGCAATTAGTCCTTTTACTTGTTGGCTAATACAACAAAATTTAATGGGCTATGAGTATACATACATGTGGCATACTGTACTACTCGATGGATTGCATTCCTGTTTGCAAAAAAAGATGTCTTTTAGCACCTAAAATCCAGCCCATGTAGTTTCATGCTTTTGTAAGAGTCCACCCTGCTTTGTTATGATTGAGCCCTGTTGAGTTGGTGTAGAAAACAACAATCCTGGCCTCAGGAATTCACTATCCAATTTAGAAAAAGATACTTTAGTCAGTGATAACAAATATCAGGGGAAAATGGAGGAAGAACAATATAGGTGATAAGATCAAGCAATTACAGAAGCTAACAAAATTATTTTGATTTTATAATTTCCCCGTCAGATCTTAATACCTAATATTTTAATCTTTTTTTCTACTGTTTCAAAATCAGCCTTGCACTAGCTGAGCAATCCTGAACACACAAGAGTTCCAAAAGTGAATTTGAAATTTTAAATGTGCTGCATGTGTGGATTCTGTTTTGAACTATCTCCCAGGACCCGATACCGACAATGCACAGAATGCTCACTGATATCCTTAAGCAGTCTTAAGCTGAGCAGTTACTAATACCAAAGGTCCCATGAACACTAGCTGCTTTTGAGAATATACGCATTGTCTATTTTAGTTTTGTTCGTTCTCATATTCGTACATAAAATGGTCTAAAGCTCTTCCACTTCTCATTACCAGGCCATTTTCAAAATTGTACATTCTCACAGTATCAGAGCACTTGTTCTCTCCTTCAAAAAAAGGTACCTATCTTTCATGCTGTAGCTGTAGAGGTCTGCAGGCAGAGGTCTGCAGGCGTGATCCCCTGAAAGCACACTGCCATCAGCATACTTTTTGTCCTCAAACAAGGAATAGCAAGATGCCATTCTGATTTCCTCTGAGCCATATGCTTCAGCATCTTGAAAGCATCCAAGCCAAGACTTCTGTTGCTTTTCTTGAACCTTTAAAGTGAGATAACCTCACAGTCCCAATCTCAAAATTTTGGATTTCTTATTTGTGACTTTTGTGCAAATCAAGGTTTTTATCTTAAGCAAAGATTATGCTTCCAAAATTTTGAATATGACCACGTTAGCCTGCTGCAGTGTACATTTATCAAAATAGCTCCTGGTGGCACAAGCTGAGAGAGGGGAAACCCCAGGACATGCACCATATGGTGACAGGGACAGCAGCAGAAACAGCAATTGACTAATTAAAACAGTTCTTCATGGTTTCAAAACGGCTTTTCCATGAAGTATTAACAACTGTTGGTTAAGAGCTCCTTATGACTACTTAGTTCTGAATAAACATATCTCTTTCTCAACTTCAGGAAAAGTTTTTTTTTCTCCTTCTGCCTTTTTTAACATTTGAAATATAAGGAGTATTATAGTAACCATGGTATCCTGATGACATAATGGTTACCATGAGAACAAAGCTGAAATAGTGTAATCAGAGCCCCTTCTCTCTGCTGTGTGTTGAGTTTTATATTTAATTGAGATGGCCAAACTACTGCCATCCAGCCCGGCCAATTATATCCGGCTTTACTTGGGTTTCAAAGCTTGTAAAAGCAAAGCTGCCCTGCGCTGCTGCATTCCACCTTAGCACAGTTCGTTTTGCTTCAGGACAGCAGTGCCACCAGCTTATGTCTGCATAGCAGCCAGATAAGAGGGTGACTGTGTTGTAGCAGATTCCCCTAAGACAGTGGCATTTGTCATGTCCCTAGGACATACTCCAGTATAGCCTTTGGCCATGTGTAAAATGGCAGTTCTCAGTCTTCCCTTGCCAGACAAACCAGTTTTTAAATCATGTTTACTTAACAGTGCTAGAAGATTTGTTCACTAACCTATGCAGAGTTCTCAATGCATGATTGTCTATGGTCCAGTTCTGCAACAACCACTGCCCAGAGAGTGCTTTGTACCCAGAAAGGGTACAAAGGGTACTGGCTTTAGAGGGTACTAGCTAAGTGTGGAGATGCATCACACCAAGCCTGTTATAAGACAAGAGTGCTGAAGCGAGTACCAAGACTCAAGACAACACTGTGACTCAAGTTGCACACGACTCATCTTTATGGGTGCTCCCGAGTGCGGGCAATTTAGAAATTACTTCAGATTCTCTGTTACCATCAGTCTGACTGCTGTGAACACCAACTGCTGCCCTCCGCTGGGGCCAGCACACTCCACTGCTACAGGGCAAACAGGCACTGCCAAAACACTGCACCAAGAGGGTAGCTCCAGCTTCAAATACGCAAAAGCTATTTCCAGTTAGTTTCCTCAGAGAAGCTCCTCTTTCTTATATTGCAGGAACCGCTGGACATGACTCACTGCATATTGTTTGTTCATTTTGCTATATATATATTTCCCAAATGCTATTTTAAGTCACATTTCTCCCTTATGCTCCTAGCAAGTTTACTGCACAAAAACAACCCTCTAATTTTAATTTCATATTTAACCAAAACAAGTGTGATGTGGCTCTGTTCACTTCAATAAAGCTATCTTGATTTATAGCATGCATACAGATATAAGAAAAGCAGTCAGAGGGGAAGACATGGGGGGTACTACCAAACAAAGGGGGCAACAAAGTAGGCAGCATTTCATACAAAGCTCCCTGCATTCTGCCTCTTTAACAAAATGTTTCCATACCAACCAAGGTCAGTTCCTGCAGATGGTTCACATCTATTTCCTTCCTCCTCTAACCAGAATCCACCGCATAGGCTCTTCCTAAACTTCTGGCCATAAAGTGCCTAGTGCAGCCCCTTTTTAGTACCTACTACCTGACTTTTTAACCCCACTGTTTCACACAGTTCTTCCTCTTTCCTTGCCTTAATCTTACACTCCCTTCTTTGAAAATCAGGATACAGAGTCATCGTCAAAGGGTAACTGCAAAGATTCCTTCTAAAATTATAGAATAATTCAGGTTGGAAGGGACTTCTGGAGGTCATCTGGTCCAATTCCTACTAAAAGCAGGACCAACTTTGAAGTTAAATGAGGTTGCTCAGGGCATTGTCCAGCTGGGTTCTGAGTACCACCAAGTACGGAGATAACACAATCTCTCTGGGCAGCCTGTGCCAGTTTTTAATCATGCTCACTGTGAAAGTAATCACAATTTCCTTACATCCGGTCATACTGTAGATCTTGCTACAACTTAAGAGGGCTTGCCTCCTGTTCTTTAGCTATGCAGAGTCTGATTCTGTCCTTATTACGTTAGGTAGGTGAAGACAGCACTATGATCCTCTCTTTGCCTTCTCTTATCTGGGTTAAAAAAAGAAAAAACCCTCAGTACTCTCAAAGCCTCTTCGCAGCAGCATGCTCCAGCTCATATCTTAGGGACCCCTCCACTAGACTCTCTCCAGTTTGTTAGTCTCTCTCTTGATCAGGGAGACTCAGAACTCCAGATGCAGCCTCACGAGTACCTCACAGAAGGGAAGAATCACTTCCCTCAACTGCTGCCTATGCTTTTGCTAATACAACCTGGTATGCAGTTGGCCTTCATTGCTGCAAGGACACACTGCTGATCCAGGTTCAACTGGTCATACAGTGGGACTCCCCACATCCTTTCCTGCAAAGCTGCTCTTTGTCCAGGTGATCCCCAGCGTGTACTGTCACATGGGATTATTCCACCAATACAAAAAATACAGTACAAAAATACAAGGCTTCACATGAAAGCACAAAACTTTACATTTGCCTCAGAACATCACAAAGTTTCTGTCGGCCCATTCCTCAGCTTTTTGCCTCCCCTCTGAACAGCAGCCCCGATCTGGTTTAATTTGTGAAACAAGGGTACAGTCTGTCCCCTTATGTAGGTCACTGATAATGATGTTAAACAGCAACAGCCCCAGAGGAACATCACTAATAACCAGTCACCACATAAATTTTGAATTGTTGACCACTACCCTTCAAGCCCTGGGGTTCAGCCAATTTTTCACCCGCTTTGCAGCTCACCTATCATTCCATACCTCCCCAATTGTCTACAAGGATCCTACAGGAGACTAAGTCAAAAGCCTTGCTAATGCCAAGGTAAACAACATCTACTGCTTTCCTCTTGTTCCCTGAACTAAACTTTTCATCATTGAAGACAATCAGACTGGTCAGGTACGGTTTGCCTTTGGTAAGCCCATTCTTGATAGTCCCAATCGCCATCATCTCCTTCACATGCCTAGAAATTGCTTCCAGGCAAATCTCCTTCATAACCTCCCCAGGGACTGAGGTGAGACCAACTAGCCTCGAATAACACAAATCTTCCTCCTCGCCCTTTTTGAAGATGGGCATCTCATTTGCCTTTCTCCAGTCACCAGGCACCTTCTCCAGTTGCCACAACCTTTCAAAGACAGGAGAAGGCAGCTTTGTACTGACATAAACCACTCCTTAGCATCCTTAGATGCATTTCATCTGATCCCTTGGACATTTAGTTATAGATATTTTTTATATGAAAGGTAAACTTGTAAAAAATATAACAGATACAGTAGGGCATAGCACATATTCAAAACAGACATAACTTTATACACAACAGTTCAGGATTTTTGGAATAACCTTTTGTAGACAAAACCCCAAACAATCAACTCACCCTCCACTACCGAAGGATCTGCTTTTGGTAGTTTGAGGATACTTGGACAGAGCAAGTCCCTCTCCATCACTTCTTCCTTGCCTTACCTGGGGACAGGAAAGAGATGGGGAGATATGACCTGACTTCGAGGCCAAATGTAAGCTGACCCTCATATGGTTCGGAGAAGCCTTAAGGAAACGTGGATATGTTAATTTTGGATTACCTCCTATATCTGACGCAGAACTACAGAGCTGGGCTGGAAACATTTCTCCCATCAGTGTACAACGGACTTCATCATCTCTCTCTGCCATCTCTGATTAGCCTTCTAGGTCTTTTATTCCACCATCTCTGCATGAGATCTGTCCTGTTTAAAAGAAGACATAGGCTGAAGTAACCAAGAGAGGAAAGAGAAATATAAAAGCCTGCCAGGTTCCACTGGACTCTTCCCACTGGAAACAGGATTAATCCTTTCCTTACACTGCAAAGTAAGGGGGGTGGGGAGGAAGGATGTGGCCCATATGTATCAACACAGCCAGACAAATGCAACAGGTTTGGCTAATTTGAAAGAACCGAGCCATTCCAGAGGGAGGCCCAGAGCTGTTGCATTATTAATTAACTGCTACTTTCCCCCAACACAAGGCAAGTCCACTAGGGCCTATGTTGCATCTGCTATGTTGTCAATGGGACCCTCCTCTTTTTAAAAGGAACACTTGAGTGGTAACAAGAAGTGTGAGAGCTACAGCTGAACAGCTCAGTGTTCTTCTGAGGGCATCACTGGTGTTTGAAGAGGGCTTTCACTGCAGAAAGCTGCTCCTACCTTCTCAGCCACAGATCCCCCCAAAAAACCCCCAAATTACTCACAATGGTGCCTGTGATTCCACAAGGCTTGCTCTTACATTCAAGAGGAACTGGGCTGGTGTTATGCCATGGTTCCTAGTGCACGACAGATGTTTTGCTGCAGGTGAAATGCAGGGAAAGGAACAACCTCACCAGTGCACCCCAGGTAACATTTTGACCTGAGTGTTATAAAACTAAAACCTTCACTAACTTTTTGCCTCCAGAAGGATGATTTGCATTTATGAACCTGAGGTTTAAAAAAAAATTTTAAAAAAATCTCTGTTTCAAAGACAATTCCAGAGAGCAGTCTCAACCCACATCCCTCATCTACTAACAGGAATTTCACCAAAAACAGCATGTTGTGAGGGCCTCACTGCTCTCTGCTGCAAGCAGTGGGAAGGTCAAAAGGGAAATAAAAACCAAAGTCATTTAGAAACCAGCTGAACTAGTTTTTTTTTAATCACTTCCTGAGCCACAAAATCAAAGAGACATACAGAATTAACAAGGACACAAATACAGCAGTGTACCAACTTCAAATGTTATGAATTCCCAGCTATTCCCACCTTAACCCTTACTCAGGAGCCTTTACCTGCTCCAACAGCTGCCTCAGACCCAGCTTAGTGGAAGTGTTTTGCTCTCAGCAAGATCAAACTTTAACCCAAATTTCAGCTATAGCCTCTGCTCCACAACCATATCAGTGGATGCTCCAAAATTATTTAGGTAGCACCTTCCGAACACTACTTCAAACTTGGCTCTTCAGCTCTGCTTCACGTAACCCTAAGTCAGCAACCTCTGGCTGCCTAGCAGAAAGCTGCTGCCAGAGTCAACACTGAAGTCCCTACCACAGGTGGCAGAAGTCACTGAATCTCTAACTTTCACCCTCAGCCTCATGTCTTTCATTAACCTCATCCCAATCTCACACTTAAACCCTTCCCAATTCTGGCAGGCTAGTGATTTCTGCCTTCCCCAGCAATGACTCCCTCCCACTGTCCTCCACAGGCTCAAGCCAGGCCCTGACCCTGACTGGCAGGGTGACAAACACCAAACGAACCCTAATTCAAGCTCATTATGCCCTCATGGCTCAGCTGCATACCCAACCCTAAATGTTGGCCCTTTTTCTTCTGACATAATTTTAACAGAGAGCAGCTGATTGACTGATTCCAATGCATTCTCTGCAGCGAGGAGTTGGCAAAGTACAAGATACCCAAATTTTGCTATTCAAAATCAGTTGGGGCATTTTTTGGCTGTTTTTCAACAAAAAAATGCGGAGAACCACATGCAGCAGCACATGTGGTTTTAATGTCACACCTCCTGCACTTTGGTAAGCCCAAGAAGAAAAATGGTGTCTCGGAGTGAAGCAGAGAAGCCCTGCTGCCTCTCAACTTTTTACTGCTGCGGGCCCCATCTCCCCGAAAGCTACTGTGCACCCCACAGCAACGAGCAGCAGCTGGCTGGTACAGTAGCCCGGACCATTTGGGACCTAGGAGAGCTAATTCCCTGGTCCACTGCGGTCTTTCTGAACTCTAAGAGGAGTTCCCCTAACAGGCTCATTCCAGGTTTTCATGCCACTGACTTTCGGAAGGGAAGAGGACACTGAGCTAGTCCAGTAGTAACTGATGAGTCCGATTTTGCTTTTTACATCAAACTCTGACTCACCCTGCACAGATACCAACTCGCAATTCTCTCTTAATTGGGAAAATCACTAGGATAGTACTCACTGCCAAAATTCTGGGTCATAAAGTCATTCTCTGACTCAGAAGAAGGTTTACAACAGCTGTGGCAGTGATATGTACTGTAGGTGAGTCATGTTGAACTATTAGCACAAACATAAGAACCTTAGAAAACAAATACATAAAGAATTGCACTGATCCATCTAAATTATAATCTTACATTTGTTATTCTATAGCAAAGGACTTGACAATGTAAAACATTTGTGCATTCAGTTTTCAGGAATGCAAAATTTAAAAAATAAAGTTACTAAGACACTTCTCGTCGTATGAATCCCAAGCAGCTTTTTAAATTCAGAGGCTAAAATTTTAGCTGATACAAATTTTCTGGCAGGCATTAAATTTGTGGAGGCATACTGATTGAAAACAGCTCAGAATCTGATTCTAGATTCATGGGACAAAAACCTATGTTTATTGATTACGTAACTGTGAATGCAGATATGTTTCAAGTGCAGCATGCAATGTATCTAACAGCACATAAATTATTCCATGTTTATTCAGAAGTGGAAAATGCCCTGTTCAATTTAAATTGTAGGAGAGATTTAGATAGACAAATACTATTGGGCTTTCCGGTCAAGATTCCGATAAATAAAATTAAGAAAACGTAAAAAATATTAAGTAACTTAGAAGTAATTTCACTGACTTAGTAGGCCTCCATTACCTGAACATTTAATCCTTTGACTCTCCAGTAAGTTAGGCAAGTAAAACTAACATCACAAATCAAATTCAACAATATTCATGCCAAAACACTAGGAAAACCTCTGGTCCGCAGCCAGAGGTTGTGAATTACATGTTTAACAAGTTACAACGTTTTTAGGGACAACTGATCCGAGGAACAAAAGGATTGCAAGGCTACCTCACAGTACCGGTTATCACTGGAAAAACCAAGTGGGCTTAAAGCAATCTTTGAGCTCCTTTCCGTCCTCCTATTACTTCTGGACAAGAGTCTTGGTTCAAGTATTACATGCTGGGTTTTTATTGGTACAAAATGGGTTGTCTTTGGTGCAGCAAAGCAGGTTTATAGATGAGGAATCAGCCACCTTGCCTACACGTAAGGCTACAGTCACGGCTCTGGTTTAAGAAGGCATTGAGCTTCCACCTCCTGCCCCGGGTTTTGTCACCCAGACTTGAGCTGACGAGGGGCACGCCTTCATCCACCTCAGCACAAAGTCAACCACACTAGCTAAAGCATTCACAATAAGCCACAGGGACCCACGTCTTCTAGCCACCGTTCAGACGCGGCCCCGGGAATTTGGGGCTGAACGGCAGGGACGAGCCCCTGAGGTGGGGCAGCTGCGCCTTACAACGGCCTCTCCCCGCTCCAAGAACATAGACGGGGGCGGGGGGGGGGCCTTGGCAGCCTGCGGCCGCCAGCCTCCCCTCGCTCAGGAGCCAGCAGCCCACAGAAGAGCTGCGGGCGGACGCCCCGGCGCAGGGCTGCCCGCGGCTCGCCGCCATACACCCACCTGGGCCCCTGGGGCCTCACTGCGGCAGGGCCCGCTCCGGCTCTCCCGGGGGCCGGGGCCCGCTTCTCTCGGCCGCCGGCGGGCGCTCCCGCTCCCGCCTGGCTGTTTCATTCATGCTTTCTCCTTCGCCATCTCCCTTTCTGACTGAGGGGAAACGGGAGCGCGCGTGGGCGGCCGCTGGAAGGCTCCCTGTCAGTCAAGCGGCCGAGCTGAAAAGGCGGCGAGCGAGGGAGAAGGAGGGAGAACAGGTTTCCCGGGGGAGGGGGCGGCTGTTGTCGCTGCCGCTGTCAGCCTCGCAGCCCTTCCCCGGGGCATTTGCAGAGACGGGGTGGGGGAGCGGTTTTGCACGACAGATCTTCCCGCCTCGGAGGGAGCCGGGGGGGGCGGG
>VZSC01014221.1:61891-82158 GCA_013398225.1 Steatornis caripensis | reverse complement strand
GGGGGGGGGGGGGGGGGGGGGGGGGGGGGAGTGCGGGAGCGCGGCTCCTCTCTTTCCCGCTCATCACCTGTTCCCCCTCCACACACACCCACTCAGGGGCGACGGTGGGGGGGGCCTGCGGCCACTGCGTCTGGCGAGAGCGCCGAGCGGAGGGGTCTGTGCCTCCGGCGGAGGGGAGGCAGGGCGCTGTGGCGGTGTGCGTGTCTGTGTCTGCCGGGGGCTGCGGGGGCGGCGCGCCGGCGGAGGGGGCTCCCGCCCCCGCCGCTCACCGGAGGGCGAGCCCGGTGTGTGTCAATGGTGGGGTGCGGGCGGGGGGGGACGTGGGGCGGCGGGTCCCCCTTGGCTCTCCCCAGGGCTGGGGAACTTCCCGAGGCTGAGGGGCGCTTCGTAGTCCCTGCACCAACCGGCCCGCTGAGGGGGTTTCGTGGAGAGGCGCAGGGCAAGTCGTAACGGTTCTGGCGGTCGTAACGGTTTCGGGAGGGGGGCCGGCCGGCGNGCGGGGGGGGGGGGACGTGGGGCGGCGGGTCCCCCTTGGCTCTCCCCAGGGCTGGGGAACTTCCCGAGGCTGAGGGGCGCTTCGTAGTCCCTGCACCAACCGGCCCGCTGAGGGGGTTTCGTGGAGAGGCGCAGGGCAAGTCGTAACGGTTCTGGCGGTCGTAACGGTTTCGGGAGGGGGGCCGGCCGGCGTGTGCGCTTCGCAGCAGGCTGAGGCGGGCAGGGCGCTCGGCAGCGGGGAGGGGAGGGGTGCGGGCGGCTTCTGGCGGCGGGAGCGGGGGCGCCGGTGCAGTGCGCAGCAGGGCTGGGGGCTCGGCAGGGGAGAGGCGAGGCGCGGCGCNATGGGTATAGCAGCTAGATAGTGCGACCTTCTGCTGACCTGTTGACGCAACTGCATGTATTAACGAGAACTCATGTTTTTGACACAAACTCACCCTTCAGGAGTAAGCAACTCACTTAAGTTACAGGGAGATTGTGATTGGCCTTATCTATCATCAGACAAACACCTTCAGACTAGCCTTGTCAATCACTGCAATATAATGAAGCCGTTTAGACCATTGGGTGCGAGGCTGGGAGGGACGGCGCAGGTGGGGGCGGGCGCGGCAGGCGGCGGCGGATCCCCGGAACCAGGGAAGGGAGGTAAGGCTGTGCCGCGCTGCGGGGGGCGCCTGCGCGCCGGGGGCTGCGCCTCCGGCCGGCGGCGGGCAGGGCACGTCCCTTGCTTGGCTTTTCCTGCAGCCGCTTCCAGTCTCGTCCTGCTGCACAGAGAGGTGCAACAGCAGCAGCCCGGTCCCCCGGGAGAGGACGGTGCTCGGAGGTGGGCAAGCTGCACTAGCCCGGCCTGTGCGGTGCGCGCAGGGGCAGCTGGGCGAGGGGCCGGGCAGACGGGGAGCAGCCGGCAGTGCGTTCGCGCTCCCGCGGTCTCCACGCAGCTGCCCATGAGCCTGCGAGGGGCGCGGAGGGCGGCTGGCAGTCCGGCTCCTGCCGCGCCGCTTACAGCCCCGAGGCGCCCACTCCGCTCGCTGCTCTCCGCCAGCCGGCCGCGGGGCCCGGGGCGGGCTGGCGGCGCTCGCGGCGTGACTGTTCCCCGTTCTACCCCGCCGAAGAACGCGCCAAGGCAGCGAAGCAGGGGCTGGCGTATGCGCCTCGCGGGTCTCGCTTGGGAAGCGCTGGGATTTTTGGCGGAGGCTGCTTTGTAACCGGCGTAGTCGTAGTTCGCTGCTGGCTGCAGTTAAAATTTTAGCAGCAGCGGCAACAGCTTTGCGATGCTTTCCGGGAATATTGCTGCCTTCGAGCTGATGTGTGGTACGCTGCCGCCTTCTACTAGATGGCAGTGCTGAGAGCAGGATAGTTGGCGTTGTAGATGGTAAAGTGTTGCGAAGCCGGGGACTTAGGTGCAGCTGGCTTTTGGTGGCGGTTATGGTTGGAAGAGAAGATGCTTCACTTATGCCCTGTGAGCTTATTTGCAATTGAGAGGGTTTTCTCAAACTTTACGTATGGTTGTCTTGTTATGCAGTTAGGTTTTAGTGAGACTGTGATCCTTACCTTATATTTGGAAAGGAAAACCAAATTTAGTAGGTTAAGCATTTGTATTACAGTGTTATTTCCAAAGTTTCTCAGGTTTGGATCTAGCCCCACTGGCTGCCACTTGATTGGCAGAGCTTTACAGCTGAGGGTCAGATTCAGTGCTTGCGTTAGAGCAATAAATTACTAATCTGAAATAAATGTAGCTGCATTACCCTCTTTTTATTTCAAGAGTGTTGAATATACTGAGGAAGCAATTTTTTTTGTTTGATCCGTGTTTTGTTAGGCTGTTTGACGTAACTTCTTTGTTGTATAAATTATATGGTTAATGAATCAAGTTGAAATCTTGGACAGACCCAGCGCTTACGTTGATTTCAACAGAAGTTACATGATGGAGTGCTGAATTTTACAGTGTGGGATATCTGAAATAAAACCACTTCTCTTTGCTTGCCCTACGCTTGTTTTCCAGTTTGTTCCTTTGTAGTAGCAGAGCGTAGTGCTTTTGCCAATGTTTTCATTGATATATTTGAATTCGGGTTGTATATCTGAAGCAAAGGATTGTTCAGGGGCTCTAATATGTGCCCATTGAGAGAGAGAGAAAATTTAGCCTGTTGACTTGAATGTGAATAAAATGGACACCAGAACTCTTAATTTGTATTTGCATATAATGAGTCCCAGCATTTTCAGTAGGTATGTGCAGGAAGGTAAGCACATAATCTTTGCTTGTTTGATTCATTTTGTTATAGTTGAATAGGCGTTATTCTTCGTAGTATTTTGTTGGTAGTGATGGGATTTTTATACTTCTCATTTAGCATTATCATTGTGGTTTAAGGGCTAAGCTTTAAAATGTTTGTCACTCCACTGCAGAGAGATTTGCCAACTGGATGTCATGCATGTAAAACTAGAACAAGAGCCTTTAAATAGCAAGACCATCAATTTAGTAACAATTTAGTGTGATAAATACACAACAGAATACACAACAAGAATGCAAATCTGAATGATTATAGCATGCATCTTTTGATACTAATATTGATAAAGTACAAAGCAGAAAAGCAAATAAACACATTCAGCTTTTAAGTACCTAAACTGGTTTGAAATGGAAGAGCTGTTTTCTGTTATGCAGTTTATGCTTGAAAAAAAGGGAGGAGGAGGGAAGAAAAAGTTATTTACATGCATTTATTTTGTTTTCTGGATCTCAAAATTCCATTATGTAGCAGGATGCTTTCCAGAATCTGCTTTCTCAGTATCTGGAAAGGCAGATGTTGCTGCAGGAGCAGCAATTACACTGATTTGCAGCACATGAAGGAGAAAACAAAAAAAAAATCTGTTCTGACTTTCTGCCTAAAAAGATCGGCCATTTAGCTCTGTTTTGGGCTTGTCAACAGAAGAGATGAGATAAAGATGTTACCTTTGTTCAACACAGGGAGTGAAGTTAGTGTACAAATTAGGAAATTTCTGTTTCCAGAATAAAATTAGTAAATTCTCCTAACAGACTACATTAAAGCGTTCCACCTGCTTGGCTTTACCTTGCAATTGTCCACAAACAAACCCTTGCCAAACACCGGGAGTTTTCCTAGGTTTTGTTGGTTGTAAGCTGCTTAACCAGATAGCTCTGTCCTGTGGGATATTGAGTCAAAGGCAGAAGAGGCAGTGGAGACTAGCGCCCTGTAGGCTTTTGTGGAAGAGGCTTTCTGATTTGTAGCTTTTTAAAAGGTGCATGACAGAATCCCATCTTCACTAAAATCACTGAGAGTTTTGCTAAAAAGAGTTCTTTTTCTGTTCACTTCTTACCCTGTGTAGACCACAACCAAGTGTGGTCTGCACCCAAGATTCAACCTGTGATAGAGCTTGGTTTCAGCTGATGCTTTAAATTTAGTTTTCAGATATGAAGTTTTTCTACTTTAGAGGATGTTTGAGACTCCCAGCAAATAAAACATGCAAGTGAAAGTTAAGAACTGAAGAGCTGGTTTGTACTAAAGGATCTTTAGCAGAGTAAGGCCAGAAGAGGTGCAGAATATATGTATGCTGTATGTGTGTGTGCTACCGTGTAGTGAGTGAGCCATGATATTCAAGAAAGGCAAGGATCTTAAATGTCTCTGGAAGGTGACAGGATTTTTTATCTCACTATGGAGCTCAGGCATAGTAATTCTTTTTTGGCTCTTTTCAGACTCCTCCCTTAATGGTACGGAACCAACATGACCTGTGACTTTGAGCAACATTTTAAAGAGCTAGTATGGTAATAATTTGCATGTTAGAAGTCAGATTCGAGCTCCTGCGTTGTAAGGCTCCTGATTTGTGACCAGCTAGAATTACAGTAAGTAGTTCTGTGTGTTCTTGGTTTGTGTCTTTTTTTCCTCTTAGCCCTTCCTTGCTTAGTGATCTGCTGCATGTAACCTGACTCCTAACCCGTTTGGGGCAGGAGCAGCCTTTCATAACTTCTTGCGGTGGGGCTCAAATCCCTGTTCACAGCTCTGAGAGTGGTGTAACAGAAAGTAACAGTCTGACCATGGTTTAAGGTCAAGGGTAGCTGCCCAGAATATTTAGCGTTTTTAAGAGACGAACCTCTAGCATAAAGAAAATTTTCTTGTTTTCTTTGTGATTCCTTATGATACCTAGTTTCATGCTGTGTTTATGGGTATAGCAGCTAGATAGTGCGACCTTCTGCTGACCTGTTGACGCAACTGCATGTATTAACGAGAACTCATGTTTTTGACACAAACTCACCCTTCAGGAGTAAGCAACTCACTTAAGTTACAGGGAGATTGTGATTGGCCTTATCTATCATCAGACAAACACCTTCAGACTAGCCTTGTCAATCACTGCAATATAATGAAGCCGTTTAGACCATTTTTTCTATAGGAATTGAATATGTGATGCTGGGATCAAGTAGCAGTGAGTGCTAGAAGGAGTGACAACTGCAAATAGTATCTTTTATGTGCATTCCTTTGTTTAGGATGATACCTGTCTTCATAATCCTGTGCGTGCAAAATTGGTACTTCTGGATGTGCCAGAGGTTCAGACAGATTTTGAAAGCTTCAGTGCAAAGTCACTACTAGCTGCAGTGTGCAGAGCCTGCTCTCTAGTTTTGCCCACTGTTGCACAGACATCTGACCTGTCACTATCAAAACTGATGTCTGCGTGCATATACCACTTCATCAAACTGCTTAAGCTATGACACAGCTAGTCTTAATTACACTGCTTTTTTAAATAATTCAAATGTTGTAATTTGTCTGACACTAGAATTGTTCTACTGCTCATTTGTCCACAGATCATGTTTCATTAAAAGTGCTGATGAGCACCCAGGACTCTGAAGACAGCAGTTTTATGCAAGATAAGAATGTTCCTTAAAGAAGCTGATGGAGGATTGAGCTCCAGAGTTCCTGGCAGACACTGACAGCTTAAGATGGCACCATAGTCTAGTCTGAAATTGTAAGTCTTAAGGAGCACTAGACGTCCTTGACTTAACAAGAAGTTACTGCACTGAAGAAACTTCATAGTGGGCTAGAGTCTGCTTTCAGGACCTGTGCCCATGCATTTGTTTCTGATCGGTTACACTAACATAACTATGGAGCAACTAGGTTTTCTCTATGTGTGAATGTAAATTGAGAAACAAAGAGAATCCTCTATGTTAGAGGAAGTAATTTTATTTACCCTGGTGAACCTGAGATCTGCACCCATCATTTCTGAACTACTTAGTTTCTAGAACTGCTAGGAAAACTAGGGAATGAATGGCGTAATCTTTACAGCATGGCTGAAACTACTGGTTCCAAAGGAGTCTCCATTTTGAAAGCTGTGTGTTCCAAAGATATTAGTTCATTTGCAGAAGGCTGTTTGAAACCTGCAGTTGACAGAGGTCATGAAATCACTGATGTAATGAAATACGCAAAATATTTCATATGAATGATGTCCATACCCTTGCAAAGTCTTTTTTATCACTGAGGCTTTTTGCAGTTTAAGGCCCTGTCAGTAGGGGATGGGTTACAAGCCCGGAGGCTAGAACACTAACACTGCGTATTATGTCTTGAAATACATTATACAGTTGTAATTGCAGTATTTAATACAAAAATAACGCTATACTTGGCAGATACAAGATTGATAACCCCTCCTGGGGAGGGGGAAAAAAAATCAGTATTAGTGGATACTTTAGTGGGCAAGTCCAGTGGACTTAGATTTCTCCATTTCAAAAAGTGGACTAATGTTCTCTCTGGCCTCCGTTTCCTTTCACCTTCATTACATGCTTCTTGTAAGACACACTAACTGCAGAAAGCAATCTTGGCAAAGTATTTTTCTATTTGTAAGTGGGCAGTGATCAAATCCTGTCTTTGTTTCCTGTGTGACCCTGAGAGATGCAGGAGATGAATGTATTTCATTGGGAAGTGGTGGGCTACTTTACATGTGAGAATTTGCTAACATTAGCGTACCAAGCTTATTTCCGGCATGTGCTCACTTCTTACAGAAGTAGACTGTGAACATGGAAATGTATATGCCTGAATATTCAGAACGGCTATTCTGGTAGGTAGCCCTATGTAAACGGACTCTTAGATCTGAATTACTGTTACAGAAGTTGGTGAAATCGCATCTAAACCTGAAGGAGAATAAAACAACAAAAGGACCCCAAGAACAATGCAAGTTGAAGCATAACAAAAGCACAAAGATCTTCAAAGTACATGTGCTTTGGTAAAGATACGTATTTTCATCTGTAAACCCAATATTAGAAGTTAAGGTTAAATGTCCTGTTAGATATCCACTCCTTTGTTTGTTCGTGTCTGTGTAGTGGACAGAATACCTTCTATTTAGAAGAATATTTTTCTACTTGCAGTTGTAGCTGTTTATTCAGGTTGTGATGCTGACTTAAATCAATAACATATAAAATTGTTTGAAATAAATGGCAAAGGAGCAGACATGGAACAGTGGAGGCTGTTGATGCATGCAAAGCAACAAGATGCTTGAAGGAAATTGTCCTTTAAAAAAAAAAGTAAATTGTTTGTAGGAATTTTGGTAAAAAAATTGTTATACTCCAAGGGAGCCAAAATTTTGGTAAGTATTTTAGATTTGCTTTGTAATACACGAGTTCTAAGTTAAGTTTTTCATGTCAAGCTCCTAAGTACTTGGCAGTGGAGTATTTGCACTGTGGGACCACATCAGCCTGTGAAATCATTGCAAATGAGAGTTGAAAGAAATATTACAACAGATTCAGTGTCGGCCTGTGAGTTAAAACCTATTCTAAAATTGTGATTGAACTTAAATTTAAAATCTTTTGGAAAAGCATATTTTTATTGAGGAGATATAATTTGGAATGTTTTGATTACCTTCAGCTATCTCATTGATACTTTCTTTTGGGTCTTTCTTTTTTCATAACCTACCTGTATGGTTTCTGACATTCTTAGAAGCAGAAACTTGAAACTTTCACATCCTTAAAGACTCACTAAAACCTTACAGGACCATTTGTATTTACTAATATTAAGTGTGTACATAACTTCTTTTGTTATTGAAACTGCAGCATATTACTTATGCTACAGTTTAATGTACAGTTTAATTCTCTGTTGATTTCACATCTTAGCAGGGGCGGCTTAGATGAATTTAGATAATTAATTCATTTGGACGAATGTATACCTCACTTCAAAAATGAAGTTGTATCTTACTTTTTCCCTAATTCCATACCCCAGAAACTAACTGTCCTTGTGGTTTCTACCCTGAGACAAACATTTCTTTTTTCCCTGGAGATAGTCGCTGTTCCCCTTCAGTGGAAGAACGTACTCTGTTTGTAACACCAGCGATATCATGAGCCTCCAATGGTTTCTTACAATTTGTCAGGAAATACAAATGCTGGCATTTTGTGAAGAAGCAGAGAGCTTTTTCAGATATCATTGAACAACCAAAACTATGGAAAAAGCTCAGAATTTTGCACGGTGAGAGTATTTGTTCTGAACTGTATCTCAGGTGCTGTAAATAATAACTATTTTCATAATAGATGACTTGCAGTCTGTAAAAGCAGGTCATTCCAATTACTATCTTCTTTCTTTTCCTGTTGCTTCAATGGCAGGAGATTTTTAGCAACCAACAGCACTGCAGACTTTTTTAGGTGGAGGTGAATCTTAAGGATGTAAGATAAGGGGAAGGCTCCATTGGAGTATAACAAGATTTGGATCCTTTTGGAAAGCAGGATTCAAAAAACAGATGGGCTAAGCCAACAGTAAGTAGCTTTTTTTTTTTGGCAGGAAGATACTTACCTAACTTCAATCTTCAAGATGGATTGGTTTTTGTAGCTCCATTTTTGCTTCCCACCAGCTTGCCAGAACCACAGCTTTACTTCACATGTGTAGAATGACAGTTGTAAGTGAACAGTAAGGGGGTGGGGAGATGAGGGGTTGAGAAAAGTACAGGAGAGCGGAACAGTCCATTGAAACTGATCACTGATCCCAGCAGCTGGTCTTCAGAAATTGGATTGTCACAAGCAGTCTGTGGGTTGTAGGTTGACACTTTTCATGTGCAGCTGTGGTGACGACACACAAACACCAGAAGCTTTTTCACACAGCCACTCTGCAGACCTATTCTTAGAGTTTGCTGTTGAGTAGCTACCTACTCAGAAGGCAGGCAGCTGGATCTCCCTGGATGCGTTCCCTGTGTTTCTCCATCGGTAATGAAATTTTGCGTCTCATAATGGTGTCTTGGACTTGACCAGAATTTGGGCTATTTAAAATACAGGCATATACTCCCATAAAATAATAATGAAGGCAGACTATTGCAGACCTACCAGTGGGAGTGAGAATCCTTATGGGCTTGAGGTTTCATTGTTCTCTGCTCTTGCAAGATTTAGGGCACAGTGTTTAGTTCAGGACACTTAGAAGTAAGCTAGGCATCTTGATTCAGCCTCTCTAAGAGAGTGCTTGTTTTGCCAGAGATGATATTTGAAGCGTTCTCTCGAATGTATGATACCACTCTTGAATTTACTGTCAGTTTACTGAATTACACTTGCCTGTTTGGCTCTTTGGGTTTTTTTGTTTGAGTTTTTTTTTTTAAATACAGGTAAATAAAATACGCGTAATATTTTTTCTAGCATCATCCAGAGATTCTGGGAAAGGGAATCCATTTTATTCGTCAGGCAGTACATTTTTTTCTGATGGTTTTGCAGAACCCTTTTTACTTTTGGGAACAGAGACTTACTGCTTCCTTCCTGTACTTTGACTTGTTGCGTATGCCTAGATTTGTTTATTTTCTTTTCCAGAACATCTTCCATTTGGTACTCCAACAGCATCTGTTCCCTCACTTCTGGTCTCTGTGCCTATTACCAAGCTGGGGCTTGGCTGCAGCTGTCTTTTAGGAGCAGAGCCTTCCTTGCCAGTGCAGATTGCTGCCACCATTCCATTACGCTGACTGAAGCATTTGCTCCTTAAGTTTGATAATAGCAAGCCAGAGAGGTGAAATAATTTAAGTAGTTGGCCTGTTCCAGTCCTCTTCTAAACATGGAAATCAGAGCCTGCAAACATTCATAAGATGAAACATTGGCACAGACATGATAACTTCTGTGAAACTGCAGGTGTGACTACTTTGTTATGAAACTGCTGGGAGCTTCATGAATTATTGTAACAAATCCTGTGACTAAAAAGCATCTAATGGCTATTTGATCCTGCTGGTGATTGCTTCTGCACTTCAGAGCCAATTTAATATGTCTATGTAATTAAAATAGTTAACGTTTTCTTTTAAATTAGAGGGGGCTTCTCACATACTTACACGATGCTTAACTTGCACTGACATACCTGAGGAGTTGAGTGCCCAAATGCTGTGTGTATTTTAGTCCACCATTTATTGTCTTAAACCATGTTTTCAGACCCTTAAGTGCTCTGTTCTTTGTGGTAAATTACTGCAAGCATGTGTAATGTTCTCAATGCTATGTATGTTTTATAACATCTCTAGTTTATGTATTTTTTCCATGAAGTAGGCACTGCCATTTGTTCTTAACTTTCATCTCTGTTGAGCTTTAAGCATCACGTACAACAGTGTATGTCCTGAATTTTTTAAGGAAAAAACATTGTCCCTTTGAATTTCGTATGTGCTGTCTGGCACCCTAACCCCTCAGAGTCCTCACTGGAAACGCTGTAGATCTTGCTGCTGAATACAGTTTTGGCCGTTTGCCACAGTTCTGCATGTTGCCAGTGGGCAGCAGATCACAAATGGCGATTCAGTGCTCTGAAGTTTTGTAGTGATGCTAGATAATGAGAGAACCAGCAATTAAGCAACAGTGTTTTATTTGCAGTGTGTTCTGTGCAGCTCAGAACATCAGTTTCCAGTCTGTTATCCTTGAGTGGATTGGATTGGATTAGATTAGATTAGCTTGCATTAGATTAAATTGAGAACTGTTGCTTTGTATTAGTCCTGGTCATGACTTTAGTGTTACATAAAGGGGTTTTTTAACCCCCAGAATTGTGCCAGTGGTAAGGTACTGATTCAGGCATGGTGCTGGTTCCTGTGTTTGGACAGAGGAGACCATTACATTTGTACCCAGGATTTAGAAAAAGATTATCTTCTGCTTGGCAAGCTTGCTTAAAAGTCAGGTCCTGTTAACACCGTCTCTGGCTTTACTGTATTCTGTCACAGCCTACTGGCTTTTATCTGGTGACCTGGGACTTGTAAAGCTCTGCCTACGAGATTGCTGATTACGCTGGGAAGAGAAGGCAGTCCAAAGCTAGCTGGAATAGTGTCTGCTGTCATTTGGGAATTTGCTTTATTAAGGCATCCCACTTACTCAAGTAGAAATTGAGAGCAGATCTCTAAGCTGATTTACTGTCCTTGAAACCAGATGTTTATTCCGGTTTGGAATATAGAGTTTCCTATCTGTGTCTACAAGCTTTTCTTTCTTCATTTTTTTCAGCCGATACCGATCTCTGCTGCTCTGTGCTTGGCTCTCCTCCTTTCCATCTGCATCTGTCACCTCTCCAGCCCAAGCGTCATCTCCTCTAGCTATCTATTTCTCTCTCTTTCTCTCACGAAGAGCTGAGTAACCTTCTGCCACAAAAGCTTCAAACCAAGGAAGTGCAAACTGCCCTGTTTGTCCACTGTATCCTCTCAGATTAGCAGCTTCTGTTTGATGTTGTCCAAGTATGAAAGAATCAACTTTTCCCTAGAAGCTACGGAATCCCTTGTTTGTAAGGGACTTTATCATGCACTGAAATGAGCTGATGGCCACCACTACAGGATACATAAAATAATCATTTGCTTCTGGGTTTTGTTTCTTCCTTGCAACCAACTGGTATGCACATCATGCTCTCTGATTCTGAGAACACAGCAGGTATTTGGAAATGAAATACGATCCTGAAACCAGTATTGGTCCTGGAAAATGCCATGTTAATCTATCCAGCAGTTTCTAGGCTATTTCCTGAAATATCGAACTCAAGCATTGCGTCTAAGTGCTTGTGATTGCCGACTTTCTTCTTTGGTTGTTGCATGATTTTAGGAGCTGATGCTTCCTAAGTTACCAGAGCTAGAGAGGAGCAGACATCTGAGGTCTTGCTAACATGTCAGACTAGATAAAGCCTTGCTTGCTAGTCATAGTGATTTACATGATGTTGATCCTTTGTCCTAGAGAGACATTTTTTTTCCTGTTGTTCAAGAACTAGTCTCAGACCTTAGATCAGTGTAAATTTGAAAGCTCCTCTACTGTGCTAATCTCTTACTGGGTCAGTTTGGAGCTGTTAATTGGTGATAATTCTGAATGCTTAACCCATTTTGTTTGAGGATTTCTAAACCTTTTTCTGGCAGACTGTTCCTCAGTGACACTGGTTGACGTGGCCAGTGTTTTGGGGGAAACAAAGGGATTGAAAGGCAAAAGAAGCTGTTTCTTTTTTGTCTTTTGTGTGCAGCGTTGCCATGAAAAGCAAGGACTGGAAAGGGTGAGAGCAATTGTTCCTGTTCTCCTCTGCAACCACCAGGCATTAACATTTGAAGAATATGATGCAGAAGCAGAGCCCCATGTGCTGATGATCCCCTTTGCGTGAGAGTTCCTTAAAGAAGGAGCCTTACATAAATGATTTTGCTGACCTGTGTTTCTGTGTATGTGCCGTATCATATCTGTGGGTGTGTTGTTAACTGCTGCAGAGAAAAGGAAAAGCGAGAAATCATGTCAGTGCTAGAGCTGGAGAAACTAAGCATCCCCTTTAGTTTTATGCAGGTCATCATTTCTAAGCAAGGTTTAACATCTTTGCAAAACTTAGATCAAGATAACTTCAGAAGTTACCCCAAAATCAAGCTTAATTTCTCTTCGTGTTAAACTTGATGGTAGAAATCCCCCAGATGGCAGAGGGAACAAGATCAGACTACGTGGTGATGGCTTGCAGGTTGGGAAATTTCAAGCCTGTCCACACAAGCAGTAGGTATTTTTTCTTTTTGAAAGGATCCTGATACTCTGCTGGGGGGCAAAAGCTGCTATTGTGTTTTGACTTCAAGTGTTGTCTGTGGAGTGTTGGGAGTGTTGGGAGCAGCTGCTTTGAGCATTATGTATGTATACTTCCTAGAGATCTTATCAATTTTTAAGGCTGTGGCTGCAATAGACTAAATGGATACAATAGTCATACACTGATGGTTTAAGGTGCTGCATTCATCCTTTTGGGATAACCAGCTCTACTCCCTTCAGTGATGTGTGGCACCCTGAGATCAATGGGGCAATTTAACCTGAAAGGCAGCTATTTAGCAAACAGGAAGATGCCGTTTGGTACAATGGTGAAAACAAGAAAACTGTTCTCTTTCTAACATTGTTCTCTGATCGAATCCTTCTTAAGATCTACTTACCATGCTAGTAAACTGGCCTGTTTGTACAAAGGGAGGAATTATGCAGGAAAGCTAGGCTCATCAAGGTTCACGCTGGGGAGACAACAGTGTGTGAAAAGCAGGATTCTGAGTTACAGTATGATTTCTAATCAGATTGCTAGTCAGAATGAGTCTTGATTGTTGACTTATAGGGTCTCGATGTTGTAAATGGTTAAGCTTTTTAAGCCTGGGTACATTAAGGGTGGTCATATTTCATGTATGTGTATATATGGCCCTTTTGGACACTACAAGCTGCAAATACTTAATACAATTAAGTAAAACTAAGACAATAGTGTCTTAATGTGGGAAGTCTTGTATCAGACAGAGTGGGGAGCTCCTGAGTCCTGACCTAGGACCTGAGTTGTCATTCCCAGCTTTTTCTCTAAGAGAAGTTGTAACAGACTTCCCCTATCTTTTGAGCTCTACAGCCCTGGACTCTAGAAGAAACATACTCATTTTTCCATGAATAGGTGCTGAGCTGGCAAAGTCCAGGCAGGGGAGGCTGTGGCATGGCACTGGGACCCTGATACCATTTTGCTGTCACCAGGACATACAGCCACAACGTTGCAGGGCAGAATAAAAGAGGCATCCTCTGATGCCCCACTGCCACTTGGCTGGGGTTCACAAGTGGGAAAGACCTGGCTGCAGCCAAGCCTGAGGCGCTCTGAAGGCTGTTCTTGGGCACACGTGCACTTCTGTAAAGGTAACAGAAATATTGAAGCATACAGAGTGGAGTATCACAGGACATCTAGGGGTACCAGTGCCTGGACCTCAGGACAATGGAGGATGGAACCAGTCAGCAGATGGGCCTCTGTTTGGTGGTGAAACCACTTACTGGCTTTAGTTTGACCTTAGCATCCTTTCTTTTAACTTTACTAGCCTTACTTTAGTACTGAGACCACTTACAGCAGACTTGGATGGTTGTGAAGTGCCTCTGTCTGCTCCATCCACTCTCTTAGTGCTGTGTAACGCTCCTTCCCCTCCTCACTACTGCAATCCATTTCTAAGAGTTTGAAGTCAGAAGCATGCGCTCTGCTCCAGCTGATGGGATTGGAAGCTGTAGGAGCTCCAAATGTGATACTATATATTTTCTAATTAAAGAAACAATGCCAAGATACTGTGAAATACACCACATATAAACATAAAGGGGAGACTAATGCTCCATCTAATGCAAAGTATATTCTGTGCCTAAAGCTCTTATATTTACTGTATATTTCATCATGTTTGGAAGTTTATAGAGCTTATCTTCCTGACCCTGGACTGTAGACATCATCAGCCCTGTGATGGAAGCAGGATCAAGCTCTATAAACCAAGAATAACAGGGCAAGTACAGCTGGACTTTGATCCAGACCTCAAACAGCTATGTGCTTTAATGCCCATTGATACATATGAGTACTTAGACACTGGTAATGCCTCATTCTTTGGGGGGATGCTAGCTACCCATATGTCCTACTGAGATTAGAGTTAAGGGCATTTATCACCTCCAGGATTTGGCCTTAAATGCCTGCCAAAATGTTCTCTGCTTTTAGAGCTTGAAATGGTTCCAAGCTCTTTTTTTTTTTTAATTTTCAAATTAAAACACGAAATCCAATCTAACACTTTCTCCCTACCTTCCTTCCGGAGTCTGTCTTCCTGGACTGGAACCATATATACCATGTTTCAGGATTGTTTTGCTAACATAGAATTAGGATTTATAACGTAAATGCTGACACAACCTTAACTAGCCTATTGTAAATGTGACACTATTCATTAAGGACTCTCTAGGGTGCAGTATGCTCCTTGGTGGATTAGCTTCCTGGAAATTTAATAGCAGTTTGCAAATTGGCATCCAATTTTGGTTTTAGTCTATCTCTTGCTACTATACAAAGCAAATTTGATTCTGATAACATGAGAAATTCTGTTTTACTTCGTTTTACTTTCATTCTGTACTTTAGGCAGGAGGATGAGTCAGCTGAGAGATTCTGGAGAAACAACACAAAGATAGATTGCTTTGTGTCCACTTTGTCTTCTAGAAATTAAACGGGATATTCATGCCCAGCCCTCAGTAACCAGTTGAATTCCTATCTCACCTGTTGGTGAAGCTCAGTTAAGTTCAGAAAAGGCACCTGAGATTTATGTGTAATTTTAGCGTTATTTCTGCCCTATAATTTTATGGAGGTTGAAATAAGCATTATAGGGTCCTGTGGGATTTATTTAGTTCTTGGTACATCTGGAGGCTAGATTATTTTGCTTCGTCTCAGAAAAACATTGAATTGTTTTTATTTGTGGGATGCTACAATATTCTGTACTACTTAAAGGTTATCCATGTAACATCACTGAGGAATAACTTTCTAAACAACTTCATGTACGGACATACTCTTTCTGCAACAGCTATTCTTAAAATACTCATCCTGCTATATTGTGACATAACTTCTATCTGTAGATAAGTTCATGAAAGTTTAATAGTTTTGAAGAGGTCTAATTATAAGAACCAAACTGGCCTATGTAGGAGAAATTCTTTTGTGTAGAATTGCTTAGCTAAAATGTCATTTGCTACAAAGATCAGCATTTATTTAGCTATCATATACTACCTTTCAAAGTGTGCCACCTTAAAAATTACCATTTTGTTTTCAGGTTGTTGGTTGCCAAATACTTTCAGGCCACTTCATTTAAATACCTAAGTGAGAACTAATCTTTCTTGTAAAAATCTGCTTGTTTATCTCTCTCTCTTTTTTTTGAATGAGAGAGTAAATGAATTAGCAAGTTCTTCAAAGTGCTTCACTCTAAACAGACTGTCCCTTTTTAAAACAATTTTATAGGTTCAAAATATTCCCCCCACCCAATCTAGCATTAACCATGAAAATAGCTTAATTTTACTAAATTTTAGAATATGACCAAAGACAAAAGCTTAGTTAGTGATGACATATATTCTTCTGTGTATTCTACTGTGGGTTGACTGATTTGTGAATGTATGTAACTTATGCTCTTTGAGCTCTACAAATGCTGGGAACCATGAAAATGTTGGCTACCTTTACTCATGCCATATGCTTTGGTAGAATGGTGCTTGCTCATGAGCTGATCAGGCTGTTTTGATGGAGACTGAATGCTGCGAGATCATTAATCCACACTAATATTTAATGACAAAACAGTCTTCAGAGTGATACTGCACGAGAGCAGAAAAAAATACTCAAATGAAATACAGCTCTGAAACATCCCTATGAATGCATGAAGACTGTGCTCTGAAGCTTGCTGGATCATCTTGAGTAACCCTATCAACCCCACTTATGGCATGAAACAGAGGAATAGCAAGCAGATTCTGGACTCCTTCAGATAGCCAGTTCCTGCAAAGGATAAAACTAGGTGAGGCTGTTAGGATCTGCAGTGCAAACGTAATCGTCAGTGGAATGGGGATAGGAATGTGTCCAATTCTTTCAAAGTAAGGCTGGTATGGGGAGATCTATAGCTTGCTTAAAAAAATCCATATGTAAATGAGTTTGATGCAAATTCTTAATGTAAACTTAACCATCTAGCAAAAGTGGCTCTAAGTGTCTCTCCATCATGTTTCCATAAACCATTTAACAAGCTCTCTGGACATATGTTGAGTTCAGAATTCCAGCACTTGCATTTGTATGTTGCCTGTAATCTGTTTCTCCTCTTTGTTACTTATGCTTGCCCAGAAGCATACAAATTTCCTTACCTGAATCAACTTAGAATTTCATGGGCAGTGCTGCACTGCTTAGATTTAGATTCAGGTGGGTGGGAAGGGATGTTATAACATTTTAATCCAGCGGTTAGTTTAAGGGGTAAAGGAAGGGGGAAGTGATGGCTGTACAGAGAATGGGGATGCAGAGCTGAGTAGTGTTGGTAGAAGCACAAAAGGCTGTGTGGGAGGGCAGTAACTCCTTTTTCATATCAAATTTCTTTGACATGGCTGCAGTGTATATCACATGGTGAAGTGCTTATGGCTAGGAGATGTTTACCCCTCTCTATCCTCTTAGGAAGATTACCTTGAAAGATTTACGTGGATTTTGGCAGGGTTGTGAGGCTGGACTCAAAAGTGTGCACTCTGATGATCTGGTTTTCTTAATACTCATAAGAGTCCTAAGCAGAAGAATGTGGTAATTTTAATGCTTGCTGTTGTGCTTCATGAAATCCAGTGAGAGGGAATTATCTTCATTGCCTGAAGACTGAGAGCTGAGGAGGATATTGTGGCCACTTGTAGTGGCTGGCTCTGTAGCAGGGTTTTTGTCTGTTATGTGGGAGGCTTAGGTTTCATCAGAGCGGAGAATTTAATTTCCCTGTTTCACTGAGGCTGGATTTTTACAGAAATGTAACTCTGTGTACCTTGCAGAATCTGCAGGAGAGCAGAGCTGATTTGTGTTGAGACAGATCTCCCACACGGCTGTGAAAACAAGTGCACAAATTCAGAGTAGCTGGGTGTAAATCTGAAGTAACTGTCATGGAGATTGATGTTCTCTCTAGGTTTGCATCAGGGTAACTGTGACCAGAATCTCTCAGGATTCGTCTTTGCTAGACTTTAGTAGCTCACTAAATTAATTGCTAATTAACTTGAGATTGTTGATTGTTGTGGATGCTTCCTACGTATTTCTTCTGTCTTACCATCATAGAATTTAAAGACAGAGCTCCACTAGATCAAACCAGATCTTACCTGTTCTGAACTCCTGCTTGTCAAAAGCTGTTCCCTTCAGCTAGATACTAACACATTGAGCGCAGTCAGCAGACTACACAAAGCACTGCAGTCCTCAGGAATCCAAACTTGTGCACATCTGGGGCAAAATCAGCAAAGATGTGGCAGCCCATATCGCTGAAGGCACTTGAAACAGGGAAGGGATTAGAAGAGGTCCTGCAAAACAGTCCTACACTGCACTTGAAAGCTGGCCTTGCAGATTCCACAGTGGAGTGGGGCAGCGTGAGACTTCTCTTTGACATAAATACAGTATCACTGTTAAGTGGGTTCACCACCAATATCTAAGAAACAGTGTGAGCTACCTCCCCTCAAAGCACTTCTTCTGTTGTGTGTCAGAAAGCAGTTTAATTGGTGCTTTGTTAATTCTTTAGAAAGCAGAACATAACATGAAGTATCTCATGGTAAAATACCAATTTGCAGTATCCAGGGCTATTGGGAGGAGAAATGGCCAGAGTCACTACTTAAAGGTCTGACAACATTGAGGCACCTGGAAATTGTGCCTCCCTCCCTTGCTCTTCAGATTTCATCATCAGCATTACACTAAAAAGGTAGGACTTTCTTGTATGTGTTTTGTATGGTTTAAATGAAATTAGGATGCCAGAAGGATGGGATCCATGTGATCCTGCTGTAGTCTGGGCAAGGAGGTCTTATGACAGCCTTACTCGAAAACTAGGTTCAGGTTCTGCTTTGGTTTCTTCCAGAATGGAGGCAGAGAAGGACAGTTAAAGCAAACTAACTGAGAACCTCTAATGCCCTTGAAGATAGTAAAAGGATCTGTGTCGACACGGAAAGCAAAACTAAATCAAGCTTCTATTCAATAAAAGGTCCTTATTCTTAAAATAAACATTTTGTTAGGTCCCACCAGAAAATGTGTCCAAATAGCATGAATCTAGAAGTCACCCTTGTCTTTACAGGCATGCTTAACCTTCCAGTCCTTGGGCTTCACTTTGAACTGATCTGCCTCCTAACAGCTTGTAGTTTGATTTGGGAAGGCCTGGTTATACTGACTGATGAGCATGCAATGAAGATACAAGAATACAATAAACCAGAGATCATCTTTCTTGCCTGCATAAGAAAGTAAAGGCATTGTGCCAAGCAAATGTGCGCATTAGATGACTAACAGAGCTCCCACACTGTCAGTGTAGGCAGGGAATATGCAATGCAGCCACATATGTGTCTCAGAACCATACTGAGTGCTTTTTATTCTTAATGTTTGGTTTTGTTTTTAGTTAGGAGTTCAAATCCTTGAGCAGGATGTTTATCTCTATGCACAGAAAACAATATTGGTCATAGTTTTTAATATACGATCAAGTTTTAAAAACTACCAGCTGATACATGTATGGCAACTGACATCAGAATTTGAAGTAATTCCTATAAATGTTCGCTAGTATAGCTGTGCATATCATATGTAATTATCTGAGTTTACCTTTTTTTTTCAATGGCTGGGAAAACCCTTTTGTTTTTTCCAGTGGGTCTGTTGTTGGAAAGTTTTGTATTTGACTGCCTTGATTGAGGTTTGAGCTCTTTCTTTGATAAAATTGGTGTGAGGGTTTTGCAAAAAATAGTATGCTGTAACAAAGGAGTTGAATTCCATTTGATACTTGCTTATCCATAGTTTTAAAATACACATGCAGATACTACTGAGCTGAACACCCAGGGAAGTTCTGTAAATCTCTGTAAGCAGAGTGCAGTTAAACGTTGCATTTAATCTAGCAGTGAGCTTCCACTAAAGATGATCCCCTTTTCACTCCTCCAATGATGACTAATCCACCCCCCCAAATTAATTAGTTTCCCATCAGTTCTGCAAGCTGAAGCAGCAGCCTTGTTGCTGCATAGATAGATAAGATAGATGGGTACGATGCAATAGGGGACAGTGAACAGGATGAAACAAACCCCTCTCTGCAACAGTGTAAGGTTAGATCATCTGAAATGCAACATGAAGCTAACGTTAGGTGTTGGTTGTTTGCATGGTAGTCTCATTTAAATTCCCCAAGAAATATTAAGGACCCACTGAGCTAAGAACTCTGCAAACACAGAATGGGAGACAGTCTCTTGAGCTGAATCTTAAAAAATGGAGGTGCTGGAAACCAAAGACAGAATCCCAGACTGTCAAGTTACAGTTCTGTGGCCTTACAACCAGATGATCAGGTATTCAGTGGACAGACATCAATTGTTCCCAGAACTAAAATTTTTCCAAGTTTATAATGCTTTTCACTGGCTTATCTCATAAGCATACGGTATTTCAGAAAGCAGACTTCCAGAGTACGGGCAGAGAAAGGCAGAAGTCTTCAGGTTATTTCCAGGACTCACTCTTATTGACAGTGGCAGAATATGTCAATAACTTTTTAGCACTGAATAACTTTCTATCTGATAACAAAGTAATTTATAAGAGTTCAAGAAGCAATGAAGCTATATTTCCCTTACAGAACTACTTAGTAGCCTGTGTAATATGGATTGGTCTCTATTTTAAACATCTGTTTCTTCTTTCTTGTTACCTGTGAAAGTTGGCATCTAGATCCCTTATTCCAGTTACTTTAATTTTACCAGCAAAATTTGCTATTATGTGGACTAGAAGTTACAAGGGGTTGTGTGGAATGACTGGGGTGAGAGTCCACAGATAGTCTGCATTATATAAACTGTGCTTTTCACTCAGCTGGTTAATTAAACTTGGTTTTCAGATCCCAAGAGAGAAACCTGTGTTGCCATTCAACCGTGTGCTGCCATTCAGTGTGACCTGGACAGGCTGGAGAGTTGGGCGGAG
>VZSC01014221.1:37928-61145 GCA_013398225.1 Steatornis caripensis | reverse complement strand
CCCTTCCAACCCCTACCATTCTATGATTCTATGATGATTCTATGAAACCACTTATGTGCACACTTTAATATTTTAATAACATGTTTCTTTTCCTCTGCCCCAGGACACTTGGCCCTGTCTTCAGGTTTGTCTGCTCTTAAGATGGAGAAAAGGGAATATAAGGACAAAAGGAGAGCGTGTGGCTCTGCGTAGTCCCTTTTTGGACAAATACTCTTGTCTGATTTGGGGTTGTAGGTGGAGGGAGTGAGCATCTAACAACACAGCATTGCTACAGATTGCCTGAGTGATGTGTTCTTTGGAATAGATTCTGTGTCCTTCCTAGAACAGAGAAAAAGTGAACAGTAGCAATAAACCATTTCATTGTTCTGTGTACCACCCTCTGGATTTGAGTTAGTGTTCTATGATGATGCTCCTGAACATTAACCTGCTTTGCTGCTCTGTTGGTGTCAGGGTATATATCCAGGTAATTGTGGACACAATTTTTGCTTGCGTATGGGTAGACTGTGCCAGTGTTTTCAGCAAAAATTAACCTGGTAGCTTAAAAACATGGGGTTTTGCTCATACGGAGCACAAGATAGTCACTCTTGCTTCCATGAAGTAGTCTGAATGTACTGCTGAGTACCTGCTACTAGAAGTTTTGCAGTTGCTTATCAGTCCTTTGTGACACATCCTCTAGAGGTTTCACACAGAGCAAAGTGAAGTGCTGAAATCTTAACTCAGAGCCTGATTTTGCTGGCACTTACGCACATGAGTAAGTGTGCCTGTGACTAGTTTTAGCGGCCCAGGTCAGTATAGCAAAGGGCACACAAGAGTTTTAAAAGCAAGGTCATGCAGTTGTATTGCCTTTATTGTTTAAGGTGACTGGGTTTCTGTAAAACTACTGTGCCTTCAAGGTTTTCCTCATAGTCATGGGCACATGGCAGCATATTTATTCTACATCAGCATAAAGTAGGTGTAAAATGCTACCAAATCTGAATATTGTTTTTACATTTTGCATTGGTAATAACTACAAGGTGTAAGGTAATCGAGAATAAGGCTGTATGTGTTTTCAGAGGCAGGAGTGATTCCTAACTGTCGTTTCTTTAGTGGTATTTTCTTCTGATCATTCACATGCCATTGGAGAGACAGAAAGATGGGGTATGTTAGGCAATAAATGGGCTAATTTCCTTCAACAGTTTCAAACTACACTTGTCCCTAAGTTACATGGCGGGAGAAGGTGGAAGCAGAGGAGGAATGCTTGGATTTAGAGGCAGTGTAGAGAAAGGAATGAAGTGTGGAGTCTGGCAAGGCATCTGTACTGAAGGCAGACTAGAACAGTTGCATATAGCTTAAGAAGAGGTAACTCTTTCTAGAAGCTACAAGGACCTATAGATGCAGGCCTTGTGCCTACAGCTTCAGCATTAATTCTTATTCATTTGGCCTCTCTGGGAATGTCATGATACCAAGTTCCTTGCGCAGCAGTGTGTGTAAAGAGAACACTTTTATACTAGTATTTGAATGTTGTGGTGGACTGCAGGCACTAAGGAAGGTCAAATTACAGCATTTGGGGCTACTGTCATTGCCAACAGCTTTGTTCAAAACTTAAGATGTGTGATCAAGTTACCTTGTGTCAGCTGAACCACACTAACGATGTGTACATGTCCTTAGTTTGCTTTTGTAAACGTACTGAGCATTTCTTGCTTGAAGACTACCTGGTCTTCGGCAAAGCATTTGACGCTGTCCCACACGAGATCCTTGTCTTTAAATTGGAGAGACATGGACTTGATGGCTGGACCACTTGCTGGATAAAGAATTGGCTGGATGGCTGCACTCAGAGTTGCGGCCAACACCTTGATGTCCAAGCGGAGACCAGTGACAAGTGGTGTTCCTCGGGCTGGTATTGGGACAGGTGCTGTTTAACATCTTTGTCAGCGGCATGGACAGTGGGATTGAGCGCACCCTCGGCAAGTTTGCCAAGGACCCCAAGCTGTGTGGTGCAATTTGACACACTGGAGGGAAGGCAAGCCTTCCAGGGGGATCTCGACAGGCTTGAGAGGTGGCCCCATGCAAACCGCATGGAGTTCAACAAGGCCAAGTGCAAGGTCCTGCGTGTGGGTGAGGGCAATCCCAAGCACAGATAGAGGCTGCGAGGAGAATGGATCAAGAGCAGCCGTGAGGAGAAGGACTTAGGGGTGTTGGCTGATGAGAAGCTCAGCATGAGCTGGCAGTGCACGCTCACAGCCCAGAAGGCCAACCTTATCCTGGGCTGCATAAAAAGAAATGTGACCAGCAGGTCAAGGGAGGGGATTCTCCCCCTCTACTCCGCTCTGGTGAGACCCAACCTCTGGAGTTCTCCATCCAGCTCTGGGGTCCCCAACATAAGCAGGACATGGACCTATTGGAGTGAGTCCAGAGGAAGGCCACAAAGATGATCAGGGGGACCGGAGCATCTCTCCTATGAAGACAGGCTGAGAGAGTTGGGGTTGTTCAGCCTGGAGCAGAGAAGGCTCCGGGGGCACCTTATAGCAGCCTTCCAGTACCTGAAGGGGGCCTACAAGGGATCTGGAGAGGGACTTTTTACAAGGGCATGTGGTGATAGGACGAGGGGTTACGGTTTTAAACTGGAAGAGGGTAGATTTACACCAGATATGAGGAAGAAGCTCTTCATGATGAGGGTGGTGAGACACTGGCCCAGGCTGCCCAGAGAAGTTGTGGATGCCCCCGCCCTGGAAGTGTTCAAGGCCGGGTTGGATGGGGCTTTGAGCAGCCTGGTCTGGTGGAAGGTGACCCTGCCCATGGCAGAGGGGTTGGAACTAGGTGATCTTTAAGGTCCCTTCCAACCCAAACCATTCTATGATTCTCTGAATTCTATCAATCTTGTCTTCTATTTGCATGGGACTGAGAGCATGCAGACTCAGTTACACTTCCATTTAACAGAAGTAACAACTTTAAATATTGGAGCAACCTGTTCAGATACTGGAGCCCTTTGTGTCCAGACAAGGTAGCATAAGGGGAGCTGTATAGAGAGGCATAGCATCTTTTGTTAGACCACTTGATGTAGTTTGAGGACCTAATTTGGCCTTCGGTAGTGAGTTGAGGCACCAATTCTTTTTTTCCAGTGGCAATCACTTATGAAATCCAGTTACTTCTTGGTTCCGCAACTCATGGGCATGCTGCTGGAGTGGAAAGAGTGCATTGTGAAGCCTGTTTCTTGGAAGCTGTTGCAGGATGCTGGTGATTATGTAATTGACAGAAGTTTCGGAGGAGCAATGGAGGTGCTGATGGTGGAATTGTTTGGACAGCACCTGCTCTGTAAAAGAAGGTTGACTCCCCTTGGGACTTGCCTGCAAGACATCTTTTCTGTGTTTTAGCTTTGACTTCAAGCACATCAGAAAACAAACTTAATAAAATCATCTAGCTGAAAATGATTGGTTGTCATATTTTCCTGCAAGGGAGGGAAAGGTATTTCTAAGTGGCTATAAAAGTATAAATACCATCTGTATGCTTTATGCCTGATTTTTCTGGTTTTAAGAATAACTTCTGGATTATGTTTTGACACACACTGTACATGCAGACATTATTTCTTATTCGTGGACCTACATAGTTCCTCTGTACTATGTGTCTGTTTCAAGTGAAAGAAACGGCATTTATCCAGGCCTTTACAGCAAGTTTCCTCCCTTGACTTAGTAGTCCCTTGTCCTGGGTAGCAGAGGATTGCTTAATGCTAAGATATGCTATATTGGTTGAGATGATTTTTTGAGGAATGCCTCACGCATCACTCTGCTGACTTGGNTTCAAGTGAAAGAAACGGCATTTATCCAGGCCTTTACAGCAAGTTTCCTCCCTTGACTTAGTAGTCCCTTGTCCTGGGTAGCAGAGGATTGCTTAATGCTAAGATATGCTATATTGGTTGAGATGATTTTTTGAGGAATGCCTCACGCATTACTCTGCTGACTTGGTTTTACCTGGGTGCTATCTGTTTGTATCCTGGTGTCTTCTAAGAATGTGACTTGCTTTTAAATATGTTTGGTTTTTGAACATGTAGATCTGCTTACTTATATGCAGTGATTACCTCATGTCCCAGTGTCAGAGGTGAAGTCTGGATATCTAGGTGGTCTTTGACTTATTAGCCTGTTCAAAACTGGGAAGGTTGGTTTCTAGTGAAATGAACTCTCTGATTTCAACAGGACATCTGTAGGAGAGGGCACTTTCAGGATTTAGCCCTTTATACTCTTGTTCTTTGGTCTTGATTGGGTTTGTGATGCAAAGTGTGTTGGCATCAATAGAAAGAGTTGTATTGATTTCTGTCAGCTTTGGATGAGACTGAATGAACTAGCCTGACGCTCATGGTGCGAGGTGCTCTAAATGACAAATTGTGTAAGCCTTGGAGGAAGAGCACATCTCTGGCCCTTCCCTTAAAAGGAAATAGTCCTTGCAGTTTTTTAGAGGTGAATTTCTTTCTATGTACCTGCATGACCCTCTTTACCCATGTTTTTGCTATGCTTTGAGTGGCATGTTGGACACGCAGTCTCTGAGGCTATGATGGACTGTCTATTTCCAAAGTATGTATTCAGTTAGCTGTTGTGGGTATGACACATTCAACAGTCCTTCACAGATAAGTAGTAGGGATTTCTGTCTTGTACTCACAGACCTTTAAGCACTCTTTGAGATTTTAATGAAATCAGCCATTATGGAGCAGATGGCTCCTAAGGGAGCTTAGCTTATGGATCACCCTGTTTTCCTTAAATGCTGAAAGACTTTATAGTACATACCCTTTGGATCTCTGGAAGGCTTCAGGTAGATCCCAGTTCCTGTATGGAGGCAATAAGCAAAAGCAAGTGGATCAGTAACAAAACAGGAATGTGCTTTGTCTGCTTTCTGTGCTTTACCCCACAGATCAGTGGCTTGATACTTCCTTTATGGATGAACATCACATCACAGTCTTTTAAAACTTATTTTCAAGAAAAATTATGTGTAAAAGCCCTGAATTATTCTTAGACGTCTGATAGTGTTAAAGCTTAGATTTTTCACTTATTTCTTAGGATTCTAGTGCATGAAGGACATAAATGATAATCCCAGAGGACCATCTGTCCTGGAGCAGACGTTGGAACTGAGCTACTATGTGACTGAAAGGACTGAGTGCATGTCAGATGGTAAGTAAGACAAGGAAGATCAGATATATCATACTGTCACTTCCATACAGATGAAAAATAGTCATACGCTCTGTCAGAACTTGTCCTAACCTTCTTGACGAATGAAAGGAACGAGGAACAAAAAAAAAACCAGAAAGGGAAATTCATTGCAGGTTGTAAATGTTTTGCAAAGCCCAGTTAGCATGGAAGGTCCTTTTTGCTAGATCTTTTTGTAGTAGAGTATATCTTTTAATCTAGCTGTGGTTCTCACATCATGCGAAGAGTCCGTTTTACCTCCATTACCTGCTTGACATCTATGAAGTTTGTTTTAACTAGGATTTCTAAGGAGGCGTAAAGGATTGAGCCTTTGTCTCCTAAAAGCTCATTAGAAAGTCTTTTTAAATCCAGTCTGTATCTGTCTCAAACATGTTTTTTATTTATTTGTGGTAAGCAGTCAGCAAATTAGTTTGGTTTAATTATCAAGGAAGTGGGTGTTTTCAAGTCATTCTGGACCTGGTTCTAAGCTTATTCTGTCTCTTACCAGAAAGCGTTTCCTGTCTGCGCAATGGGCGCTCTTGGAGCTACAGGACTTTGAATTTCAATCGTGCATCTGGTATACATAGATAAATCTGTTTTTATTGGTTAGCTGATCTATTTACCTTCTGGTTACAGCCTAAATATGCCTTAATGCTGCACTGGACCAGCCCTTTATACCACTTGCAGGTATAGATGTCTTGCAGGCTATTGCAGTCTGTGGTTTTTACGGTACAGAAGCCATTTCAGCTGATGTGATGTGCTTTTGGAATCAACTCTACACTGTGAAGGAGGCCAGTTTATGGAAAGAGGATACTGAAAGCCTTTATTGGGGAGTGTGTGGAGGGCAAAAACATGTTCAGTATGCGAACAAGCTGCAAGGTGAATGGGTTCATTCCACATGCTCTATGCTTTACCTCTGAAAAACCCATTATGAGCTATGATCTTTTATTACTTACATAAGAATCCTGAGAAACTTAGCTAACCTACAGATATTTCTCCTGGGTGTTCAGATTATCTTTACAGATTAGATATAAGTGGTCATCTTAAGACAGCTGATAGTCAATGCTTGCCACTCATTTGGTGGCAGAAAGGATGCACTTCTGTTTCTATAAGCTCAGAGAGTCATGCTAGTGTTCTTTACAGCCTTTGTGTTATATGGTCTTGTCTAGATCCCTTGAGGCCAGTGTTAAGCCTAGGCCATAAAACATCGGTGTTATTTAGTTTTATGTTGAGGTGGTGTGTAGGTGTGCCAACTAATTGGAAGCTTCATTATGTTAGGACACGTACAAACATGCCATAAATGGCAAACATGCACTTTTTGCCTCAGAGCACTTACTCTTGATAGTTTAGCATAATTGTATATTACCTGCTCTTTGCAGTCATAGACTGTATTAGTTTCAAATCATCATGTAAATGCAATTCTGCTGTTTATACAAAATAATGAATTCTGAAATCACTTTGCAGAGTTTGTCAAATTTGTGCTTGCACTGAAATTTGGAGTAAAATGTAGTTAAAAGTATGGAGTTAAACCACGAGTGAATTTCATCCATCAACCAACATAGAAACTACATACACATCCTATTTTTAACTGGGTGGTTTAAAAAAAAATTTATATCTAGATGCTATAAATCCAGTGTATGATTCCTACTGAGTATATTCAGAGGCCTTTCACATGTCACTTCCTATTTCCTGTCCACCAATATAGATACTGTGTTGGGGAATGTGTGAATGGTTCTGGTAGAGTAATGCTTTTTTTTTGCCTTTACTTTTTTTTTGTCCTGGTTTATATTGACTCTACCCTAAGAGAAGTGTTCCCCTCTTTTCTCAGTTCTCATTTCCGTTAAATTCTGCGTGGCCAAAATATCATGTGTTCATGCACATAGCCTGTGGGTTGTTCATTAAAAAGAACTTTAATTCAGCAGTGATGCAGGCTTACTCTTTATATGCGGGCAATACAAAGGGAGGTTTTTCAAACAGTTTTGTTTTTATCGCAGAAGAAGTTGTGGGTAGTTCTGCCTTGCAGAAAAGCATAGCCTGGGAAAACCTGATGCAGGAGGGAAGAAAGAAAAGATTGACAGTCTTTTGTCATGTGACATGGAAGGGGAATAGTTCCAACAAATAAACTTGTGGTAAAGCTTTCTGGCTGAATATAAGCTGAAGGTCATACACTTGCCTTCATGTTAACAGAATAGTGTCAGCATGGAAGCATTGGTAAAGCACCATGGAAGAAAGTCCATTCGTATAGGCTGCCTTTGGCAAGAGTGCTTGCTGAAAAAGTAGCCTGAAAGGCCTCAGTCTAAGATGGCTGGACAGACTGGGTATGGCGGAAGAGGCAAAGACAATTAGAAAGTATCAATGACGCTAATTTGAGTGAAGACTCAGGAAATGGTGAATGAAATGCCAAACCATGTCTTTAAAGTTGATGGAAGATGCTCCAAGAAACGTTGGAAGTAAAAGTCATTGTCCAGGCATTGTCATAGGACTCTAGACTGGCCCTTGTTTCACGTTTGGCTAAGAAAATAATGTCGTCCTGTTCAGCTGTCACAAACACAGTAATAAACTTGAATATTGCAGAAAATGCTACATAGAATGTGGCCAAACATCTCCAGTGTTTTAGTGCCTATGTTGAGTGATCAATAAAACAGATCCAAAGAAAATATTGTAGTTTTCATTGCGGGGCATGTGAGCTAATAAGAAACTTCTAATGCGTTGCTTGGTTAGGGTGGGTTGGAGGGGGCAAGTGTTAAACCAGTGTTCACTTTCAAATTCTGAAAAATGCCTTGAGAAACTGTTAGGATGTGTTTGTGCCAGCCAGTGAAAAGGGATGGTGAAACCAAAACATGATGGACTAGATTGAAAAATGGTCATTTTAAGTAACCAGAAGGCTATTTATTTCACAGAACTGCCTTGTGTTAGCTTTTGCATGTGCTCACATCCAACACAGCACATGAAGTAAAAAGTGCACAGAGTGAAATAAACCTTGGGTGGTGTTCCTGGAGGCTTGAAAAGTTTTGCTGCAGCTGTGTGACATAGCCATGAGCTGCTGTGGTGCGGGTGGAAAACAGGATACAGATAAAAGAGGTCACATGAGTCTGAGGGGATGAGAAAAATTAATGTGCTATTTTTGAAGGAGTGCGCACTTGGGTTGACAGTTTGAAGTTGAAGTCTTTCAGTTAATCTTTGTTAAAGCAAATTTCTTCTGCAGTGTATACACAAAACACTGTAGAAAATCAAACTGATGAAAATCTCAGTCCATCTCTGACAGCACGTAAGAATAAGAGGTGACGAAAATGCAGTTTGCAGTGCCAAGGTGCACTGTATCTATAGGTTTACATCTACAGGGGCTCTGATTTCAACAAAAAGTTAAATTAAAAATCAGTCTGTTCTTTTTGACAAGTATCTATTTGGTAAATTATCATGTGCCAGTCTTAGTTCTACGGTCCTTATTGCTTTAGTACAGTTTCTTTCAGGATTACATAAGACAGTTTGCCTTCAAGGAACTTTAAGATAGATATTGGCTATCTGCAATACATGAGAGAGTAATTGTTTCTTGTGGGCCAGATTGTAATACCTGTTTCCTTTGATGGTGTTGCACAAATAATCCTGATGGCTTTGGGGAGATTTCTTACAAAAAGAAGAGCAAAGTGAATAAGGAGGCCTTAGTCTGGCTTGGTGTGGTTTATACTGCTTCTGTTTGAGAAATAAAACATAGCAATATTCTCTTGGTGGAAAGAATGCTTCTCTGGGAACACAGTGGAAGAAAGAAGAGTTTTCTTTACTTAATGGTTTGACAAATACAAGTTCAGAGACCGTTCATTTAACATTGAGGTTGCATTACATGGACATTCCATGATTGCACTGTAGTATTTATAGACAGTAGTCAGCATTTCTGAGGAATGCTTGATTCAGAAAGATTTGTGCTGATGGAATGTTTGTATAGTAATATGAGTAGAGTTTGGCTAACCATATGCTTTCATGTGGAATGCAAACAGAACCATGAAAAAAGCCACTCTGACTTTGGCATGAAAAGTCCCACCCATTTTCTTGTAAGGTTGTTTTTCTTCCTGTTCCATTACAAATCATGAAGAAGTGGCGTTCACAGCACACTAGGTAAAAGGGGTGAAAATGTTGCTTGCAACAATGAGGAGAATTGAAAGAAATGTAACCGTGTTAGAAGGTTTAGTGTTTAACAATGGATTAAATATGTGGGTAACGTGTATTTACCATGTGTTGTATGCTGTATGGGTAATGGGTAAATACTCATAGCAAAATTTTGTCTTTGTAAAGAACTTGAAGCAAAACCAGTGACTCGGAAGGTGATGTTTGGAAGACGTTTTTTGTGTGGCATACCTTTATGAAGGGCTGGACAAGTTCTTAGACTTTTTTAAATTATTCTTATACTTTCTCAAGCTGAACAGATGGCAAGTGAGTTGGCCTGATGCTCTTCCTTCTCCTTCTGTTCTGTGCATTGAATAGTTTTCTTGCCTCATACCAAGGGGTATAACTCTGGTAAATTGGTATTTGTAACTTACAGAGACTTCAATCTGTTGACGCTGTCCCCTGAAGTATGCTTATTCCTCTGCCATCTCCCTTAGCCCAGCATAGTAATCACAACATAAAGGATATCTTTTTGTTTAGTACCAAAGATAATACTCTCTTGTTCAGACTGGGATTTTATGAGGCACTTAAGGAAACTGATTATTTGTTTTCCGCTGCAGTTCCAGTGGAAGTTTGAATCCTTTCATTACCTTTCAGGCATCCTGCATGAAAATATAACAGAATCCATTTGCTGATACATCCCTGGGTCTCTCTATTACGAAGTGACTTTCTAAGTCACCATGGAGAGATTGCCATTCATCATGTCACCATAACTGGAAAACTGTGGAGCTGGCTGGTCTCTGGCAATGCTGACAGTTTGGTATTGGTGCAGTATGCATTTACAGTTTATGACCTGCTTCAGAGGTTTATCTTGAGCTTCATGAGGCCTAGTAGGCCACATCAACTCGATTAGAGCATAAGATTTCTGCAGACAGCAGTCTTTAGTGGTGTGTTGTGAAGTGGTGTGTGTTGTCATCTTCAACATAGCAGCCCAAGTGAAAGGTATGCACAGGCTGATCTAGCACAGTGTTTTGGTGCAAAGCTCCAGCTTGCGATTTGGGTTTCTACAGCAAGGTATTCTAACCGTTAGGCTGCTGCTTTCCTAGCAGCTTTGAATTTTTCTTTGGTTTCCCCAAGGATGTACATTTGTTTTCATCCAGGTGCATTCCACTCTGCCTCTTTCTTTCCTGGGTAAACGCTGCAATTCAGTTGCAGTGACAGAATGGTTTGGGGATTTTTTCCAAATTGATAAGATAAAGCTGTCTTTTGTTTTCTTGATAATGCCGTACTGTGCTTACAATAAAAAATAACCAAATGAAGTGGAATGCACCTGAGTTTAGGCTCACATGCATATTCATTTGACAACACCAATTATTTGTTTTGGTTTCAGTCTTTGGACCTTAATAATGTCACTTGAAAAGTGTAAAGATTTATCAAAAATCATGAGCGTTATCTTGCAGGACATTGAGGCATACTTAATATGGTATGACCCAAGAGTGCTAGCAGTAGGCAGCTGTATTTCAAAGGTGGATCACAGTTTGTTTTAAAACAGTTTCTGGCAGTCCCTAGGAAGATTGAGATCGTAAGTCCAAGGTAAAAGTGCATTCTACTATGTCTCCACTACTACACAGGCAGTAAAATAGTCTCTCTAGGCTGTCACTCTCCTCCGAGGATTACTCAGCACTGTTCTGTAAGTCCTTCTTTCACCATTCATATTAGGACAGACTTCCCCTCCCCTCTTCACAGAATCACAGAATGGTAGGGGTTGGAAGGGACCTCTACAGATCATCTAGTCCAACNAGGGGGAGGATCACCTCCCTCGACCTGCTGGCCACACTCTTCTTAATGCACCCCAGGATGCCATTGGCCTTCCTGGCCGCAAGGGCACACTGCTGGCTCATGGTGAGCCTGTTGTCCACCAGCACTCCCAGGTCCTTCTCCGCAGAGCTGCTCTCCAGCAAGTCAACCCCCAGCCTGTACCGGCACATGGGGTTGTTCCTCCCCAGGTGCAAGACCCTACACTTGCCCTTGTTGAACTTGCCTCTCTGTGTGTAGCTCCCACCTTTTAAGCTTGATCTTGAACAGTAGGGACTGTCACAGAAGATAAATCTGACCGTGTGCTTTGTCTGTGTTAGAGCGAGATCTGGGTGGCATCATCTTTTTGTCTTTTTTTTTTCCTGGTTTCTGATGGAGGAAATGTGGGCACATGGATCTGAGAAAAGCAACAGCAAACTCCAGTTACAACCCTGCTCCAGATGGTCATAGAGGGAAAGAATCACGGTTGTAGTTTGTTCCTGCTGTGCAGTTAGATGTAGCAGCCTATGCACATGCACCATGACAAAAAACAGGTGGGACATGGTGGGATATTCCCTGAAATGGCATTTCTTAGCTTCTCATGTCTACATGTAAGGCCATGCTCCACTCCTGTGAGAGCTGAGCGAACTGAGATTGTATTAGGCCCTGGCTAGTGCTGTAATACTTCCCGACATGGGACCTTCTCAGGTTTTGTGCAGATGCAAATATCGTAAACATCGCTGCAGTTTAAGACCTGGAATCCTGGGCTGCCTTCAGACTGCCCAGTTTGTAGGATTCGATGTTCGCACNGCACCATGACAAAAAACAGGTGGGACATGGTGGGATATTCCCTGAAATGGCATTTCTTAGCTTCTCATGTCTACATGTAAGGCCATGCTCCACTCCTGTGAGAGCTGAGCGAACTGAGATTGTATTAGGCCCTGGCTAGTGCTGTAATACTTCCCGACATGGGACCTTCTCAGGTTTTGTGCAGATGCAAATATCGTAAACATCGCTGCAGTTTAAGACCTGGAATCCTGGGCTGCCTTCAGACTGCCCAGTTTGTAGGATTCGATGTTCGCACAACTGCACCTGTGTTTTCTAAATTGCGAGTGACAAATAGACACATATTTGTGTGCTGTATTTGCAGACCCACAATTAAAGGAAGGAAAAGCATGTGGTAGGCAGCAGTTTGAAAAGTAACTGTGCAGTATTGTCTCATTGTCTTTTAGTGTGAAATGGACTCCGTAATTTTAAGCTGCTTTTAAAAATGGAACTTAGGGCCATCTTTTGAAATACAGAGTTGTTTAAGCAGAACTAGGGTCCTATCTGGCTGGATTGGCGATTTTGAAAATTTCCCTTGACGTTTTGAAAATCTGGCCTCTTGATGCCCTAAATCATTTAGGGTGGAGGCACCCACCATCATGTTTCCCACTAGAAAAATGAATCAAAATCAATGCCAGATTTATGCAGCTTTGCCTTTGAAAATTTCTATTAAGACCTCACAGGGGCAATTGGGAAATGACAATCGCAGAAAAGTTTTACCTAGGTTTCTTCCTGCTTCAGAGTTTAGAGCAAGATATTCCAAATGAGATGGAGGGAAGACTCTCTACCCTAACTCTGAGGTTACTTAGTTCCCAAGAGGAAGGAAGTTTTCAGTGTACTGCGCTTCTTGCATATGCTGCCTTGTTTGATTTGAGCTACTGCCAGATGCTGTTTTTAGTCTCCACTCAGTCCTTCTGCCAGGCTTTCACACTCCTCCTCCTCCTGTGGGCTTCTCTTCTATGGCCTTGTATTTATTTTCCTTCTTTCATCTCTTCTCTCATCAGATATTCTTGTTTCCATTATTCTCAAACACACACCTTTTGTCGCTTTTGTCATCTTTATTTTATCTTCTCATTTCTCTGTTAGTTGCTGCTAGTCTGTTGTCTAGCTTATCTTTCATCTTTCATGTTACCTGATGAGAGTGGTTTTATAGGACCTGGTTTAATGTCATAGAACAGACATTTTAGAGGTCAGAAATACCAAAGGTCCTGTTTCAGGGATTCGAAACAGTGCAGTGTTTTGAATTGGGCGCTGTGTTACATATCAGATGTTATGCATGCCTCGTGCTCCCTGTTTGGGTTGGTGGACTAACCAATTGATTAATGAACAAACTAATCACATAACTACGTGCTGAAATAAGCTGAAATCAGCCTGGTAAAAATGATACTAATTTTTGAGAACAGAGCCTGCCTGATACGTGTGTCTGCAACAGTCTATGAACTGGGGTTCTTTTTAGCTGAAGCAAACCACTCTTTGGAATTCTATTGTCTGTTGTTACAGTATCTCAAACCTCTACTGTTTTTGGAAATCGTGCTTTCTAGAGCTCTGCCCTGCCAGTTCACAGATTGAAGTTTCATGCTTTCCTTATGCCTGCTGGTGACATCTCTATCACCATCAGAAAATGCAAGAAACCTCAGTGAGAAAAGTATTTCAATAAGGATAGCATTAAGAAGAGAGTGGGAGAGGAATGCCATCCCCACAAATTGGAGGTTTTAGTGACGGAATGTGTCCTTCTTTGTGTCATGGTTCTCTCTCAGAAAAGAAATCTTAGGAACCTGAGACTTGCTTTATCTTTGTGTATCTTCTTATCTTTTTCCACCTATTCACGATATCTGATCTTTGTTAATCTGGATCTGCTCTGCGTGTTCACAGGGAAAAGCTCTTAAAGGAAAGAGGAGGGACTGCAAGGACAGAAGTTAGCCAAGCTGATGGAGGAGCAGGTGTTGAGTCATTCTCAACTGCATGTTGAGCAGTGAGGAGCAGTCTTCTGACCCTGCTGCCTAAGAGGAGTTATCAAAGCAGAAGTGATTATGGCATGGTCTCACTTGGTTGATAGATTTCCAGCTGCAGTGTGTTGAACTAAGAAATCCGGTTGAGTGCAACCTGGGAGTTCCCCATGGCTCTTTTATCACAAAATGTGCCTTCTAATTGAGTTCTGGCTATGTTGCAAAAAAGAGCCATATTCAAGCATGTTATTAAGGGAAATATTAGGAACAGGAGTCTGTCATGGCGAACCTTCCTTAGGAGCATGAAAACTGAGGAGCATAAGCTCTTGGATTCTGTGAAAAAAGGAGAGATTCTGGCACTCTGAGAAGAGCTCTAGGGAGGACAGAAGAAGAGTTGAGTAAATATTGACAATTTGGCTTTTTGGGGTGCATTTTAGCAACATCTGTCAAGCTTCCTTTAAAAATACCCAGTCAGCTATGGCTTAACTGTGGATATTTTCCATACTTACTTCCCAGTGTAAGGAACTAGCACTTGAATTTCACAAATATAGTAGTTTATTAGATTCATCCACCTGCTCATGGAACAGTAGACTGAGTTTGTTCTCATGTGCTTTGTTGTCATAGCTTTCTGGTTGTCATCTAAGCTTTGCATAGTCTATTCTGTTCAGGTTTTGTGTGGCACTGTATTCTATACAATTTCATCCCTGAAATGGCGCCCACCACTACAATATGTGCTAGCACTGGGTTGTTAGACTGTTCTCACCATGGGATCTGAATGCCTCTTCACTGTAGTCTATTTGGCTTCTTGTGTGCTGCGCCCCATGCTGTGGTAGCAAGCTGCCTGGAGATTACTATATTGTGGTTCTTTGCACCTACCAAAGAGCGTGAATGCTTATCAGGTGTCCTTAATAACATGAATCTTGCATTGCTTTATTTTCAACTTGGCTGTTTAGCTGTAAGAATGTGTTATTTAAAAGAAAAAAGTAATTTCACCTGAAAGTAAATGGCCAAATGGAATTTTATTTAGTCCCGACAATAGAGGCCATTTGCTGTTGATGATTGCCATCATGGCACGTTTTAAGTGAGAACAAACATACTACCCCCCTCCAATACACACAGGCCTTTTTTCCTAACAGATTTATTCATTAAGCATATGTTCGAAGACTACAGCTATCACCACTTTTAAATAGAACCATTTTTTCATTGCTTTTCATAGATACAATGCCACAGTGTTATGAAAAACCCATTAACGTTCCAGATTTAATTAACTAACGTATTCTATTAAAACTCCTTTCTGCTCCAGCAGTTATTTGACAATAGGCAGATAAATACTGTATGTTGGAGACTGACCTTCAAATGACAGTCCAAAGTTGCTGCTTTGCGAAGTCATTAGCAGTTTGAATGCCTTTGTCTTCAGTATATGTCTGCTAAAAAGGTCTCTTACTTCTGAGCCCAGAAATAGGAGGGGAGGTGGTTAGGCTGCAAGGCTTGGTCCCAGCTTACTTGCACAGGCAATGTTCCTGCTGAAATAGGTAGACGTTTCATTGGACTGATTTTGCAGGCTTTCAGGAAGAGGGATGGCACTCCTGAAAGACACTAAATGCCTTCCATTTTGTATGCCTTCTGTAGGAGACAAAGATAAATACAGAAAGCTTTTTCAGACTAGGTCATTTTTCCTCCTGTCATGCTTCTGCAGGGGCTCTCAAAATGGCCCCTTTTAGCACCCTCTGTGCTCACTGGTACTGGCAGGTTCCGAATGTCCTTTGCCAGGATATTGAAGAGCCTGTGCTATTTTCCGTAGGGGAAAATGCTTGTGCAACAGCTCTTATGTGAAGCTTCCTTTGTTCCTGAGGTTTTTCTGCATGCTACTAAAGTGCTACTCCTATGGGGTGCACATACAGATTTGGTGATGCCATGTTTTTTTAGTTGGTAAGACCATTTCAAGATCTGTAGAGATGAAAGGATGGACTATAATCTCCAGGAAAAAAGGACCAGAAGAATGTGTTGCACATAGTTGTCGTTGGAAGTTGAAGGTGCAAGGAAAAAATCTTCTAGTAGAATCTGGTGCCTGTGGAGGAAGACAGAGATGGGTTGAGTTTGAAAGCCCTTAGAAGCTAAGAATGAGATTTACAAGATTACTCAGTGCATGTTTATACTTAGAATATCTCAAGATGGAGAGCCACAAGGGCACATTCCTGGCTCATGATGAACGTGTTGTCCACCAGTCCTTCTCCCCAGGGCTGCTTTCCAGCAAGTCAACCCCCAGCCTGTACTGGTGCGTGGGGTTATTCCTCCTTAATTCTTCTCCCAAACTTCTTCAAATTGAAGTCAAGTGTTTACCTCAGTGTGGGAAGAGACTTGGTATGAGGCATTTGGCATCTCCTGTTAATGCAGATGAAGTCTTCTGGATAGTATAGCAGGAATATAGCTGTGTGGATGAAATCTTGCTTCCCATTGACACATGCTGTCACCCACACTTCATAAGGAATGCGCTGTGGAAAGCAACTGACTACCTGTATTTCGAAATGTATTATATACACAGCAATGTTTCAACATGGAGACAGAACGGTGGAGCAACTAGAAGTCCATAAGAATATGTTTGGTGCCTTTGTGGTGACTGAATTACAAACGTTATGAAAACAGGAGCTCCTGAAAACGAACAAATGCTTTAAGCAAGGCCTGAGAAAACAATGGTTTTTAGCCCCGATTTGTGTTTCATAGATGAGGTGGTAAAATAACTTGCTATCTTTTCCTCCTCAGAGTAGGCAATACTGTGAGCCCTTTTATACCTGTAGCAATGGGAGGTTTTAAGTGTACCTCCTTGGTGGCTGCAGGTCCCACAAATGCAGCGTACCTGCCACCTGCTTCCATGTAACATCAGAGCATACTCAAATCCTCTCCAGAATGGTATCAGTCTAAGGTATCAAAGAGCATTTCTGCACTGTTTGCTGGAGTACAAAACTAAAATCCCTAGGCTAGCTGATACAAAGCTGGCCCTGGAGCTGAAAGTAGAAGTGCTATGCTGATGCAGGATCCAAAATGGTGTCTCCACAGATCTTTGCTTACCATCTTGCAGACCTGCTCTTGCTCTTGCTAAGCTAACTCAGCATGAGGCTGTGCAGCATGAGGTAGTCACCTTGGATCAAGCGGAGCCTTGGGATACGTGTGTCTATGTGAGGTTTGTTTCTTTGGATTGTTTTGTGGAGTGAAGCTCATGACTGCAAGCAAGTGGTGCAAAATCCTCCCAGAATAATTGCAAAGCTCATCATCAGCATGTGCTTTTTTCGTCTCACCTTCTCTGACATAAATCCTTAACAACTTGTGGATGTCTGCTTATCTGTCTAGACGAAATATTGCTCTGTGCAGGTTCCCTCACTGGGAAGAGGATGAGAATGCAAGCTGTTGTGTTTTTTTTATTTCAGTACTTAAGGGTGTGTATCCATATTGATGAGCACAGTATAGGAACCCATACAGACTAGACACAAGTAAACAAAGTGGACTGTTACCACTTTCTACCTGCATTATTTGCTTTTTGTGCTGCTATGTGGTTAGCTAACGAGAAGGAGAGAGTAATGAGACTGTTACACTTTTAATAATGTAAGTATGCCCTTAACGTGAAGGGACTGCAGGTACAAAGATAGCAAAGCACTGATCTGAAAGCAGTGATGTTTGGTTGCGCAGGCTTTGCATTTGGGCCTGTGATGGAGTAGCCCTGGGTGGAAATAGGACTCTAGTACAGAGAGAAAGTTGAGTGTGGACATCCTGTTTCTAGATGTCCACACCTTAGCTATACAAGTCCTTATTCTGGAGCCTGAGTTATAGTGTCTGAATGATACCATTGCTTTCTGAGGAAGCCAAGCAGTGCAAGCATAGCCTTCTTAAATGCATGAAAGAAAATGAAATGCTTATACTTGGGTTAGTACCCTTGAGGCATGTATCAGGTTTGTGGCTGAAGATGAGTGTTGAGACTGGTCTTGATATAATTTACTTTGCTCAGGAAAGAGAATGTCTTTGAAATAAATGTTGAATGTGATAGTGGCTTTCCTAAATGTTTTTGCTGAAGGCTGCACAGCATAAGATTTTAGTCACTTAGTAAGGCGGGCTATTCCCAAATGAATAACATCAAAATGTTCACATTTGAACCTGGCAGCAAGACAGCGTATCACCCATCTGCTTTAAGGTGCAAACCCTCTCATTCACCAGAGCAGAAAGCAGATTTAATACCTACAGGACACCAGGTTAGTAAGTCACTGAGAGAAATTAGAAACATGCAATGTTATTTATTTATGAGAAGAAATATGCCTTTTTTTTAAGCAATACAAGTATGCTAACACCAATTCACATGATAGTAGTATGAATAGTAAATACTTTCAAAAGTATGTGAAATCAAAATGTGCTTGTTTCTTTTAATTGTCAGATTCACTCTTGTATTGCAGAGGCTGTTTGAGTGGTTTTAAGTTATTGCTGCTATTTTTTGATGATGCATTCAGGCACATTCAGGTATATCCTGTAGTTAAAGGCTGAAGGCACAAAAATTCTAATTTGGCTTTGGGAGGGGGGAAGAGTTGGTTATCCTGTTTCAGAAAGAGAATTCAACCCTGTACATCTCAGTCTACATCTTTGTTGTGCTGTCGATGGTTCTCCCTGGGTATGTTGTCTGTGCAAGGCTGAGTGATGAGCAGTCAAAGCCATAGCTCTTTAACTGTGGAATTACAGAGCTGCTTTGTGGCTTTCCATTTTCAGTGTTAAAGGGAGTTTGCAGACTGGGAATAATTTGGGACAACAACTCCACTGAAAGTCAACTTGCAGTCTCTTTACAAAAGTTCAAGGCACCTCCAGAATTATCACCAGGCACTTGAAAACTTTCACTGAAGAAAACACCATAACAAAGAAATGTATTTAGTAAATAAAAAAAACCAAACAAACAAAATAAAAAATTGCACCTAATTGTTAAGCAGTAATCAGACAGACCTTCTGTTAAGGGGTTTAATAGGAAAGGAGGAAAGAGCCTTATGCAAGAAAACAAAAGAATCTTTGAATAGAGTCCTGATTGAAAGATGGCAAATGCTAATTATGTGTGGGCGTGATAGAAGTTAATATTGGCTGTCTCTGCCCGCCAAGGGTCTACATTCACTTAAGAGCTGTAATTTGACACCTTATTTAATATTTTAATTGCTTCAAAGCAAACACTGCTCTAAGGGCCCTAGCTGCCATGAGAAATAGCATATCCTTTAACATGATGTGTTTCACAGGAGAAAAGGAAAAAGGACAGTGCTTAACAACACATCTTGTGTTTAAGACCTATAGGCATTAGTAGAGCTATTAAGAATACATGTCTTGTGTATTTGATTTAGTAGTGGGAGTACAATTTATATGTGGACAAGGGCATAACTAATCTTGAATTAGAAATGAAGAGCAACTCCCCCATTATTCATAGAGACATAGCAATTTATAACGAGTATTGGAGGAGAATTGGACCCAGCAGATGGTACAGTGCTCTCGTATACTTCCCATACGGTTGCTTTATCTGACAGTCCCTTACTGCTGCTTATGGCTCCTAGCAGTTCGTCATTGCTGAACCAGGAGGCCTGTCTTTGTAGAGCAGACAGCCTGATGATTTTGTTTTCTTCTCACTCCCATGTAAGCGAGGCTTACACCTGATGTAGAGTGGTGTCAGCCAAGCGTGGTGTGATGAGCTACTTTGCCCTTGCAACTCTGTTTCATATGAATCATTATGGAGATTTGCTGAGATGATCTAATAAGGTACTTTCTCTCTTACTGGATGGATTAGGTATATTAAGCAGCCGATAGCACTGTGTAGGGCACCAGGTCTGGGAGGAGTGCTCTCCTGAGCATCTGGTTTCTTTCTGGAAGAAAGAGTTTGTCGACAGCTCAGATGAAGTCTCCAGTCTCACCCTTCAGTGAAACAAAGTCTCTGAGGGCGGGCTGCATCCTTCCCTCTTCAGGGATGACTTCATAGACCAGAGTCCTGTCTTTGTAAAATTGTATTCTCAAATTCTTTTAATTTGGAACAAAAAAAACCCTATGGAGGCAGGGAAATTTGAGAAAATTTTTGAGTTTTGCTTTTTTCTTTCCCATATTTCTTTTCCTCTACAGTTACTGTATTTTTTCATGAACTGTTTCTTGAGCAACACAACAATGAGTTGCTCTAGGGCATGGGAAGCAGAAGTTGATATAGAAAGGCTTGTAAATATGATGTCGTTAAACTTTTCTGAGACTGAGTTTTGTCTTTGCACTTGAGGCCCGTAGAGCACAAGCACGTTTTCAAGTGAACAGACTTGCACCAGAAGAATTACTGAGAAGCAAGGCTAAACGTTACCCAAGAACAGACTCATTCTTACAGGGAAAAACAGGCTTACTTTTTTAATTGCTAATTCTGCTTAATAAAACAAAATTCTTATTTAGTTCCTAACAATCCCTCGGTTTTTCTGCTGAATACTAACAGTAGCAGTATGTTAAGAATTAGTATGAAAATTAATCACAGTTGTCCTGGTTTAGTCTGAAAATCAATTTCAGAAGCACTTTTTCAGATCATTGATTTAATAAACTAGGAAGCTTCTGGGCGTTTTGTTTTTTCATGACCTATAAATTGTACTGTCCAGAAATCTAATTGCAGAAAAAATTTACTAGCTTGGTAATTTAATTAAACGTGTGTACAGCCCAACCTAAGAGCAGTCTGGACCCTCTATAACCATGATACACATGTATCCCACCACTGATAGCAGAGTTCCTCTTCTACATAAAAATTTAATAGGTAGTAGGAGGTGTTGGCTCCTGTTATACTTGGGTTTTATGGAAGCTGGAGGAAAATGGCTAAGATTTTCTCTTCATTTTCTTGAATGATGAAAGTTGCAACTGGTGGACATTTCCACTGCAGCAACTCAGCTGAAGATGCCCTTAGGAACGGGAATCTGTCCAGATGGTATTGGCACTTAATATTGTGGCACTTCCCTGTGGCAGCCAGTCGATTACTGCACAGTACCTGTTGGACTCTTGAAAAAAATCACAGCGGCTTGAAAGCTCTTCTAAATCACAGAAAAGAGGAAAACCTCAAGGCCTGGTCTGAAGCCTGAAATTTGCAGAACATAACATCAGTGACTGACTGGGAATCAGATGAGGTTTGCAACTTGTTCGCTGGCCAGTCTTGTTGAAGAAGAGGGGGAGGCAGTTTGTTTTGCAATCTGATATTTCTCTTCCCCATCCGTCTCTAGCAGCTTGCAGGCGTGCTTTTATATGTGACCCTGCAGTATCATAATAATGGTCCTGGGTGAACATGAACGTTTTTTCTGACTTCACCTCTTTTTCTCTCCTCCTACCCATCCCAGATGAAGTGGCAGGTGGACTGAGTGGGAGCAGTGTGAAAATGAATGCGGAGAAAACGTGTGACTCAGCAGTTCAGCAGGGAGCTGCTGACTGGAAAGGCAGCTATTCTCCTCGCACACTCTGACATCAGGTTCCTGTTCCCTCAGAGATGAGAATAGGCCATTTATGGATGGAGCTACGCAGCCCACCAGCAGGGAGAAGGGGCTGCGTATTCTTTTCAACAGAACTTATTTCAAGTAGAGAGGAAAGTTTCTTCTCTGAGTTTGTTAAAAATGTTGCTAGTGAAAGGGCAGAAGTGTTGAACTAGAAATATGTAGACCTCAGTTCACTGCCTGGCTTGCTTACAGATTTTCTGCATGACTTTCCTCCTTATTTTATCTTGATGTGTCTTTCCATTTTGGTAATCCAAGTTTGTCTGAAGCAGCAGCCAGACTCTGCCAGCTGAGCTTGAGAAGTGCAAGTCTCCAGTGCTTTTCCTGGCTAGTAGAAGACACCCTTTTCCTTCTCTACACTGTTTGAAGAACTCCACAGAGAACATTTGCCTTTCTCAGAATGAGAGGCTGCTGGCTTTAAGCGTGCTAGCTGCCACTCATGGACAAGTAAGTGCAAAGGAAAATTGATGATGTTTGTGGGTTGTCTTCTGTCGCACAAGGGTAAATTAACCTTTTTCTCACTTGGTATTAGGGAGGGGCCATTGCAGTGTCTTTCCAAGCAGTTCTGTAGTGATTGAAAAAGTTGTGGTATTTTATTATCAGTTTCTGTGTTTTTAATTTGAGAAGGGAGGACTGAAGCAGATTTTTCTCTATAGACCAAGCAACAGCAGGTAGACACTTTATATCAGTGATCGTACTTACTGGAAGCTCAGTTTTAAAGTTGTGTGCATCTTTGTCACTTAATTTCACAGACTTGTTTCCAGAGTTTGATCGTTCATATTAACTTTTTCCCTTTTGGCTAATGTAGATAACGTGCAAAAAAACTCCTAGTCCCTTGTGTCCCCCTCCCTGCCCCCCCCCCGCCCCCCCCCGCAAAAAAAAAAAGCATGGGGTGGTGTTCTCTTGGAATCTTCAGAGAGCCTGAAATACTATCACTTGAGAGCTCTTGAGCAGCTGAATTCCTCTTGATGGGCATATCGACCCAGGAATCAGAGTGAATGAAATAGCAATATTGTTGGCTACTTCCAGGGTGATCATTTTAGCAAAAACGTCCAGCTTTCCCAAGTAGAATCTCTGAATGTTCTAAATTTTAGTTGTTCCCCACACAGCTATGAATACCTGTAGCTTGGCCCAGCTAATTCTTACATTTCAGGCTAGATACGCTTTGTGAAAACTGAAAGCATTAGAAATTGTAAGCTGAATTTCATCTCAGAATAAGTAACATAGGAGACTGACGACCAGGTTGCTGGTGTGTACACTGAGTCATGGTGAAGAGTTTTCCATTCCTCTGTAATGTGTCAGAGATGGTAGTGAAGTTACTTGGACCTCTTGCTTGGTTTAATGGTATGTCAGGCTTATTTCTTCTTTAGGCTCTTTTACACAGAGGAGAATGAAATCTGCAGTTATGGTTTGCAGTCCTACGAAGGATCACTGGATGAATCTAACTGCCTTCCATTTTGGAATTGCTTCAGTGCCTTGCAGTGTTTAGTAGTAAACTTAGTGGGATATGTGGATCTGTCTGGGTTGTTGCTAGTGTTTGAATTAAGCTGTCTGGTATTTTCTGAAGTAGCTCTCTATGTGGTTTTGCATTACAAATGCAAGATGTACTGACCACAAGTTCTTGGCAGCTTGAACTTGGACTTTTTCCAGAGTGGAATTGTAAGTATTGAGGCGATTACATTGGTAAATCCCTTCTATCTCCAGTCAGGCAGTAGCAGGTAGCTGTAGGGTGCATTTGGGAAAGTTTTTCTTTGCAGCTCTTAATCTGGATACTTTTAGGGACTAGATGCTCTCCTCCCAATCAGTGTTTTATTCAGCTGTATGAAAAAGGTAAATGTATCAAACTCTTATAAACAGAGTAGAAGTAGTCAGTACCATGTCATGACTGGGAAGGTAAAAAAAAAAAAAAAA
>VZSC01014221.1:3666-37799 GCA_013398225.1 Steatornis caripensis | reverse complement strand
AAAAAAAAAAAAAAAAAAGGAGGAGCCAGAGAGAAAGAATTGCATTCTTGGTATAGCAGCAAGTGTTAGAAGTAGTATTCCCAGCTTTCAACACGGCTCATTAGATCCTGAATGTAATTTTTAACGTAACTTCTCAGATGAGTAAGGAGGGCAAAGAGCATCGATAAAAGAGATTTTCCTAGGTGGTGAATTGTATCCATCTGTAAACAGTAAAGATGCAGCTTCTGTCATTGTGTTTAGCGTCTTAATATCTGAGATCGGCTGGTTATAAAGAAGTTCAGTAAAAGGTTTCTGAGTAGAACAGTGACCCATCAGTTGGTTTCCTGTGGAGAGAGACATGTAAGTACACAAGTTGTGTTTGCCATGCAAGTATGAAAGGTCCCCTTCCTCTTACTTCCTCCTATACCACTGCAGTGCAAAAGAAAGATTGACTTTTTGTCCAAAAGCTAATTATTCTGTTTCCATCCTTCTCGTACTGCAGTGCCAAGCAAAAAAGAGAATGTCCTCACATCCAATACCTTTCTCCTAAAGCTCCATTCTGTGATTAGATGAGCTGTCTTTTTACCCTCCAGCACAAGCTCCTTCTCGTTCCTGTGCACTCTGAGGTGGCTCATTCAGCTTTGATGTGTCTTGCCAGCATCTGGACTTGCCTGCAATCTGTGTGTCTTATGACCTGCAGGTTTAACAAGGTCTTGACCAGATACATGAAGTGTCAGGTCTATGCCCTGGATATGCAATTTTAGGTGCATGTGGAAATAAGAATTGATTTGCAGACCCGTATCAGTAGTATGCATTCATCTATTGTTTTCTCATCAATGGCAGATCTTCTTAGCAGTTAGATGGAAGTTGGAGACAGTGATTTCAATAGGCAGTTGCATTTTGATATCTGGAAGTGTAGAGGCTATGTGTGCATTTAGGACTCTGGGGTGAAGTGTTGGTAATCTTGATGGATGTGAATTGTTGCTGGTGTGTTCATACTTTGCAATGCTTCCACACTGTTGTCCCTTCCTGTAGAGTAAATTCTTGTCATGCACACCCATAATGAAGATACAGGCAGGTTCAGAGGGATAGGATCTCCACAAACGTAAAACAAATAGGGGACAGTGCTGCTGAGCTGCTGCGGTGTGTTGACTGCTGCAGCTTGAGAGTTGGCAGAACAGATGAGGCCTGTTTTTCCCCTCCTATCTTGTGCGTCTGGCAGGTAGTTCCGCAGAGCTTGGGGATTCCACTATGAAGGAAGAAGCAGCCACCAGTAACAAAATTTGTATTTCCCAGTGAAAAGGCAGTACCACCCAATCCCCCAGAAGCTTAATTCCCACAGGCACAGTGTGATGGTTGTAAGTAGAAGTCCAATAACTGTGTTATATTTTCATTGTATTATACATTTATTTATTATGTTTTCATTGCTGGGGTCCATTTTATTTCTATCATGAAAATCCTTCTGGTAAGAAGAAGTCTTTGTTCATCTGAAAAGTACATTGTTAAATTAAGTCTGCCAATGGAGCTGTGTCAATTCCTTGAGCATTAGCACGCATGCGCAAGAGAGGACACAAGTTCCTTTCAAAGTGCGAACTCCATTAGGAAATACAGCCAGGATATGTGATCCTGGGGGGTTGTTTTTTGTTTTGTTTTGTTTTTCTCTGAAGGCTCGAAGTATGAATCAGTTGAGTTAGAGCTGCTGATGCCTTGCCCACAGCAGCATTTGATTGGATCATGGCATGTTTGTTACTGCAAGGCATTGTTGACTTACTATTACCACAATGCCTTTTAGTGTTTTACTTAAGTCTAGTACTCTAAGCACGTATTTTTCTGAGAGTGTATATAGGTATTGTTTCATTCTTCTACCTTTTATGTATCCACATATGAAGTCAGAAAAAGAGAGAGATGGAGGCACAGGGATTTTAAAACGGAGGTTGTCTGAGTTACGGAAGCCAGCTGTTACCCTGTGAGTGGACAAAGATATTTCTCTGCATAGGTTATTCCATAGCAAAGTGTTGTGCCATTTATTTTTGATGGCTTGTACTGGTGACTACATTTAAGGAAAGAATACGGGATGAATGGATCACTGGCTTGATCCAGAAAGTTCCTTTCCCTGAACAGCAAGGATGAGGTTACATTTATGGTGTTGTTTTGAAATTTCAAGTTGCTTTTAACAAGCCATATGGCTGCTACAGATGTCAGAGACCTTTTAATCCTGCCAAAGGTTTTTTTCTAGCAAGTATAGCCATGTGTCAAAGCAGAAGTACTCGTGGAACTTGAATCCCCATCTCCATGATGTGGAACTCAGGAGGGTATCACATGGATGTTAGATTTCTCTGTCAGTCAAATCACTAGCAGAGGGGAGGCTAAATTCACTCCTGGATGTAGTCATCCTTGTCAGATCTCTCAAGACCTTCACACTGACCTTGACACAAGAAAACTTTACTGATATCTCACTCATTTATTACCTAATCTGTGCACTGAAAGAATTTAGGGCCCATTGGGGCAAATAATACAGGAATATAGGATTGCAAAATGAAGTGTGAATGGTAATTGAAGTATTGTTTAAAGTTGGCAGTTAAATCAATACAGAGCCCTAGGTGGGCATCATTATAAAATCTAAGCTTCTGTGATTTGGAGTAGCAAATTTTTGAGTGGACTTCAATCCAAGGCTCGCTCTTTATATACCCAACACATGATTCTTAATCTATACGTTTATACATATGTATTCAGACAGTTCTCCATTATTTTAGTTCTTGTCCCTGTTGTCTTTTACTGTATAAATGAAAATGCCTGTTGATAACAGTATCAGTTCAGCAGAGCTGGAGTCCTGGGCTCCTAGGTCCATAGACCAGATCTCTGACCTTACGCGGTGAAAATAATTGAAAGTAGTAGTTCTCTATTGTCCTTCATATAGGACAGTCATAAGAAGGAGTATGTGACTCCTACAGTTGTACAGTTGTTGCTAGACAACACTGGAATATCAGGAATTGGGCTTCTGGGCTGTGGAGAGGCATAGATCCCCATGGTTACAGACACAGAGCGGTCCCCTAACTTCAATGTCTTTATTCCAAAAAGCGTGTGGTTAAGTGGCCTTCGCATTGTCATATTAGAGTCAGGGTTCTCTTTCCAACCTAGGCAGAAGTGACCTTGTAAAATTTCAGGGTGTTACAGAGATGAAACAAAGAAATTCTGTTTGCCTGCTGCATAAGGCGGGTGAATGAGCTTTTTGGTGATTAAAAAAAAAGTCTTCTGAAATATAAAATATTATGACTTATAAAAAGTAGTTCAAAACTGAGCTTGACATCTGTGTTTCCTGGCTCCTTGTTCTGGTTGTCCTCCCAAAGATGTTTGAGTTCTGCTCTGTATTTTATCTCGAGCTTTGGGGAGGCATATCCAAGAAAGGAAGCCATTAGGATTTGGAAAAGAGGTAAATAGGCTCACTAGCCACTCTTAGGGACAGAGGTGCATTATTTAGTGCAGATAAAGTAGAACTTAAAACATGCTTACTGAAAACAGAAGGTTAGAAACTTTAGGAGCAAGCCATAATACACTATATGTAAATAGCTATTTTTGAAGGTTTATATCTCAGCCACAGGTGCATGTCTCTTTTCATGGATGGCAAAAATAATTTCTGACATCAAGATTCTGTCTCTGCTAAATTTCGAATTCCTGTTCCAAAACACAGAGCATAAGCATCCCACAAAAATAGCAGGAAAAATTTGGCAATCATTAACAAGGGTTTTGCCCTCAATTCTTGTCCAAATCCAGTGAGACATGAAGCAGGTCGGAAGCTTGAAAATTTTCAACTTTAACTTAAGCTTTAGCACATTGTAGAAGATGAAGGCAAAGGTCAGCATTGAAAGTATTTCAGCAGCCTTAACTGTGACTGCTTGATGAGATTGCTCTGTTGTCCTCTGGAGAACTTTGAGTCCGGCTCTATGTAGCATGGTATCAGAGGTCAGGTGTTAAGCATATGTCAGTGTCCCTGGACACAAAGGACTGCATCTGAGCTCTCTGGTTTCTTGGGGGGGGGTTGTCATGGACTGTAGATTACCAGCTGGAGCCTGAAGGATGGAGAGGTGGAGCTCCCGTGATCTCTTGAGCTATGTTCCAGAAACTGTCTGCTATTCTTTAAAGAGTGCTGTTTTCAAGTGGTTGTCTTCTAGCATTAAAGACATATAGATGAAAGTGAAGGAAGGTTTACCACTGTGGGAAATACAGGCTGGATTTGTTGACACTTCTGATTTTACCTCTTTAGTTCCATATTTTTTCATGTTTTATTGAGCTGTATTTAATATGAAATTTTCATAGTGTTTATGCAAATTACTGTACTGAGTCTTTCCTGGCAAATAGTCAGTTAATTTCAGCATATACTTATGGTATAACATACATGGGGTTATATCTATCTAGATGCACATTCTCTGTGCTTCCCAGGAAATACCTGTGTAAAGACAATGAAAATACCTATATGTAACCAGTTATACCCAGTGTACCCTGCTGAGGCCGCTACCCGTCATAAACTGACTGGAGGTATTTTGAAAATGAGAAACCAGTAACCTGAGCTCCTGGGAATGTACCTGGTAGTACCTCGCAGGTGTGCCTGCTTGTGTCTCTGGATCTCCCCAGTCACGACACAATGACGACCCTCTTGTTGCTAGGGAATGGAGAGTCTTGTAGAGAAAGCGGTCAGCGTTTCCTGAACACTTTGTTCTTTTGTGCAGGGATGCATGTCCTGTCTTAAGGTCTGTTTCTGTGAGGGGAGGGAGAACGATCACAGGGTGGGAATAAAGATCTCATGCTCCTGTCCACTCTCACATTTTTGTATTTTAGAAATCAGAATGGCGTATTTTCATGAATCGTTACTGTACCAATGGCCAGACCGTCAGCTGATAGATGGACCCTATGTTTCATTTGCCTAATTACAGCTATGGCTAGTTTATGGATGCTTATCTGACTCAGAGTGACTATCGTGAGACATTTAGAGAAATTTCTGATGAGAGGAACATTTTGTAGAAACCTGACCTCAGCAAACCATAGAAGGGCCAACAACGTGACCTTTCCCTGGGGCAGAGGTGGCTGTCTTAGGCTTAAGGCTACAGTGTTGTACACAGGGCAGCCTTGGGGCTTGCCTTGTGTAGAAGGGTGTAAGTCAGTATTACTTACATCAAATGGATCTGATCTTTCACTCCTTTTTGCTTGTAAATTAATTTATATCTACACAGTCTGTGTTCAAAATACTGAGGCAGTAGCCACTTCAGTGAGTATTTCCACTGAATGGAATAGCACTACAACACTATTAAATAGCTGTTGAATATGAATTCATCCAAGAAGTAGATTATTAGAATAAAGTCTATTTTATTAGTGCCTTAGGACACTCAGCCAAAACCCAGAGCCCTTGAGCACTATTCAGACACATAGCATGAAACAGGCTCTACCTCAGAAATTTATAATCAAATTAGACAAAGCAGACAAATAAGGGGAAATAGAGAACTCGAGGCAGGAAGGGACAAAATGGGTTCTCTGCCACCAAGTAGCCAGGAGGCGTGGAGCTAAGAAATAGCACAGAAGATTCCTTTTAAAAAGTAAAAATGAAAAGGTGCAGCAATGTAAATGAGAATTTATTAACAACAAAGCCCAGAATCTGCACCTCCAGAAAGAAAGGGAAAATAATTTATCCGCCCACACTCACTTTTTTCTGACGAAGGCTGGTGAATACAGCTGCACTAATAGAGTGTGATGCTCACAGTCCTGAGCCGCGCTTACTGATGCAGAACTGAAAGGTAACCATCATCTCTAGGAAAACAATAGCCCTTGCAGCCTCCGTGGTGGCTGCAGGGTTACATACTATTCATTCCCTGCACATGTCGTTTTCACGTGAAGGTCTTCCCAATCCAGCTGGTATGGAGTCAATGGATGAAGCTGAAGGACAACAAGGACAGCTGAACAGGAAGGAGCAGTCCCTGAAAACCTCCCAGAAAACAGCAGTGCTTGGTTGGGCTGCCTGGTGGAATGGATTAATGCCTGGAGACAGCATGTATCTGTTTGTCCTCTCACAGATACTGGTAAGGTAGCTTGTCATCACTTTGAAATGCTGGAACTCCCATCCCGTTACCTGCACCTCTGCAAATGCCTTCTTTGCCAAATGACCCATTTCCCAACAAATCCGTCTTCTGTAGCTGATATGTGTGGGGGTAAATAACCATCTTTTTAAGAAGTGGATTGGGAGGTGTATCCTTTAAAGTTGCCATGTGCGCTTCATGTTTCAGGATTATAGTATACTTCTCTGTGAGGGCATCATTGCTTTTGTAGTTTTATGCTAACTGTGGTGTGTGCAGCAACTTTAAGCGGTTCAAATGAAATGTTTCAACATGTGTATGTTTGTGCGTGTCTATCTATAGGGATGCCTATCTATAGGGATGCCTATGTGAACATGGCAATTTGTGAGAGTTTTGCATAGTGTGAGATAGGCCTTAATAGTCTTTTAATAACATACCAAGTTAATTGAATTATCAGTTTTGATCTAAAAGTAATAATGCTGGAAGTTCAGAAGTCAGAGGAATCTGTTGCTCTTGATGTCCAGGCTACCATGGGCGATCCTTCTGGTAGTCTAGATCAGAGGGAGCTTGCTTAACTCAGTGATGCTTATCTAGTTAATGGTAGCTGAGCATTTAGCCTTCAGTCTTTTTATTCTTGTTAAGCTACAGCCTAGAAAATACCCTACTTATTAAAGCAAAACTGATGATCAACATGAAATCAATGAGAACTAAATTAGTTAATTATGCAGTCTTGAAATGAAAATGAATGTTTGTATAATGAGATATGCTCATTATGTATTTTCTGATTGATTGCACAGCTTCTCTGCATGATGCTGTGGTGCAGCACTTATGGGACCATCCCAGCAGCTCAGAACGCCTTTGACCTGCTGTCTTACTTGCTTACCCCATTTAAACAGTTTTTGTCAGATCAAGGGGAGGTAAGTCCCTGTACTCCTCTCTGATTATGTAGTTGATGTCAGTAGCTTCACGTAGTGCTTCTAATATCTCTTCTGATTAAAAGTATAATATGCATGTACTTCGTATAACATAGTGACCGCTACATTGTGCGTGTGTCCTGAAATGGTGAAAAGAGTTTTCTGAAAAGAGGTCCATATTTTGTCAAGATACAGGGCTGAAGTTTTGCCTATGAGGTTAGATCAGCACAGCAGATTTTTCATAATGTGCAAATGATTGCAAATGAAAAAAAGCAATAAGAAATCAACCCACTGAGGTTTAGTCCACAGTAAAGGGAGAATTGAAACTTAATTTATTAAGATGGATAGAAGCCTAAATTCTGGAAGAATGGATCAGCCCACATAAAGCGTGCAAATCACAAGATACTCAGACACAGAATTCTATTTTTGTTGAATGTTTAGAGTATGTCTATGTGCAGTAAAAGTATTTCAGGTGTTCTAGGTGTACAGATAAATTATATCTACAAAGCCACCCCAGTAAAATGGCTTAGCTTCTCACTGTGACATAATGACACATATACCAGTATGATTCATCTGATAAATTACTAGGGTAATTATACCCAGTGCAGATGTCTCTAGTGTGGACAGAACCTTAATTAAATGGTGAGCAGCTACTTTAAAAAAATCAGATGAAATATATTTGCTATCAGAATGCATAGAATTGTTTGTACATAATCTTTGTAGCAGAGGCTATGCAGTACAAATAGGAAATCTATCTCGGTGCCTCTTGTGGCTGAAGTACAGTGGAGACTGTTTTCTATGTTCTCTTAACAATGCTTGAGCTGCACGTCACCTGCTCTTTTGTTTATTTGAAAGAACCACTTTTTCTTTGCCCTTTCTCAGTTGCATTTATTATGCACAATCAGAGCTCTTCATAGAGCCTACATCTGATTTGCAGTGAGTCAGTCGTTAACAAATTCTTCCTTACAGGAAATCCCTGATTTATAGGATTTTGACTTAAAATAAGCGTTCGGCATGGAGGAAACTGATTCCTAGAATACACCACAAGAGCACCCCAAGTATGACTCTGTGCAGATGTTCTTGCATATCTTTGTTTGTTTATTATAGCACTATTTACTGTGCAAAATTAGACTTGAAAACGGTGAAGACAAACCTTCTGAGATTAAAATAAACAAATGAAAGCTCTTAATGCTGAATTTCTCTTTAGCTGTACTAGTGGGTCAGAAATGGAGTAAAATTCCTGGCCCACTGAAGCCCATTATATTTGAGTTTTGCACCTACTACGGAGAATAGGCTGAACTCTAAACTACTTCAATATGAGTAAGACATCAAAGTGAATTTCTCTGCCAGTGCTGTGAATGAACCTGATGGTATTTCACAGAGTATGTAGAAAACAGAGAAAAGTCCTCTGTGGCTGGGTTTATGTAAGGACCCACAAACACGGGAACGGTACTAAACTTTTTCGAAAGCCCTTTGCCACAGTATAAAATTACACTGACTGTAGCAACAAAACATTGGTCCAGATCTCAATTTTGGCAATGCATGGGGGTACAAAGCAGACTTCCTCTTTGCCTTCACAGTGAAATCCAGTTTTCGATTTTGGTTTCAGTCCTCTCCAAAGCCTGCCGTTCTTTCTGTTGGTGGTGGTGGCTTTTCCACAGACAAAAGTGTGGTATGACAGAATCTCCATGGGAAATTCAAGAACGAATACACAGTTTGCCAAGAACATGCATGCAGATGCTATACTGTGCCTTTCTAAATACTTTAGGAATAATTGTCAATTCTGTTGTTTCACAGGACCTGACTAGAATTGGGAGCATTGTGGTATCGTACATCCTGCTGTCTTTAGCTTCTCTAGGACTGTTATTTGTAGGATCTCTGGTAAGTTATAATACTGTGCAAACTATATTTGTGCCCTTTTTCAGCCAGTTTTTATAAAATGTCTAATTTACCTGAAGGTGTTGATGTTACACCCAAGATGATTGTAAAGCAACATCTTTGGGGCTGTTCCTATATAATTACCTGCTTGCTTTACATGGAGGAATCATGGCTACACTTATCCTTACTCAATTTCTTGATGAATTGGGAATTACACTGATGGTTTTTATTCTTCCCATTCAAAGATGGGCAAACTATTTTCACTTAAATAGGAGGAATGTGGTCCAGTAACAGGATCATCCAATATTGTTGCCTTACAAATTGCCTGCAGAGCATCCATTGACTGAAGTGGCAGAAAGAGCTGTTCCAGAGCACTGGTTTACTTGTGAATATAATGCCCTTGTAGATGTAGGCCAAGGCCCCAGCTGCTGAACAAGATTAGTGGCATGACTACAATTAATCTAGTTAGCTGTCAGCTGTTTGGGAGCAGGGGCAGTGTATTGTGTTTCTTCATTGATTGTGTAACGGGCACAAAGTTGCGTTGTAGATGGGAAAGCCATGGAGAATTCTTTCTTTTTAGGGAGCTCTAATTGAACATGGCTTTTCATACCCCTGTTAGAGCGGGAATGCAGTTACTGCGCAGGTGGGTGGTACATCACCTCCTGTCCTTACAGCAGAGCACCTTCAGGTAGCTCAGGAAGCTGAAGCTGTACTAGGTGCATGCTGTTTGAGTGATGCACAGTATAATGAAGTACATCTTAGAATCATGGGACAGTTGGTGGGGAAGGGACCTGTAGAGATTTCTAGTCTAACATCCTGCTTAAAGCAGGGCTGTTGCCAACACTCGCTAAGGTCAGCCATGCATTTTCCTACATGTTTTGAAAATCTCCAGGGAAGGAGATGTATCATCTCTCTGGGTATCTGTGCCACGACTGCATGGTGCTCTTGGGGAAGAATTTTTTCCTAATGTCTGATCTGAATTTTCCAAAGCTGAATGTCCGAGCTGAATTTCTGCAGCTTGTGGCCATTGGCGCTTGAGGTATCAGCTGCCACTACCAAGAAGAGTCTTGCTGCATCATCTCTGCAACTACCCTTCAAGTAGTTGCAGGCTGCTGTTAGATCACCCCAGCCTCCTCTTTGCCAGGCTGAACAAGCCCAGTTCCGTCCACCTTTTTCAAAGGTCATATGCTCCAGGCCCCTGACCTCCTTTCTAGCTCTCCACTGGGCCCACTCCAGTTTGTCCATATCTGTCTTAAACTTGAGGATGTAAAATTGGACACAGTATTCCAGGTGCAGCTGCATCAGTGCCAAGGAGAGGAGAATACCTCCTTTGATTTGCTGGCCACACTCCCTGGTAGGAAGTTTGTCGTGTTACATACCATGGTGAAGTTCACTCAGAGGCAACACAGTGGCAAAATCTTCTGTTTAAGGTGTCAGGTGAATGTACTTTTTAAAACTGTTCCTAAGACAAAGTAATGCCTCCCATTATTGTGATCATTAATTTAGGCAAGGAAGTCAGCCAGTTTTCTGCGATTTTCTTCTTTTTTGATGCTGCTGTTCCGTATCCAGATGAATTTTGTCCTCAAAAATAAACTTCTGGTGATTTTGTGATTGCAAATATTAAAGAAGAAAAATGAGACATCTGAGAATGGTGATGAACTGTGTGAATTCCAGGTAATTTTGTAGCAAAACATTCTAAGCTGGAAATCAGAATAGCAGAGGTGTGATTTTTCTGCATATCCAGCCTATTTCTTGGTGGATAGAAACATTTTATTGCTGACCCATTCTTAGCACAGAAAGTAACTTTAAATGAAAGCTCTCTGTCCCAAAAAAATCTGGTCTCAGTTTGAACTGCTTTGCTTATGTAGTAACTCGTTGCAAGTGAATGCTTATACCAGTACAGCTGAGAACAGATTTGGCGCATTTTCAAGTGTTGGTTAAAAGTTTTGTACAGAAAACAGTTTTATAACAGTTTCCATGTAGTCAAGCTTGCTCTGTTTTGTATTCCTGTGGTCTGTACTAACAGCCTTCTAGCTAGAGTGGAGGCACAAATGTCACTGTGTGACAGCCAACACGTTCTCTGGACAAGTCGCAGAGCATCAGAATGTAAGAAGTGTCCTGTGAGTTCAGACCAGTTCAGTCCATCTTGCCCACTGTGTTCTCTCTAACAGTGGCATTAGGAAGGAGAGGCTTTTTAGAGAGAGCATATGAGCCTTGTCTCTTCCTACCTGTTACCTTACTCTCTGACATCTCAGGTCATGCTGCTTTGCAATTTGTAAGCATCTACCAGTATTTAGGGAATAAGGTATAAAACAGTCATTAGCAAAACACTGAACATAATGTAGTGATGGATCTAAGCAGCGTTTCTCAAATCACAGCCTCGTGGACAACAGGTAGTTTCATGAAGAAAGTTTTCTTTATTTTCTCTCTGTCTCAGCTGAGTGATCTCTCTCTCACTCTCACGGGCTTTAAGCGATGTGCTGCCTAGAAGGGACCTTGAAGGGGTCTTTTACATTGAGGAGTGCATTTATGATGAAATCTTTCTTTCCTAAACATACCCTTCTGTCTTTATAGCTGAACCTGATGCATCAGACCGACACTGATGTGTATACTAGATGGCGTACCAGTGGAAAGAAGCTTATGCTTTTTTTTTTTATTCCACAGCTGTGGTAACTTACAGTAATGCTTTAGCAGTTCCCTGGGGAAGGCAGAAGATGTGCCTGTTTATACAGGTACTTTGTTGCTTTAATGTAGAGCAGTAACTGTTGAGCCATGTAACAAGACTAAGAAATGGTAGTCAAGCAGATTATCAGAAGCAATACCAAGAGAACAGAGGCCCTGTCTGGTCTGTGCACATGCTGAAGTCCAGCTCACTTCTGTATTGGAGAACTTGTGACTTGCAGGTGGAGTGAATTTTTCAGGAAAGCAGGCCTCAGCTAATGTTTGAGGTACTTTTCTGAGAATATCCAAGTACCAGAATGTGTTGGGAGGTTAGCAATCACAGTGGAAATAAAAGACTGGATAGAGTGCTTGAGGCTTGTATTAGTGATGCTGTCTGTTTTCTGTCTCTCGTAACAGTGTGGTGAGACCCAGGCAGCTGCAGAGACCCAGCACTGAGCTGTCTAGTCCTCCCGAACACATTTTCAGAGCTGACTACTTTTCCATTATTTAGTTTAACCCCATCACTTTTAAGTATAACTTAATTTCTTCCAGTGTCTTGAACAGCTCCTTGTTTACCACACATTTCTTTCAACCCAAAGAAAAGCTACTTCATTTCTAGGTGAAGTTTTTGTTCCTTTGGATTCACAGTGTGTTAAATCACCAGTAAAATCAGTCCTGTGTCAGTCAGAGTACCAGCTCTAGAATCTGTAACGTATGATTGGTACATAGACCTTACACTTGACCCTCAGTCCAAGTGTTGATTTTAGTAACTACAGCACTCTCCAGCAGTACAGTTATTGAGCAGATACTTTACACTGTGAACTGCTTAGCTATTACAGTCTTGCAGTAAGTGAAAGAACCATGGCTAATCCTGTGGGACTGTCAAGCTCTAGAAGTGATCCTGGGGAATGAAAATAGAATCAGATCTTCAAGCTTCTTGCTTGTGGTGCAACAGGCCAAGCATATAGGACAGATTCGATTCAGACTTGGTCCCAGATTTGTGTAAAATAAAAGTCTAGTAACCGTGTTCCTATGTTTGCTTTTATAATTACTGCGTACTCTGATTAACCGAAATAAAAAAAAAATTGTTAGAAGTAACTGTCAAATGAATACTGCTGCTTTGTGAGACTCTTAACATTCACTAAAGCTGACTATGGCCAGAAATTAAAACTTGCTTCTTCCTTTCATTCTTTAGACTCAGAGAAATGAGAGTACATGAAGACACACAGGCACAAGAAAATTGTTTAAAATCCTATACAAGCTAATGTGCTTTAGCAGTATAGGAAGAGAAATGTCACCTTTTTTAATGGCAAGTTTTCTAAATTCAACTGCTCATTTAAAAGCCAGAAAAAGACAGAAGAAGCTTTACTTTGGAGAATACGACCTGTTCTTCAATTAGTCGCAAAAGCATACATGACAGTACAGTGTAGTTTGTATAACATTTAGCCTGAGAGATATTGCTCTTAGCTCAATGCTAGAGGGATGAAGTTGGCCTAAGGTTCCAGATCCTGGAATTCAGAGGTGGGCTGGAAATTTCAGAGGCCTGTGTAGAGAATTAAACAGTCTAGTGATAGAATCTCCAGATCATCTAGTCTGCCACAGCATCTGTGCAAACCAATATGATACAGTAATTTTTTAGATTCATGCCATTTCAAATATTTCATTAGTTTAGATTATAAACTGTAGTATTACATTTATATCCCAGAACTCCAGAAGATTTATTATTTAATGTCTGTAGCATGTTGAAATCAGATAATTAGATTACAAAACAGTCTTTGCCACGCGCCAAAAACTGATACAGGCATTCTGAGTCTCAAAACCAGCTACATCAAAATCAAGGCTTCTTTAAAAAATGGTTGGTTTATACATGAATTCAGAGTGCAGGACCAGATTAACAAAGATGTGCAGTTCAGGAAAATTATATTTACTTTTCTTAACCTGACTGTATCTAAATTTTAAATGGAATACCGTTAAGTCAGAAGAGGATGATTTGTAGACTAGTATAGTAGATTTTTCTTTTGTCAACAAGCCTAGGAAGGGTAAGAAACTAAACAAAAGGACAGTGGTATCACATTGGCTTGCATATGATGGTCACAAGCACATTCTGCTTCCACTGTATCCCCGAGTTAAGCCTGGCCAGCTCTGTGGAAACCTCTGTGGCTGAAAGCAGGTTTGAATGGATAATGTGAATCCTTGTAACATGCACCACAAAGCTACTCCTGCATGGAACATTCCTGTCTCTTCAGTGCTCTCCAGTTCTAATACATTATAGCGGGCAGGGATGCTGCTCTACAGACCCATCCTCTAGGCTGTATGGAAGGGCTGCCAACAAGCAGAAAGTTTTTTTTAAATGTTCGTTTCCTCCAGTTTTGGCATCTACTCAGAGCCGGTCCAGACCCCTCCTTTCCGCTACAAGAGGACAGACGCCAATCTGTGAGCCGGCAGCCTTCATTCACGTACTCAGAGTGGACAGAGGATAAAAACGAGGATGACTTCCTAGATTTGGATCCGGTACCGGAGACTCCGGTCTTTGACTGCGTAATGGACATTAAAGCGGAGACAGATCCAGCTACTCTAACGGTTAAATCCGTGGGCTTGCAAGAAAGGTAGGGTAGATTTGACTAATAGGGGAAAGTCTGGTCCCAGATTTTGTGGATTTTAGGAGTTCTGTGCATAGTAGGAAGCTTTTTTGCCTTCATGAATGTCACTTCAAAATACGGTTTTAAAGCCAAGCACCTGCTTTATTTCCTGTCTTGTTTTCAGTCCAGTCATAAATATAAATATATTGGCCAAAAAACATACAGTATGTAGAAAACTGTCGACAAGTGTTATTCAAAAGCATCGTTTCTTTCCTTTGAAATACCCATTTGTGTTTGATCAGTCACTTGCCATTCCCCAAGATGGTAACTGCATAGCATGAAATCCATTACAGAAGGATGAAAGCTTTTACCTCTGAAAGAGGTGAATCATCTTAATATTTTTCTGTCACTCATGCTGGAGGATTAGTCCTTCCTTTCTCCAAAAGCAAACCATAGGATAAGTGGTAATCTTCAATAATTCTCATATAAATTCCTTTGAAATTAACACAGTAATGAAACTTCGAGGTGAGCTGGTGTTCGCTGCTTGAACCGTCAGGGCCACGGAGCTTCTCAGAGAGATTCACAGCTGGGAAAATGCAATTTTAGAATAAAAGAAATATCTTTTTCTGCTTTGTGTTCTTTCAGTTGTCTTAGTGAAATAGAGCAAAGATCTTGATGATAGAAATCCTGTGAAGATGTTCTGCAAGATGATGATGTTAGGAATAAGAGGTTACTGAAGGGCTCAAAATAGCCAAGTATCACCTTTCTTTATTTCTAGGTTTTCAAGCTTATTTGGACTGCTAACCACAGTTAAGTCTCATATCTAAAACTTAAAGGGCAGAACTTAAGATTTTTAGAAGTACGGTGCTGAGTTTCCAAAGCTCCGCATGACACGGTAAAAGGGAATATTACAGAAGAGACTTTTGATTTGAACTCTGTGAGCTTAGAGTGGTTTTTTGCACTTTATTCTTAGTTACAACATTTGTCCTAAAATGTTCTCCATTTTATTGTTATATTCGACTTTAAATATGAGATTGCAATAACCTCTGGGGCTTGTCCCTGAACCTCCTGCTATCAGTGGGTTTTGCTGTTGGTTTTCATTACGGGCAAGATTGGGCTTGAAATGCATCTGTCATTTGTGCTTTTCACTGTCTCTGGTTTCGTTCCATCTGTCTCATTTTAAATATCCTGACATTTCTTCTCAGATGACCACCAGCCTGCAGGAAAGATACTCACTGTTGCAAGAGAGTTGGGGAGTATCAATAGGGAAATATCAATAGTTTCAAGTAATGAATTACAATTAAAAAACTGTCAAAGTAGAGATAGGAAAAAGAAAGCAATTACTTGAAGTTTGCACACCAAGTAGAACTTGTACACTTAAGGTGTAAAATAAACTTGTTTTCAACATACAGGTGTGCCTGAGAAGCCAGACATCATTTCAGGTTTGAGCCGTGCTCTGACAGATTTCATTTACATCAAGCATTGGTCACTCTTCCTTTGTTTGGTGTGTTGAATTATCTATCTATCCCTCTTTTGCACCCTTTTTGCACTCTTTTGCTTCTCTGTCTTACTTCCCTCTCATTCTTTAACTACCTAAGCCATTAGAAGGGTAGTCACTAGCTAAATTCAAACAGCACTAAATGTTACACTTAAGAAGATACAATTTCCTCATGATCAAGAACTATTAATATCCTTATGTATTTTGCCTCTTCTACCTTAAAATAACCAAAAGCATTCATTATCAAATGCAGCTGTTTCTGGAGAGGAATGTAGTAGCTATTTAACAGCACGCAGGAGGGTAGGGTCAAACCTTTTGAAAGGTGTCACTAAAGATTCAGTGTCTACCACTAGTGGTCATGTTTCATCCAAAATCGTTTCCACAGGACTGTGAATCATAGCAGGAGGCTGGCTGCACATTCTTTTGGAAAAACTCCTGAATCAGAAAAGGGCTGTGATCCAAGTAACAACTTCTACTGTCTTCTCTGTGAGCTGGTCATGCCTGCATGTTTACATGGTTTTTGAACAGCTCCTGCAAACACCTCCTAACTAGATTTTGCCAGTTGAGAGTCATCAAAAACAGGGTTACTGTGTGGATGTATAGAACATTACACCTAATAATCATCATATTGTGTGATTTTATTATTATGTTAAAGATGTTTAAATATAGATTCACTGCTGGCATTTGAATTTCACTGTTATGTGTGATATGCGAGATTGACAGAAGCTCCAAAATGCTTTAAAACCGCATTCAATAAACAATGCAGGCATTTTGATTTTTTGTTTTGTTGTGTGGCTAACTTACAATAAAGCCACTAAAAATTCTACGCTCAACAGCATCTCTGGTTTTTAATGTAAATGTGAAAACATTGGGACCTTCATTTTACCGTTCTCATAACATACTGTGTGGAAAGAAAGTTTTTCAGACAGAAGAATTATTCACTGTAATGGTTGGCTTCTCATGTCTATTTTAATGTTGAATGGGTAATGTTTATCCCAAGATCTTACCACACTGATGTCTGTGCTACTAGTAAATGGTTGTTCAGTAGGATCTGGCCTGATGAAAACTGGGATCAAGATTTTCACCTATGGTGTCTAAAATGTCAGTCCGTATTTAGGCATCCCAAACCAATGTGATTTACACAGGTATGAACACTTCCCCTGCAGTTGCCTGCTCAGCACCTTTGACAAGCAAGTTGCTTCTCTTTAGGTGACAAAGTATACAGTTACATCACTACAGGCAACACTTTGGAAGTATTGGCCTTCATATTCCAGTGTACAAAATAATCCTCTAGTCTTGTCTACACAAGAAGCATCACCCCCATTTTTCACAGTTAGTGACCAAAATGTGCACAGCAGAACCAGCTGGGTGCTTTTCTAAAGTTGCTGTTTATCTGTCACTGGGACTGTGTCTGTTGCTGACCATGATGGGTCAGTCTGTTCTGTTGTAAGCAAACTTCAACTGCTCTGTTTTACAGGAGAGGTTCAAATGTTTCACTCACACTGGATATGTGTACCCCTGGCTGTTCTGAGCAAGGTTTTGGCTATGTCATGTCACCACGGGAACAGTCAGCCCAAGAATACCTCCAGACAGCATCAAACATCCTTACTGAAGAGGAACTGCACAAGAAAGCGCTGGATCCTTTCATACTCCAGGCAGAGTTCTTTGTGAGTATCTGACCTCTCTTTTCTAGAAGCATCAGAAAAAATGGGATGTTTTCTGTAGTATATTTCTGTATCGTTTTCTGCAAGTTTAAGATTAGTACGTACAAATTCCACTTCAACCAGTGAAGCATTTGATGCAGTTCCCAAATATGTCATCCCTTGAAATGTTGTCTGAAGTCTTTCAGTGATACCGTCACTTAAAAACTAGAGAATTGGTTCTAGCAACAAAAAAAAGCTTTGTTTTGCACGTCTTTTTTTTCTTTTCTGTTGTCATGCTACTTTTTAACCAACAAAAAAAAAAATCAAACTTTTTCACTAGAGTACTGAAGAAAAGTCAAGTTTGCTATAGGTACAACTTCTTGAAATGTGTCTGGAGTTGCCCTGGGAATTAAATTAGTCCAAGTGCATGCTTTTTGCTGTGAATGTTTGGCACAGAGCTGCTTTCCAAGTCTGAATGTTCAACAGTTAACTGAAGCACAGGATGGCTGTCACTCAACAGGAGCCACAGAAAGTATGTCTTACTGGGGTTTTTGTCTGCACAAAAATTACTTAGTAGTTGTAAACTGTTCTGTCAGTTGCTTTTAGGGTTCTGAAGTATGTTTCTTTGGCTCACTGTATCTACTGTTGCTTTGAGAGAAAGAATTCTTCACCTCATTTTGGGAAAAAATATACGTACACAGACGAAGCAAGCAGTTGAAAATTTGATTTCTAAGTACCACAGAATGAAGGCCAGATGCATTTTGGTGTAGTGAGTACACTGGCTTTTTAGATCTTTGCATTCCATGAGTCTCTTCCCTACTTGCTTCAGCCTCCATGTGATAGATATTGTCATGTTTATTATACCTGGCAAAAAAAAATATGCAAAGTACTGCAGTGGCTGTACTATGTCTGCTAGGCAGGGCTGTAAATTCTTGCACAAGATGGGAAGTAACCAGGGCACAATCTTTGCGTGCTAGGGTATTTCAGAACATGTGATCAAGAGCTACTGAAGTTAGTGCTGCCAAGTCAAATATTCTCTTAAGCATGGAATCTCAGCAGAGCAGGAGGAAGATAATGTTTTGCAACATAACAGCCCTTTCAGCCTGTCCTTTTTATGACCTTTAAGGGTCAGGAGTAACACTGAGTATCACTTGCTGTCCTCCTTGTGCCATTTCAAGGTTTTTTTCACTTTACAAGCACGGGGGCGATGAGGTAGCCTGGACTTCTGTTTTAAAACAGACTGCCTGATAGCTGTGGTCCTTTATTCACTTAGTGCTGTACAAGTTGAAGAAAAGCAGCTTTTGTTTAGGCAAGCCTCGATTCTTTTAAAGTAAAGCATCTATTGCTGGTCCAGGGAGGAAGTGTTCACTTATCAAGTGTCTGAATTGACTGCTGAACAAGTCCACACACAGTTTCATTAGTCTCTGAGGTGCACTTTCAAGCAAAGAAAATTGCGTTAGAAGTAGGAAAAAATATGCTTTATTTCTCTGAGAGATTTTGAATTAGTTTTCCTGGTGCTCACAAAAGCATTGAACAGCCAAACTATCCCAAGCCATTTTCGTTCTTTAATGAGAACTGAAAAGGCGTAGATAAAAATGCTGTGCAATCATGTTGTTTCTGTAATTAAAAATGGTAAACTGGGGGGGTTTTATGAAAGTTATCACCAGCTAGCTTTCATCATGTATTTTCAGTCTGTCTGACCTACTTCGTTTTCGAAGTCCAGATCCATGATGAAGCAAGCAGCTGTGTTTAATTTTGGAAGAAAAGTCAGAGGGGGTGTCACTTACAGGTTTAAGTCCTGAAATTCATACAAGATTTAGAGTTTTTGCTCATGCAGAAGTCCTATTGATTTCACCAAGAATTTGCTTGAGCAGTGAATGGCTAAGTCCCAAAAACAGGCCATGGAGCTTGGCTCAAGAAGAGTTTTGGGTGGCTAAATACCAAGTAATAATTGAGGAAAACATGAAGGCATTGTTCTCATGCAGCTTCCCAAATTGATAGGAAACTAATTCAACAAAATGGTTTTATCATTAATTTCCTCTGGTTAAACCCAACAGTATGCTTAGTGCTTTGTAAGGCACAGAATGCAGATAGTCTTCTAAAGCTCCAGTATTTAACATAGTCCATAGATCTGTTCATCTTAACTTCTTCCCAGACTCTGACTTACCTTACTCAACCCCGACTCCTGTTACCAGTATGTCCAGTACTGGCCTCTCAAATCCAGTGTGCAGCAGCTGGGATGACCAGCTCTGCTCCCAAGCTCCCATGAGCCGTTTCTCCGCTGAGGCTGGTTAACACATCCCGTCTTGTCCCATGCCTACTCACTCCAGCTGGTGGAAGGTTTCTTTTTGTTCCTGGCTGGCACTGGCCACTTAACTTGCAGGAGATGAGTAGTGGAGAATAAGAAGCCCCTCCATCTTTGTGTGTTCTTTGGGTCAGCAGTGGAGAGAGCAGGTAATCCCTGAACACCTATTTGCTGTCCTTGCCCGTGGAGCTTTAGAGTGTGGTGAGCAAAAAGCGTGACGCTCCCCCAGCTCCGTAGAGTCGGGTCAGTACGCCAACCTGTTGTAATGTGTGTCATAATTCGTTGCCGGTGAGAGTCACTAGAAAATTACTTCCTTCCACCCTCAGAGAGGAAGGAGGAGTGTGAGTCAGAAAGCATGATGTCTGAGGTCCGTCACTTTGGGAGCAGAGTATCTTACATACCACCTTTTGCTTAGTTCTGTGCCCACACTTGCAGTTCAGTCCTAATAATATTAGGAGCTAGCATACTGCCGTCGCACGTATTACTCAATGAATTAGTCACTATGAGCGTTTTCATATTAAGAATTTCAGAAAAGAAAGCCAGTGACAGTAAAAGGAAGCATCAATCATGTTTTGGTGGTAAATTGCTAAAAGTACTGTACCGTATGTCTCAGTTGACTTCATCACTTTGCCTCCCTCACAGGCAGGACATAATGGGCTTGGGTTTTTTATTCCTCTTGTTAATCTAATAATACTACCTACTGTGTTTTGTGTTGTGTGTTTTTTTTTCTTAACAGGAAATTCCAATGAACTTTGTTGATCCAAAGGAATATGATATCCCAGGCTTAGTGCGTAAGAATCGCTACAAAACAATTCTCCCAAGTAAGTTCCTGCTTTTTAAGTCACTGAGGCAGAGTGGTTTGTCCCACATGCTGAAGGGCTTTGCACTTTCCTTTCCAGAATGCACGAAGTGTGCCATTACTACAGTGTATCATCCAAAGGCCATATTTATAAAGCAGCAACAGGGCTTCAAAGCATAAATCAAATTTCAAAAGAGGTACAGAGCATGAAGAACCTAGGATTCACTGAACATCAGCAGCACTTAGATTTTTACATCATTAGAATTGCATCATTTTGTGCTGCTTAAAAATTCTATGTTTATTCAGATGTTACTTAGTGGTTTCTTTGATTAAACTCCTTTAGAAGGACTAAATTCTAGCCATGTTATTTTCCTGACTGATGTTTTTCTCAGAATCATGCCTCACATGCAAGCTGACAATATTGGGAATTGGCCTCATGGCATTAAGATGATACAGAAAATCAAAATATTTTTCTTTTCTGTTACACTACTTTTATTTGTAGCCAGGAGTAGGAGTTTTGAGAAACGTTTTGTTACAAATTTCTACAAGTGTCATCATTTTCCCCTCTGTCATACTTAAAAGTTACTTTGAAAAGTGATAGATTGGATGTCATCCCTCTTATTATGCTCTTAAGCCATTGTCGGAAGATGCTACTGCTAGCCACAGTAGCTATGTTTGCAAAGCCCAAAATATTCAGTGTCAGGTTAGCAAAGATAGTGCAGAGAAGTCAAAAATGTCCTCAGCTGTATCTGTCACTTTAGTCAATGAACCTGGATGGGAAATGGTTCCAGAGGAGGTTTTTTTTAATCTAGATTTACAACTCTGGCAGCTGCAGCTAATGATCCAATGTGTGCAACCCTTCTGATGGCTTTGTACTCCGCCTTAGACCAGAAGTGTAAAAACACGTCTCACTATTTTTCTGCTACTGACTGAGGTGAATCGTTGAAGTATTGATTCACTGTTTCTGCTGGAAAGGGAAGATTGCAAAAGTGGCAAGTGTTTTCAGATGCCCAAACTGCTAGATTTTGAAGTGATCTGCATATTCTGGATTTGGTATCTAATGTATACTTTGAGAACTGGATCCATTTTGAATATCTCATATTGGATGTTTAAACTGAAACATCAGAATTGCTGCCATTTTGAATTGCTGCCCTGTTCCAGAGTTGTAAACAGATGCCAATTGGTCCACTACCATATATTTTTATGAATTTTCATTCAATGGGTTAGTCATTAGCTGCAAACTTCATCTCAGCCATATGGATATCTGCTAGCAGCCATTGTCACTTCAAGCTCTCCAGGTAAGATAACTAGTTTCTACCCTACCATGCCTCCAAGGGTTAACAAGCTTATTCCGGGCTCATTATGATCTGGATGTTTTTTCTGAATGAATTCCAAAACTAGTAACCTCTGCACAACTTTGTCCCTGGCTGTGAGCAAATGATGGCTTGATGCTGCTGAGGAAAGAAGAGCGTTAACTGTACACTTTTATCCAACCACCTCCATTTCGAAGGGCTTGGTGCTGGCAATAAAGAGGCTAGCAAGGAGAGCTAAACATTCCCTTTATGCTTCAAAGCTGAGGATCCCAGTAAAGCATCCATGCACAAAGTAGAAGAGGGAACCAGAGGCAAGATGAGGCAGAGTCCAGTGCTTTTTGGGCTTTGACCATATGCTGACTTTCTTTTCTGAGCTGACCAGATGCAGCCTATGCTGCCTTAAATATCGACCTAACGTTCCTCCAAGTTTTAGCTGTGGAAAGCAGTAATGACAGGAACTGCTGAACACACTGCAGTACAGCAGACTCAGACAACTGGTTATCATAGGGAAGAGCAAATGCTTGATTATGAAACTAGAGTCAAACCCAAAATCTGAATTTTGAAAGTAAGTAAAATTCCCTTGCCAGCTGTATTGCCAGAAGCAACCTAGGCAGTTATCATTAAAAGGTAAGCAGTCACTTAACATAATGATCAGTTACTTGCAAACCTAGAGTTGATTGTAGTGAGAGACATGATAATAGTCTGTAATTCGTCTCATTTATATTTCCTTTGTAGTAAATTCTTTTTGCACATTCTCCAATTTTGCTGTTGGTAGTAAAATATCTTAGAAAGTGGCTTTTTGATGGCAGAATGATGTTTTTGGGAAAATGCCATGCTAAAGAGATTGATTTGGATATTTCGTAACTATCAGTTTGTTTGTTTGCAGACAGTCCTCTTCCAGGGATGAGCCCTATGGCATTTCCTGGAAAATGATAACTTTTCTCTAAGATGTTTGTAGACACTTTTTGAATATATAGAAAAGAATGTTTTTGTCATAGATCCAGAGGTGGCAAGAACTTATTGGAGCATGTTGTATGTCGATCTCATTGAATCCTCTTCTCAAAAGTAATGTCTAGACAAACTTTTAAGATTTCTACATAGCTCTATTGCTTTTACACCATTTTGTTGTGCAGAAGATTTCAGTTAAGTTTAGTGATTTTTCTGTAAAAATGTCAGATATAGTATCAACACAAAATGGCCATGAAAGAAACTATGGGGAAAAAAAGCTGACGTATCATTTAAGTTCTTAGAGATACAGACTACTACTGCTTTTTTAAAGGTGCGGTGTCTTCTTGAACCCGGCCTGTGCACTGGTTTTGTCCTGGGAGAAATGTTTTCATTAAGAGTAGGATTTGGTTTTGCTCAAATGCCTCTCTATTGAAAATTTGAAATTCATACTTCAAACTCTGGTATTAATAAGTCTTGTTATGATTTTTTTAACAGAGCAGTTATTCCTGTTTATAAGTTTCTAAGAGACACAATTCAGCTTCAGCTACACTTTCTGCAAAACAGTGCACATTCTTGTATCAACGATGCATTAATAGGGCTCTCATAGGAAATAAGGTTGAAACTATTCACTAACATACTACCTTAACAAATGTAAATATTACATTAACAGAAAAATCACAAGACAAGTGTTATAATTTAAATTCTGAATAATGTTTTAGTATTTGTGGATAGAGCAATAAAAAGTCCACACTGAAAAGTAACTAAAATTCTGCTGCAGCTGAAGAATACTGAAAGAAGCATGTGCTTATAAGTCTGTAGCACCTGTTGGTGGTCCTTCAAACCCATTTTATTTCTCCCTAAAGGCTTGCCGTGGGATAGAGAACATAGTATTATTGCTATTATCCTTCAGCAGACTCCATGGATGACTGCATAAAACCCAGACAAAGGGACTTCATGCAAAGAGTCTAATTAACCAGTCCAGTGACATGTAAATAAACATCTGGCAACAAATGTCACCTTTTTAATGGTGTAACATGTTGCAGGCTATCAGAATTACTGATCAAAAAGCAGACTTCTTTCTCTTATCTCACCATCTCCTCAGCACTAGCGACATGAGCAAAGTTCAGCAGGAAGGAACTATACTAGAGAGGAACTTGCTGGTTTCAGTACTCTGTGCTGTGAAACAGTATCTTTGTTAATATCTTTGCTTTGCAGATTGTGATTGTGCTACCACATAATAGATAAGATGAATCCATTCTGCCCGAGTGCAGGGTTTCATGCTGAGTCTGGGTTTGTAGTACTGTAGAAAATACTGCTTATGCTTTACCCAGCATCACACTATTTTTGCATATTTTTTATTTTGTGCTGGTTTCTAAGCAGGCTGGATTTTTTTAATGAAGTCATCCATGGTTTGTTTTTAATATTCTCCTGGTGATATATGCTGTTGCTGTTTCCTGAGGCCTCTGTCAGGAGAATGTTTCTTGTCAATGATGACAAACTGTAGTACTGGTAAAAGTGGATAACGTGAGCCTGTGTCAGCTCACATTGAATTCAGTGGAACAGCTTCCATTGACTTCAGCAGGAATTGGACTGAGCTTCTCAGGTGGAATAATGTTTTCTTTTGTTGTCTTATTAAAGCAAGAATAATGCTTCATAAACAGCCCTAATGAGGGAGAGTCAAGTACTGAAGAGACTTACGCAAAGTACAAGAGACTGTTAATATTCTGTAATTTCTCTTTTAACCATTATATTTGTTAATAGCACATCTTGGACTTTAGTTTACTGCAAGACCAAACAGGGAAAGAGTTATTGTCATCTGGCTTGCCTGTGTGCAAGAAATGTGTTTTGGGAGAAAAGCTGCTTGCTGTCATTTCACAAACAATATTCTAATATCTTACAAGCCAGAATGAGTCCGTTGACCTAACAAATTGAGAAATAATTTCCTGGAGCAGAAAACTGCTTTTCCGGAGTCACTCTGGGACGCTGACTCTGCAACAGGAACAATTAAACAGGCTTCAGAGAGGGGTAAAACTATCGGAAGAAGCCAAATTACCCCAATCATCCTTTCCCTTATGGTAACATTTTAACATGGGAGTTCTTCAAGGCCACTCACGTCTGTTGCGATGGCCATAAATGCATGTAAATGTCTCGCTGTACATAATAATCGTATCTGTCTCTCTCTCTCTTCTCTGAGCAACTGTTAAACTATTACTTATCTCTTTACACCTTTCAGATCCTCACAGCAGAGTGTGCCTTACCTCAGCTGATCAGGACGACCCCCTCAGCTCTTACATCAATGCTAACTACATCAGGGTAAGAGCTCAATAGTCCAATGCGTCTGCCTAGCCTCTGTCAGCCACTGTTAATGTAAACAGAATTGCAACATCCACTGGCTTTTAAAGGCATCCTAGCTGAACTGATTGCTCTTTCTCCTGCTTACATTAACTGAAAACCAAGTCTCAAAGTGAAACTGTACAGATTCAGACCAGACAGAAGCACACTTATGCACTTCTTGATGTAAATTGCTTGTCAGCTGACCTGACCAAGGCACGGGATAATAAGCCCTAAGCAGAGTCACCTCATGGCTCTTGGACACTCATTGCTGGAATTACATGAGTCTATATTGTGCCTTTGCTCCATGTACACATGTGCAGGAGAGAGACAGAGAGGGGAAGAACTGATGCCGTGGAAGCACCATTTCAACCGGTGGTAGCTGTCTGTTTTAAAGACTGAACCTTCAAGGTTGTGGTGGACATGCCTGTTAAAATTGATCTCTTGTTGTTTTGTTGGCAGGGCTATGGAGGAGAGGAAAAGGTATATATTGCTACTCAGGGACCGATAGTTAATACTGTCAGTGATTTCTGGAGAATGGTGTGGCAGGAGCGTTCTCCCATCATTGTCATGATTACCAATATAGAAGAGATGAATGAGGTAATGGTGTTACATATAGTCTGTATTTTTATCTGTACTCTAGCAGATATTCTCAGCATAGATGCTAAGCCAGCGAACAGAAGTTAGTTCAGTGGCCTGAGCAATCAGAGCCAACATTAAATTCTTCAGGCTTTCCTGTAGGTCTTGTTTTGCTGTCTGACTTAGCCTACTGCCGGTTTTGCTATTTTTCCTCTCCCAGCTGACCTGAAACCTCTCCAAACCCAGCTCTATTTGCAGACACTTTTTCCAGTTCTCTCTAAAGGAATCAAAACCGATAGTACCCTGTAACTACCAAGGCTGAATATCTAATCAACAGAATTGGTGCTGCTTTATCTTGCATTTATTATGATTCAGTGTCTATATCCACATTTCACTGAGGCTGTCCCTGACTTGTGAAAGATGGTAATTACAAAAATCAACAACTAGAGCTGACTTGGATATAGAGGACCTTTTCCTGAATGTGTCTAGGAAATGCTTTTGAAATATTGAAGTTAAGATGCTGAAATTTTCTACTCACCACTTACTTCCAGAAATTTAAGTTGTCATGGTGTTTCTGCTAATCCACCTAATGTGATTTTTGTTTACAGTTTTAAAATACTACTGCCCTCCAGCTGTTCATTACTTACCTGCTGAAATATTTGCCCCATAGCTGAGTTGCAAGAACCATGTGCCTGGGCTTCAGTTCACAGACAGGTAGCTAAGCTTATGTCTGCCTTTATTGGCAGTGTAAGACGTGAGAAAGTGGTCTGGGCGTATGTTGGGCTCTGCATCCCTCTTCACCACTGGCAGCAAGGTGTAGTGGAGACATCCAAAGGGTGTTTCTTAAGCTGCAGCAGCAGCCGTATTTGTCAAAGCTTGTCCCTGAGAACCCATTAGTAATTTAGGTGAGAGAGTTTCCTTTGGAGAAGAGGCTTTAGACACTTAGAAGCCCAAGAGTATGGGCATAACTCTCTGTCATACACACAGAGTTATAATGGCTTAACTGCTATCTAGAAGCTTAGTGCACATAATTATGCACCTGCACAAACCTTTAGCCTTCCTCAGTTATAAAGTAAATAAATTTAACCTTGAGCTTTAGTGAAAAAAGACATGAACAAGGCAGACACAGAATTATCCTGTGTTGCAAGTTAACAATAGTCAGTTATTACAGCTGGCTGATTGGACACACACTGTCAAGGCATTGCTGATGCAAAATACAGTATGTTGCTAGTCCAAATGTTTTGTTCGCACTAACATTTTAAACTCACATCTGCTTCTATCTGAGAGGCAGCAGTGAAGTCATAACTTGTTGATCAGAGTTGCCAGTTTATGGCAAATAAGATGTTAAAATGTCATGACGTAGTGTACCAGAATCATTTAAGGACTTTGAGGTTTAAAGAAGATGATGCAGATGAAATACTGGTCCTGAATAACATATGTGGTGATAAGTTCTTCCGCTATAGTTTTCATAGCAAGACTGTCTTAACAGGTATGTAAAATAACCTTTACATCTGAATTTCCTCTTATCCATACTGACCGAGTATTTCACCCATCATATCAGTCTTGGGAAGCAGTGCACTGCAGTGCTGATGCACGATATAAGTGGAGCTTGCCTACAGCCTATATATCATAACACAGCTGCTGAGTCTTTTCTGATACCTTTTGTGCCAAAAATTAAACTGTGTCAGGAATCTCAGCCATAAATATAGGGTCGTTTCATTTAAATGTCTTCTATATTCATTCTCTTTTTTCCATAACGCATGTATTAATATATGAATAACGGGACTCAGAAGTACGTAGATTCAAAACCAAAACCTTTGTTCAGCAATGATGCTGGTAACAGAGGCTTTGTCTTCCTCCTCAGTGCAATGACTTTGCTAATGTGAGTATTAAAAGCTCTGTATCTCAGCCCTCTGCCACATCTAATCTGAACTGACAGACAGCCCACAGAAATGAGTGGGCAATCTTACTCCATTCCTTTAAGCAGAGCAACGTCTGTGCTATTGATAGCTGCTAGCACTCTTGACAATTTTTACAATGGATTCTGCAGTTTAAGAATAGAGGAGGAAAAAACACGATCTGCGTAAATAATTTTACAGAGACATAGTGGGCCACACTCCCAATGGGTTATTAACTGATGCACGATGCAGGTGGAGCAACACTGATTCTCCCCCACAAAAATTTTGACTCGGTAACTTCGCAAGATACTTTACTGTTCTTAGTCTCCTGAAGTGGAGTTATTTTTGGTGAGGGAGAGCAAAATGATTTCACTTGCTTCCTTCAAGATTGTGTACAGCTATGTAAAAGAAGAAGCTTATAAGCATCATCTTTAACTGGATTTGTCCAATAGCAGATTTTTACTCTCCCGTGATAACAGGATTGCTTCTTCCATTATCACAAGGAACCCTTTTTCTCAGACCCAACCTTGTTCATAGAATCATAGAATGGTTTGGGTTGGAAGGGACCTTAAAGATCACCTAGTTCCAACCCCTCTGCCATGGGCAGGGTCACCTTCCACCAGACCAGGCTGCTCAAAGCCCCATCCAACCCGGCCTTGAACACTTCCAGGGCGGGGGCATCCACAACTTCTCTGGGCAGCCTGGGCCAGTGTCTCACCACCCTCATCATGAAGAGCTTCTTCCTCATATCTGGTGTAAATCTACCCTCTTCCAGTTTAAAACCGTAACCCCTCGTCCTATCACCACATGCCCTTGTAAAAAGTCCCTCTCCAGATCCCTTGTAGGCCCCCTTCAGGTACTGGAAGGCTGCTATAAGGTGCCCCCGGAGCCTTCTCTGCTCCAGGCTGAACAACCCCAACTCTCTCAGCCTGTCTTCATAGGAGAGATGCTCCGGTCCCCCTGATCATCTTTGTGGCCTTCCTCTGGACTCACTCCAATAGGTCCATGTCCTGCTTATGTTGGGGACCCCAGAGCTGGATGGAGAACTCCAGAGGTTGGGTCTCACCAGAGCGGAGTAGAGGGGGAGAATCCCCTCCCTTGACCTGCTGGTCACATTTCTTTTTATGCAGCCCAGGATAAGGTTGGCCTTCTGGGCTGTGAGCGTGCACTGCCAGCTCATGCTGAGCTTCTCATCAGCCAACACCCCTAAGTCCTTCTCCTCACGGCTGCTCTTGATCCATTCTCCTCGCAGCCTCTATCTGTGCTTGGGATTGCCCTCACCCACACGCAGGACCTTGCACTTGGCCTTGTTGAACTCCATGCGGTTTGCATGGGGCCACCTCTCAAGCCTGTCGAGATCCCCCTGGAAGGCTTGCCTTCCCTCCAGTGTGTCAAATTGCACCACGCAGCTTGGGGTCCTTGGCAAACTTGCCGAGGGTGCGCTCAATCCCACTGTCCATGTCGCTGACAAAGATGTTAAACAGCACCTGTCCCAATACCAGCCCCAGAGGAACACCACTTGTCACTGGTCTCCGCTTGGACATCAAGGTGTTGGCCGCAACTCTTTGAGTGCGGCCACCCAGCCAATTCTTTATCCAGCAAGTGGTTCAGCCATCAAGTCCATGTCTCTCCAATTTAAAGACAAGGATCTTGTGTGGGACAGCGTCAAATGCTTTGCACAAGTCCAGGTAGACGACATCAGTTGCTCTTCCCTTGTCCACCAACGCTGTAACCTCATCATTTCTTGGCCATGAACTAGTTCATGCACCATGTTGAAATGCTTGTCTCTTCCTTTGCATATTGTTTAGTTTAAAGAGAGACTGTATACAAAAACCACACTCTTTTTCAGTCCTACTTCCAGGATAGGAGTACTTACAAATTCTCACCTACTCATCTCTAGTGTATCAGTACCACAATATGGATTTCCAAATGGACTATAGTTTCTGCTTCTCTAATTGTCAGGTTGTGCTGGGTGCATCTCTGAGTGGTTTTTTGGCAAAATCAAATCTAATAGTCTAATAGCTCTCACAGTTATTATTTCCTTTTAGTTCCTTAGCTTTGAAAGATTCTCAGTGTCCATTTAAAGTGGATTTTGGTACATAATCTAATTCCCAAAACATCCCCAGTCATTTTCTTTTGTACGAAAACCTATGCAAATGATCACCTTCTATTCAGAGTGCATATTATACTAATCTTTATTATCCGAAGAAAAGGATTAATGTAAAAACACAAGCACATTGCCACTGGCCTTTCTAATGAATGTTTAAAATGCACATCAGTTTTATAACGATAAATAAGGTTGTGTGTATTTAAAAGCCCTGGTTAATCATTACTTGATTTGTGCATTTTTAATCACACAATCAGCAGTTATGAATGCAGCAAAAATCACCTGAAATGTCTTCACTGTTTAGAAAGTGAAAACTTGTACTTACTATAGAAACAAAGTTATATTTATCTGTGCATGTGCTAATCCAATTTCAGAGGAGTAAGAATGAACCTCCCTTGATATCTGCGTAACTAGATTTATTTTGTATTGCGCACAGAAATGCACAGAGTATTGGCCAGAAGAGCAGGTCACCTACGAAGGAATAGAAATCACAGTTAACCAAGTCATACAAGCAGACGATTACCGTTTAAGGCTCATCACCCTAAAGGTAAATTATTCTAGTGTACTTAAAGTGGCTTAGCTGTCTGAACCCTTAAATGGAAATGTTCATGGAGAGTTGTGTAGAAATCTTCTGCACAGTGTACTGCTGTACAAATACCACTTTTCATTACTGCAGTCATTATAGCTTCAACTAATTTACCAACATACGAAGACTACAGTAAAACAAGCAGTTAGAGATTTAGACTGCATATGTACAATCTAGCTACCAGGCCAATTGTAGTAGTACAGTCTTCACTCAGCAGAAGAAACCAGTGACTCATTCTGTGCCTCTCTCCTCTGTGTTCACTGGCCATTTAGAGTAACGTGTTAGCTAAAGGACAGCTTCTTTACCAGCCTTTGCAAGTCATACTGCAGACAGCACTTGTGAAATAACCTGGTAAACTCTGTGATGATGTTCTGTAGAATTCAAGTTTTTTATTTTTTGGCCATGCTTAGGCACAGGGTTACTGATTGACTCACAGGGAACCTTTACCTGTATGGCTTCTTACGTATTTTGTGCTGTGGGGAGACCTCTAGGAAATACTTAGGTTGTGCTTCTTGTCTTTTTATGATCATTATTAGGATGCTATGAGACTGCTGGATACCCACCAGCTGTTTATGCCTAGGGTGACTTGTGCTACTAACAAGAAATGGGGGAATTGAGAACTGAGCAAATGGCATTTTAATTTTACTTACCTGTTTTCAGTTTCTCTTGGCAGTGGGACTACTGGTCTGCTTGGCACTTGTCAGTGGTGTTGTAGCACCACTTCTGTTCACCATGACTAAACCCCTTTTAATAGGTACCATGCCAATTTACTCTTTGAGCGATTTGGCTGACTTGGCTTTGAAGATGATTTAAGGGATCATTCCACTCCAAGACACTAAAACCATTGGTGACCTTTAAAAACACTTTCACCACAGCATTCTCTATGCTTACATTTCTATACATTAGTATCTTTCTGATTGTGTATGAAGTTTCACATAGCAGTAACCATTCTGTCATCTTGTGGATAGAGAGCTAAAACACAAGTTTAATTTTTTAACTACTTAGATGCTACTTAGTCTAAAGTACCAGAGTTTTACAGCTGTTTTCATTGCTAGGTTCTAGAATCTCAAGCTACATGTCTTAATAAGAACAGTCTGTTTACATAAACTTCATACATCATTCATCTACCAGACCTACCCTGACCTCAGTATAACACCACAATTTCTTTCCAAGCTGAAAAACCTCTCCTTTTATCCAACCAGTTTCAAGTCTCTTCAGCCATATGCTAATAGGCAGAAAGCCAGTTTATGAAATCCCATGTCTGGATTGAGAGTGTGGGAAAGTCTGTCACTCACGCTTTTGGCAAAGGCAGCAAGGAGAAAATCACACTCCCGGACAAGTGGGAAGTAAAGAATATTTACAAGTAGGTTGCAGTCTTGCAGAGATCTTAAATGCAACTTATTCCAAAGAGTACAGTGCAGCAGCAAGAATAATACACAGATTAATTCTGCTGGAATGCTGATATCTAACAGAACCAGTCACTTTGTAGTTACAGTGACAAAATTTTCACAATAAAAAAAACTACGCTGTCTTCCAAAAGAGTTTTTCATAATCGTTTTAAATCATTAAATACAACATTTTAATATTGGTGAATATTGTACTTTTTCAGCTTGACATTAACTCGAGAGATTTAGATTAAAATGTTTGGGTTTGTTTTTTTTTTTTTCTCCTCACACTCCCCCTCAACAAATACTTTCCCTCTGTATTTATGGAAGGAAAGTTTATTATCTCCCTGGGGAAGGATCGTTCAAATTCTTCTCAGGAAGGTAATAGCCAGTTCCATTTTCAGATGGGAATTGCAAGGGAGTGGCTTTTAGTATTGATATTGCAGTAGCATATCCAAAACCCAATCTCACTTTAACAGGTGTTGCACAAAACAAATAAACAATCCTGAAGAGCTTATATACAACAATTCAAGCATAACAAGGCATACTCTCATCTCACAAGTACCTTTCATGCTAATACTCATCCCTGCAGAATGTTTTCTTCCAATAGCAACCTCTCAGTGTTTTCCCAAATTCTCTTGTCCCTGCTCAGTTATTCCTACGTGAAGCTCTCCATGTTAGAGAAGGAGCTTCAGAATTGAGATTCAGATATGAATGTAGCTTTTCTGTATATATAACTGCAGATCTCACAGGGGAAAAAAATCCCCAACAACCAGCAAACTGAAAGACCAGATTATTTGTCAGGGCTGTCTTATCCAGTACATTCAGGCACTAACAGAAAGAAAAAAAGAATAGCTAGGGTAGCAAGGTACAGCAAAGTCATAAGTAAGGAAGTATAGATACCATGCATTTTTCCCAATCATAGCCAAGAAAGACAAGTGCTTTCCTATCACAAATGATACAAAAGTCTTTATGGAGCATACGCATCTCCAAGGATGTTGTTCCTTCTCTACTCAAATGACTTGATAACTTCGATTATTTTCTTTAAGCCCATCCCTGTTTGTTTTTCAGTTAAACAATGCTTCTGTTTTCAATATTAGTGGGGCAGTGTCTCTTTCCTCCCACCCCCAAACGTCAGGAGGTGAACTGTTGCGTTCTAGAGCTGAAATAAAGATTCCATTTGTTAAGTTACCATTGCCTAGAGCTGTATATTTGTCATTTAATAGCAATAGTGCAGCAGCAGCTCCAGACCATACGAATGTTAAATGACTTAGTAGCGAAAACTGGAAAAATTAATTCTTGTTTTCCTTTAAACAGGAGTGGTCAGAAATATCTGATTACTGCACATGTTACAGGGTGGACTGTCGTACTTCTCTCAGAATAGGGGACAGAATTGACAAGCTTTAGGAATTTGGAAAATACTCAGGCAATAGGGCAAGGCTTGTTTTCCTTTCTCAAAGGAATTTGCTAGTGTCTAGCCACTGATTCATGATCTCAGCCTCAGCTACAGCGTACATGATGGTAGACTTCAAACCATCAATTAAACCTTGCTTTCTCTTAGGTGTTCCCAAGTCATCTCAGTCTCAAGGAAGCACTAATAGACAATATTTTGTTAAAGTCAAAGCAGAAGTGTACAGAACCACAAAAGTCAGGGTTCTCTTAAACAGAAGCATAAAACTGGTAACAGTAACTAAAGACATCCGGAGTTCATCATTAGAACTTTGGCTCTTTTCTGTTTCTGTCAAATGAGTGACTTTATGTAGTGATTCATGTTTTTCTTCAGATGACTTTTATCTTTTACTTTTTTCTCAGTATTACTGAAAACTTTTTAATTAATTTTTTTTTCATGACCCACTTAAGAATCCAGTGTTCATAACTTCTGTGGCTCACACATAGTCACACATTCCATAGCAACTGTGTATGTTCATGTTTCAGAACAGTGTTGAAATGTGATCTTATTTACTGTAGTGAGCTCAAGTACTATTCATGACAACTAGTTATGCTTTCTTAACCAGAATATCTTCTCACTAGGCTAAGTAACCTAAAGCCGGGCTCTATATTATGATAGTAAGACTCTCCTAAACTGAGCTAAACATACCCTTAAGTTTCCTATGGCTGTGCTTCAATAAGCACTTTAAACCCAGTAGAAGCTGGAACACCAACTAAATGAAGCCCAGCCTCCCTTTGTCGAGCTCTCTTGTTCCTACCCTGATGCCATCTCCCATATGCCTACACAAGTGTGCCTGTGTGGTAAGCCAAAGGGGGTAACTGATTGGTCCACCTGAAAATTAAACCAGCATGAGAAAGAAAAAAGGCTTCACAGAATCCCAGCATGGCAGGAGCTGGCAGGGCCCTCTGGGGATCCCCCAGCAACACAGACCACCACCCATCCCCCCCCCTCCAAAGTAGGTGCCCCCAGAGCAGGGTGCACAGGAGTGCGCCCAGGTGGGTTTGAATCTCTCCAGAGAAGGAGACCCCACAGCCTCTCTGGGCAGCCTGGACCAGGGCTCTGGCAGCCTCACGGCAAAGAAGTTCTTCCTCATGTTCAGGTGAAGCTGCCTGTGTCCCAGTTTGTGCCTGTTGCCCCTTGTCATGTCACTGGGCACCACTGAAAAGAGTCTGGCCCTGTCCTCTGGAAACCCGCCCTTTAGATATCAATCAGCACTGATGA
>VZSC01014220.1:0-17384 GCA_013398225.1 Steatornis caripensis | reverse complement strand
TGATGCATCATCAGCGCTGTGCCAGAGCAGCACTAAGACCAATGCCTTGGCTTTTTCTAACCCGCTTTCAAGTACCAAACAGATTTTCGAGGGATAATTATCAGGTGGATTAGGTGGGTTTTCGGCTGCACAAAGCCAATAAGGTTTGGTACCCTGGGGCAAAGGAAGAGCTGACGGCCGTACCTCCTGCGTATTTATGTATTAATCCCTATNCCAATGCCTTGGCTTTTTCTAACCCGCTTTCAAGTACCAAACAGATTTTCGAGGGATAATTATCAGGTGGATTAGGTGGGTTTTCGGCTGCACAAAGCCAATAAGGTTTGGTACCCTGGGGCAAAGGAAGAGCTGACGGCCGTACCTCCTGCGTATTTATGTATTAATCCCTATGTCTTTGCCCCTGCAAGTGGCCACCCAAAAATGCAACACAGGAGTATTTGCCATCTAGGAAAAAATTAAAAGAGAAAACTAGCCGTCCTCTGAAAGGAGAAGGGATGAAGGGAGAAATAGAGGAGGCTGCAAATAACACACGCAGAGCAATGCAATGTTTCTCCTCTTCCCAAAGCTTAACGTTGAGCAAGGGGGAAACAAAATAAGAGATTTGCGTTGTTCTCACTTAATCCTTCCGGTGCTGCTGGCTCCTGCCAGCTTTGCAAAACCAGATTTGCAGAGGCATAAATTCAATCCGCCTCGTTGTCACTGGAGCCTTACTCGCATATGATGATTGACGCTCAGGGTAAAGAGCCCATGAGCCGGGCAGATGTAGGTGGTATCTCAGATCACCCGTCCCACGCCGGTCCAGCTCTCTTATTTTTGGTTCTCGTCCTGTAACACTTGGCACTGTGATCTACCACAGAGAGATGATTTTGCGCGGGTGCAAAACTACCGGGCACCGCCACAGCAGCTGCTGCCAGACGGCAGCATCATGCCTGGCTTTCTACAAATTGGCCTTTGCAGAAGCAGCCGGTTGCGTTAGTGAAGCTGTTTTTCAGCTAAAAGTCAATGAGTGTCTCAAACAGGATTCAAATCTCAAGGGTAAGATACCGCAAGAGAATCAGAGCATTGGCCAGGGAATCGTCCATAAAGGGATTATTTGATGCTGTTTGCATTGTACAGAGCGAGGCGCTGCCAGGGTTGCTGCACTAAGGGGTTGTCAAAAGTACGACCCCATGCAAGGGAGACCTAAAACAGCCCCCAAAATTGCAACATCATGGCTTTCCAGCCTTGATTTCTCCTTTTAACACCTTGCAGGTACATGGCTATCATCCACCCNTGATGCTGTTTGCATTGTACAGAGCGAGGCGCTGCCAGGGTTGCTGCACTAAGGGGTTGTCAAAAGTACGACCCCATGCAAGGGAGACCTAAAACAGCCCCCAAAATTGCAACATCATGGCTTTCCAGCCTTGATTTCTCCTTTTAACACCTTGCAGGTACATGGCTATCATCCACCCGCTGCAACCCCGGCTCTCAGCCACCGCCACCAAGGTGGTCATCAGCATCATCTGGCTCCTGGCTTTCCTGCTGGCTTTCCCCCAGGGTTACTACTCGGTGATGGAGGAGCTGCCGGGCCGGCTGGTGTGTCTGGTGGAGTGGCCGGAGCACAGCACCAACGTGTACGGAAAAACGTGAGTTGAGCTTTTCCGGCAGCGGGGACAAGCCACTGTCCAGAAAAATCACCAAAAAAGTATTAAAAAAAGGAAGCGAGGAAGGATGGGAATGGCTCAAAGCTCCTTGGGATGGGGAAACCCTGCCCATGCCCCAGTGAGGGCCAGTGCTGTGTAGCTGATGGTAGCAAAATGTCCATCCGTATCATCTTGGGGTGCATTAAGGTTAATTAAGGTGAGTGCAGTGCCTCTCATGGTCCAAACGTTGTCCTGCGCTGTGCTATGCTCCCTGCCCTTCTTGAATGCTCATGGTCGAGGGAAACTCACGTAAAACTACTATGACGCAATATTTTGGCTGTGGGGATGGCGTCTGCGTTGCTCCCAGGGGCTTATTCATACACGCAGGTACGGCTCTGGTTTTTGCAGCACCTTTCCTGCAACCCATAGCTCTAAAGGCTGCCTGGGACGAGAGTTATTCTCGCAAGAGGTAAATAGGGTTTTAACGGGGGTATCTTAGCCAGGCAATAACAGGAAAAAAAAAATGGTTTGGGATTTACCAAGTCCAAATGCCCCAAAATGCCCTCGACTGCTTAAAAAACAAGCGACGAAAAGAGGCTCTGTGTCATCGTCTCAGGCTGGGAGGCAAATGCTGGGCTAGGAGGGCTCGGCAGGAATCTCTCTCCTTCCTGTTAAGGTGCCAGTTAATTAAATCTGGCATTTCCAAAGGGTCTGGGCAACACCACCGGTCTGCCAGCGCAGCAGTCCTCCGTGGTTTGCTCTTTGAAGTCCGCGAGTCATGCGGTGAGTTAAATGTCACGCGTTAAGGAAAAAAGAGGGGAAGGAAGAAAAAGGCATTTGCAATCTCCAGTCTCATGGAGCAATGAATTAGGGCCCTGAAATTGTGCTGGAGCCAAAGTAGGGGACACACGCACAGAGACGTGTTTAAGGCCAACCTGAGCCTGGCAAAGGTGTCTCTGCAAGACAAACGAGATGAGTTTTCCAGTCAGCATCGAGTGAGGGTTGCAGAGAGCTGGACAAAAACGTTCATTATCACCTTATTTATTTGCATTGCAAGGCAGGTATGGCAAGAACTAAGCTGGGGCTGGGCCAGCTGAACTCCGGAGGTGTTTTCCAACCTTAATTATTTGGGGCCACCGTGATAAATACAGGCAGCGTGAAGAAATGCCACTGGCTTAGACAGCCCACGTGGTCCCCGTCGGATCTAAGCAGTAACCGTCGCAAGCTCAGGGGCCTGGCTTTGACAGATCATTTGCCGTTCGGCTGTACGCTGGGGCCGTCACTTTTTCAAACAGCTAATTCAAGAGAAAAATGCCACCATCAACCTATGAATGATTTGCTGCTGGAAGCCGGGCGCCGCTTCAAAGCCTGAGCATCCCGTGCTCTCCAGCGAGCCAGTGGCTCTGCAGACACATGAGGGCAGCCAGGAAAGCTGGAAAAGCAGATGCTAAACAGAAGCTTTTAAATAGCCAAGCCTCAAATATTTGGTGAGGACTGAAAACAACTTGCAGCTCAGCAGCATTTCTCCGAACCGCACGAACCCACTCGCACAGCGCAGAGCCCGTCGCAGCCCGAGATGTTATTTTACTACCCAAAATAACTTTGCAGGGACAGGTGGCTGGGGCGCTGTCAAACACCCTCCCCTGCTCACACGGCCTTGGCGCAGTTATTTAAGGAAGGCGCCAGCGATAGCCGGCTCGTTTGCAATGCCGTGATGAAAAATAATATTATTTTTTCAGTTCATAGTGAAAAATAGGGGACTTCTCCCAACACCAGGGGGTCCTTTCTCTTAGCAAATGGAGCCCAGAAAGCACAACCCTGGCACGCACAGAGTGTCAGAGACAGGGATGTGCACATGAGGCTTTTCCGCTAGGAAAACGTGCCCGTTCTCAGCCCGGTTGTGTCAGGGAAAGCGTACGAAGACCTCAGCTGCTGTGTGTCTGCAAGAGGAGGCGGCGATTCAGCTCCGTTCGATTCAACGGCTGCTCGACGCTGCTGACCACTGATTCCCTCTCCCGCTTTTTGTTTCAAAATAGACATCCCATCTATTCCAATTTCATTAGCTGCCATTTCGGTTTGTTAAGGGAAGGGGAAAAGCCGCTCCACGCACTGGCTCCTCTGGGAGATAACAGCCTGCGGCGACCATCTGGGCTTTGCAAGGCAAAAGAAGATAGCAGCCCGCTCCTCCCATAACTCCTATGGGATCCTTCATCCTATACAAGACCCTAAATCCTCACACTGAGGACCTTTAAATTACAAAACCCAGGCCTCTCTAAGTTCTCCGATCCTGCAATCCTTGCAGACAGAATAACATGGATGGTTTCACATGGAGAGCGGTTTTCAGCGCCCAAGGTTCAAAAAAAATGTCCCAGGGCTCTTTGCAAATCCCTGTCCCTACCATGCCCTGGCAGCTCTGAAAATAAGGGTCGGTCTTGCTTACGTTATCTAACAGGTCCTCTGGGGCATTTCTGCATCGCTCTCAGCTGTTTGCAGCTGGTTTAAGACCTTGCATTACACGGGAACCACAACAAAATCTTCATCGCGGAGCCACAGAGACGCCTCTTTAATTAGCAAAACAGAAAACAGCCCTACAAAATCCAGCTCAAATGTGATTAGCACTGGGCGAAGAGGAGGCCAAATGAGATTGCAGGTACAGAACAAGGAGGAGATGGCGTGGCAGCACGGGTCCAGAGTCAACCCCATTCCCTGCAGGAGTTGCCCCAGGCACGAGCCTGACCCATTCGTCACACTTTGAAGACATTATTCAATCAGAGCTCCCAGGAGTGGGCGCAAGAGCGGAACATGGCTACAAGGCCTGAACCGCCTTGAACAGATGCAGCACTTTGCATTCAAGCCGGGCACGCACCCCAAAAATACATGCAAAAATCCTAAAACTGCTGGAAGAAAATTACCTCCGGACCTGGCAGCACGTGTATCGATGCTTTTCAAGCCGGCACCATGCAAGCCAGACGTGTTTCTGTAGCACTACTGCTCATCTTTCTGCAGGGGAGAGAGGTTTTTGCAAGCTCTGGTGGTAGGAAGGAACCTGCAAGGTCAAACTGTCCATCCCCACCCTGTCTGTTAAAAATAGCATTTTTTTTTCTTTTTTTAAATCAGCTACTATTTAACACAAATCCTTCACAATCCCAGTGGCTATCGCAACCTGCCACAGCTCCACCGACTTCACAGCAAAACAGTCTCAGTCCTGTGCTAACAGTTTAATCCAGACTCTCTCATTCAATTTTGGGCTTAGTTATACCTGTTATAAACAGACACAAAGAACCTGCCTTTTCCACGAGCGTGGAGAACTGACCTGGCTGATGAATTCACATAAAGTTTTAATAAACCACCACGACAAGGGTTTAGGCTATGTTTTTGGGGCCTGGGGTTATGCCTTGTGCCACCTGAGCCCGGCTAAACCAACGGTGGACCAGGATTCAGGCAAGCTGCATACAAGACCCAGTGTTTGCCCTGCAGGGAAAGCCTTTATTTCTTCAGCTTAACATTCCCATTCTTTATATGTCAAAAAACGCACATGTGCTCCCGCAGAGCCGCCAGATAAAAGGTGTGACAAGAGGAAGCATTTATCTTGAGGATAATTTGGGGTGTAAATAGCATAGAAGTGAGAGTAGAGCCACTTCAGCCAAGATGTCCTTGCCTTACGAAGGTAACGCAAGTTCTTCACTGGCCTCCTACGTCCCATCCCAGGAGGGTGCTAGGATGCCAAAGGCCGGCAGCAGAAGCTTGGAAAAGATTGGGGTGAAAGTAGGCAGTCCTTCCTGGCCCAAGGTCTGCAGGCAACGTGTCTGCAGGAATTGTGCCAAATTCCGTGTGCCCCTGTGAAGCACTTTGCCTTCAAGCTTGGTTTGCAAGAAGACTACTGAATAGGTAGAGGACACCCTCAAGGACCGTTATTTTTTTCTAGGTATCACTTCTGCATGACCATCCTGATCTACTTCTTGCCGCTTCTGGTGATAGGATGTGCCTACACTGTGGTTGGCATCACCCTCTGGGCGAGCGAGATACCCGGCGACTCCTCCGATCGCTACCACGAGCAAGTCTCAGCTAAGCGGAAGGTAAGGGGCTCCGAGCACACTAGGAGGCATCGTTCATGCCCAATTCCAACTAACCCCAGCCAAAAATACTTCATTGTTGCATGGTTGCTGCTAATGGAGCAGAGAGTGTCCTCCACGAACACGCATGGTTTGACCACGGCGTCGAGCACACGTTCCCGGTTGGAAGGGTCTCCAAGACAAAAAAGAGGTGGCCACTTCTGGAGGGCGACACCCCATGTGTGGGGTGTCCGATGGCTGACTTTGCTTCCCTGCCTGCTCTTCTCCTCACAGGTAGTGAAGATGATGATCATCGTGGTGTGCACGTTTGCGCTGTGCTGGCTGCCCTATCACATCTACTTCACCCTGCAGTATTTCAACCCCGAGTGGTACCTGCAGAAGTTCATCCAGCAGGTCTACCTGGCTATCATGTGGCTGGCCATGAGCTCCACCATGTACAACCCCATCATCTACTGCTGCCTCAACGACAGGTGGGTTTCGAGTGACTTCCGGCAGCATCTTGGCACAACAGGGAAGAGAGGAGGGGAAGATACAGAGGGGTTTGATGGAGGAGAGTACGGATGGGGAGTTCTTCCAGGATGGTTCTGTCCCATCCTCTGACGGGGATGATACAGTACTCACCTAAGTAAGTCTTTCCTGAAGCCCCTGTGACATTTGAGGGCAGGTATCAAAACAGTCCCGGCTCCTAGCTGGGATTTATCAGTGTTTTTTAGCTCCCCTTAGTGAAAAGCAGCTTTTTGTTGTTCTTCAGCAGTGCTTAGCTCTGTCTTCGCGCTCCTAACGAGGTCCTTTTGCCATCTCCATGTTCTTACCCTCTGCCTTTCCCCATCTCATCTGTTCCCCCAGGTTTCGCGTGGGGTTCAAACATGCATTTCGGTGGTGTCCGTTCGTCAGCGCCGGCGAGTACGAGGGCCTGGAAATGAAGTCAGCCAGGTACCTGCAGACACAGAGCAGCATGTACAAGGTAAGCCGGATAGAGACCACTGTGTCCTTGGCGGTTGGCGGGGCTGAAGAGGAGTTGGAGGAGAGCAGCAAGGCCAAGCGTCTCTCCGTAGACATGACCTCCAACGGCTCCTCCCGCAGCGACTCCAAAACGGTCTCCGAAAGCTTCAGCTTCTACTCCAACACGCTCACGTAGGCAGCTCCCCGTCTCTGTCAGCCGCTCATGAGGGTGCCACCATCCCTTTTCCCTCACTGGGATGCTCCAGCGCTCATTCTGCCTACTGTCATCACCCCGGTTTGTGATGTGCCAGCTTTTCTCCGTGCTGTTTTACCATCTCTTGCTGTGCCACTCGCTCATCATCCTTGGGCGAGCCTGAGAGCAAAAGCTTTGGATTAGTTTCATGTGCTCCACCATGGTGCGTGTCCAAACACAAGGGAGGTTTGGCTGGCCCCTGCCTTGCTCGCCGCCTGTCCGACCCACCACGTGCCGGGCGGGCGGATAGGATGCAGAAACGGGACAGAGCTGGATTTTTCTCCTAAACTTTAAGTACAACACTGGCAGGCGCTTCGCCGCTCTCTGCAAGGCAGCAGGGATCTCCCAGTGCATCCCACCCCGCAGGAAAATGAACCAGTCTTGCACTTTCCTCCTCCCACCTTTAATTTCATTCTCCCTGTCGCTCCCAGTTGAATATTCAGAGGGGTATTCAATTCAAAAATCCAGCCAAAAAATGGTGTTTCCAACTTCATGAGCCTGTACATCCACGGGGCACCGCCGGCGACTCAGCGCTTCAGCTCAGATCCAGGCATTTCTCCTCCCGCACCCGCATCCCTCCGCACCATCGTCTTATGTTGACACTCCGTAACACAGCTCATCAAAACAGGGCTCTCGAAAAGGATTACCGAACCTAGCCAGTCTTTGGTTGCTGTTAATCAACCATACGTGCCAAAAGCCATCACTGTGATTTCCTAAAAGACACAAGGTAATGTCTCTCAGATAGATTTTGGAAGCCCGTGGAGGTCTGGAGAAGAAGGGACCGATCGTACTGAAGTGTTTTTCACAGTCAGGAAATATCTAGAGCTGCACACAAAGGGGCGTGGTAGGTTTCCGTCAGAAAAAACAGAGTTTTGCCAGCATACAAGGTCTGAAGGGAGACAAGAATTTTGCAGATATTTTTTACTCAGCAGAGGGTTGAAATGATTCACTTTATGGATTTTGTTTTAATCGGAGACTTTTTTCTTTTCATCCTCCGCCTTTTGCATAAAACATTAAGTTTATTATATGTGTACGTGGATATATCTAATATTTTAGTCCTGTTATGATGGATAATTTTCACTGAGGCTTTTCATACCAGGGGCTCCTTTGGTCAGCAAATGTGTGAACATACACTCAAAGGAGAAAAAAAAATCAAGTAAAATGAGAAGTGGGGAAACTTGGCTTGTTGGGAACAAACCCACAAGTTTTGGGGCGGTAGTACTGACTGCTCCTTGCTGCTGGTGCAATCTCTCACTTTTGGTGTACAAATCAGACTCCTAAAATGGATGCAATGCAGGATAGAGATGTCAGAGATGCATGACAAATTTGCACAGGGCAAGGAAGGGCTCATCCATTTTTTCAGCAGCTGAACATCAGACCCTGCTGAGCACGCAGCGGTTTCTGGAAGTAAAGCAGACGTGACTTTTGGAGCTTTTCAACTATTCAGCCTCCAGACTGGCTGTTGGAAGATCCAATCCTTAACAAATCCCCAGCCACAATGGTTCTTGGAGATAAAAATACACATATTTAAGCAGTGACTCCAGCAGAAATTAAATGAATGGGCAAATAGATGGATCCAAGAGCAACAAAACGGCTGCAAAACCGGATTGACAAGAATGATCGTCTTCATTTTTACCCAAAATCCTGCCAAGTGCCATCAGCGAGGAGCAGCTCTTACAGCCACTTCCACGCTGTTCCCGACTGCTGTGACTACGTGACGTTACAAACCTCCACGCGCTTCACGCACATGCTGGAATACGCTGGGGTTTTTTCCTGCGTAAACTTCCGCTTCTCACCGTTCTTGTCGCCTTAAGACATTCCCTTGCCGCTGCCTTCCGCAACCTTGAGGCGTGGGGAAGGGGGAATGGCGCGAGCCTGCCTCTGGATTTGGTTTTGCAAAAAACCGCCAGCCCCAGGCAGCAGCAATCGAAGGGATGGGCGATGCCAAGGTTTTTAACCCAAGGGTTGGACTAGGAAACTTTTCCCACCAACTCCACAGGAGCTGTGCTGCCAATACATGAGAAGGTGCTGCAAACCAGAGTCAAATTCTGATTTATTCCCAGCTGCCAACCCAAATTCAAAATTAAAATGAAACCAAATATCTCAAAATGGTCTACAGAGACGAATAAGGCAAGCCGAGATCTGCTCCGTACACCCCACGAACAAGAGTTTGTGTCAGGTGGTGAGCCTACAGAAGTCAGCATTTAGGAAAAAAAAAAAAAAGTGTGTGTATATATATCCACGCTGCCCTTCTGTCCTCCATATTTTATGCCCCAAGGATGCTCTGATCATGAGACGTGCGGAGAAATGACAACTGTCTTTTCACTAGCAATGCTCAGCTTGAAACGTGGGATAAGCCCAAGGGTGTGCACGGAAACTTCAATTCACGCTGACAGTTTACAGCTGGAAATGTTTCTTGGGCATCTTGTAGAAAACTCTCTCTCGGAAAAAAGTGGGGAGAAGTCCCACCTGTCATAAACACTGCCAACGACCGCAGCGGAGCCTGTCTGGGACGCCCAAGCAGATGGGAACGTGTCAAGGCACTGATGCAGGAAAACCAAAATGTTTTACGTAAATGCGTACTACACGCCCGAACCTGGGTTTTCCTTTCCCCCCAACCCAAGTGCCAAGTTATTTTATCGGTGGAGGCAGTAACAGGGACAAGGCTCTTTTCACATTTAGGATCTAGGCCAACGCACAAGATGGGGCGTTTGGGTCAGGTCCGTGTCCACGCACACGACGCACCAGGCAACGTTACCTGGTTTCACCAACCTCGGGATGCTCTGGGCATGCAAAAGCCACAGAGGAGTCTTCTTGTGAAGACTGAAAAGCCTCAAGCAAGATGCCCCTGCCCAGACTTAGGGATGGGACATCTAACCACATGGTGAGTCCAGTCTCTGCGTGATTTGCAGCTCTCCTTTCAAACAGGTCAGCTGTAATACACATGCTTTTTCTGGTTTATTAAGCTTGTTTCCCTGGTTTGCTTGCAGATCTCTGATTAGAAATTCAATTGGAAAGCGAGACAGCTTCTTTGTCTCTTTCCTGGCTCTCCGAAATGCAAAATAATAGCATCTGGAGAGAATCACTCAGCAGGTCTGCACACATCCCTGTGTCATCTCCTCCTTGGAGGCATACAGATAACTCCCACCATCATTAAGGGGAGCAGCCTAAGCGCAATTACAATGCACTCAGAGTCAAAACCATTGCAGAAGGCAGCTCTGAAACCCAAACCCCAGCCTGAAGCCATCTCCTTACCCCCAAGGGATTGATTGTAAGCTCGGGTTTGCTTCCTGGCACTCAGAAATTGCTCTTCCCATCTAGCTCTGGGCAGGAGCGTGGAACAGCAAATCCCTGTCTCCACACATACCTCAAGGTCTGCTCAATTGCTCCAAAATACAACATTTACACCGCGTTTCACATGTAACCGTTTATCTCTCATCAGCTCAAAATATAAAACAGCAAAAGCCAAGCTAGAACATGCTTGCCAGAAAAATTAGGCAGCTTTGCGAAGGTGGAAGTCAAAGCAAAGCAATTGGTACCAATCCCCAGTGTTTGCAGTGCCTGTAAAGGGATTGCTGGTAGACACGCAAAAGACTGCCCGCCCACCACTTATCTTTATTATTATTTTTATTTTGCTCTCCCTCGAGGGACGCAGTCGCTGCTTGGCCCAGCCGAGCACACCGCATCTGCCAACGGGTAGCGACTGGGGATGGAAGCAGAGTATCAGCTATTTGCTGCGTATTTCCGCAGGGCCGACGGGGTTTTTTTTAGCTTGCTGTATCCTAGCCAGAGTCCTCCTGTGAGATGACACAAACCAAGTGCCCAGCCCAAGAGCTCCTAGCTTTTGCTTACCATTAAAATAATAACAATAATTGAAAAAAGAAACAACAAACCACCATCTCTCAGGCTTCAGGAATCTGTTACTAATCTGCTGAACACACCGTCTTGCCCAAAAAAACCTGTCTCCAGCTGAATAATTAACGTGGCAGTTATAATGCAAGGTTTAACTTGCAAACAGCCCCTTCCCTGCGGTATATCCACCCAAAATACCACCTCTGCTGGAAGCTAAGTCACACTCATCAGTCAAACGCAGCAGTCACGGCACCCCAGAGAAGGGGCAGTGAGTCCCAAGAGCAGCTGAGGAAGAGAGCTGACACTCTCGGGTGTCTCTGCCCTTCGATTTTCCATTCCAGACAGAAAGGCTCCTGATTCTGTGCAACACGATACAGTCAGGGCCAGGAGGGGAGCGAGGGGATGAGATGGGCTGCGACGTACATCGGGGATTTGGTATTTGAGGTGTGGGGCAGCTAATAGGAGCTGTGTCAAATTCTTCCCATAGTAGCATCCCTACAGAGAAAAAGCCCAACCCTCCTCCCCAAAATGGTCTCTCTCCGATCGTCGGGTTTGTCCAAATGGATTTTCATAAATAAATGTTCCTTTTGTGAGATCACGTTGCAACCCATTAATGAGCCCGCAATGATGAGAGGCGGCAGCTGGTGGCTCGGTGGGAGCGGGAGGAGAAGGGGTGAAACACGGCAAAGCCAGAACTAGATGAAAGGAGGGATGAAAGGCAGCCGGTGGGTTTGGGGGGACCTTCAGTGTGAGGGGTATGTTCTGAAATTTCAAAATCACAGCAAAAAAAAGCATAACCCTCAAAACTCAGCCATCAGCAAAGCCAGGACCAGCCACACGTCACCCATTCCCAAAGCACGGGAAGAGCTCAAATCGCTCCTCAAACGCGGGCAGGACTTACCAGCCACTCGCTTCCCCGTGCGGGGCCGAAGCAGACGCGTGACTCCTCGGATCACGCATCAGCGCTGGCATTCCCACCTATTCAGCCAGCTGCGAGGCAGAGCAATTCCCTTGATGAACTAGTTACCGCACTTGGCTCCACTTTCTGGTTTGGACTTCCCAAATCCCACTGCTCTGCTGGGGCAGGCACTGGGACAGCACAAACCTTGGCCGTCCAAGGCCTCGCTAGCCCGACAGGAGAGAAAATGTGAACGTAAGGAGCAAGCAGCCATGCTTCGCCTCCCAGAGCAAAGCCCCCCAACCCAGACAGCCCTTGCAATCAGCTCCAGCTGGCTGTAATTTGCAGTTTTTAATTAGAGGAGCACTGCTGAGGCACAGCTGATTGGCATCGCTGCCAAAGGCCCTGTCCCGTGTGCCTATTAAGTTCTTCTTATTTATTTTCATGGGTTATTTTATCATGCAAAAGGCAGAGAAGGAATAAACAGTGTCAGAGACTGCTGCTGTGCTGCGCTTCGTGCAGGCATCTGCTTCCAGCCAAGCCTCCCCGCAGCAGGAACCCGAGAGCAGATCCCGCTTTACAGCAGGATTCAGCATGTCACATCCAAACGAGGGGTCATTTTCTTTATTGGCATCAATGCATCACCTTTCCCAGAAGGGTTCATGCCTGTTCCTAGACGCACCTGCACACACACACTACGTAAAAGTGATGAGAACGTTCCTATTGGTTATAAAAAACACTCAGCAGCCACAGCGATCCACTGCAGAAATGGTATAGGGAAATTCCACTTCTCCGTGGCCCGGTTCACACATTTCTTTCATCTGCAGTCTTATATGAACACGCCTAAAATCAAGAGCCACCTGGTGGGTTTGGGTCATGGTTGAGGCTCCGGGGAGAATTTAAGGTGGTGGTTTTAGAAAGCAAGGGAGGGACAGATAAAGGGATTATTCCCTGCATTTGCAGCCCGGTGAAGTGTGCAGAGCTATTCTCTATCTTCTTCTCTGGCTGAGGCCTTTGCCACTCATCGCGTGCCACGGTACCCTCACACAGCAAGGAAGACACACGCGCAGCGTTGACGCTGGGCCTGCCAAACCCACGAGTGTCACTCAGGGTGAAACCTGGATCTGCATCTGGTCAAGCCAAGACACGGCAGGTGAAAGCAGGACCAAGCAGGAACACGCTAAAGGTAACACCCAAAGAGCAGAGCCTTGTCGTCACCAGCAGGGTTGTGTCTTTTTATAGCTGCTCTCAGCCATCACGGCAAGTTTTGCAGACTTCAGTGAACCCATCAATCTGATTATCTGCTCTGGCAAAGACGCAAGTTCAACTTAATTAACATTTATGGATTCCATAGTGTTCTGCATAAATGTTTCCTTAATACACAAGTCAAAAATACCCCCAGAAAATGAAAATTATAGGTAGTTAATTGCTTGCAGCTATGCACCACTGTGTAAGCTGGGGTTTCCATAGCACCAAACGGTCTGTTAGAGGGTTATGACAAAGTTAGAGCTTAAAGACAAACAACTTGAGTTTAAAGCGCACGGAGGAAAGTGCATTCATGTTCATCATTCGACTTCACAAGCTCCCCACTTCAATTTCTGTGCAGATTGCAGCACATTCTGTTTTTTCCCCGCTGCAAACAGGGCTACTTGGTGGAGAATTACCAGCCACGAAGTAGCGTCTGGTTATATAGACAAGCAATTACTTTTTATTACTGAACCAAATGAATCGAGCATTAGCTAATGAAGGATTTGAGAACCCGCAGCGGCGATTCAAAAATTAACCCAATCCAGCTGCAAGCGTGAAATGAGGATTAACTGCAGTTTTCAAATTCTCAGTGCCAAGTAACTATGTCAAAAGGAGTTTCCTTCGCATCGGCGAGATGCAAAGACCCAAGGAAAGGAAGGGAGCGGGAGCGATGTTTGCTTAAATAGGATGCTCAAGCGTGACGACGACTGTAATAGGCTTGATTTAAAGTCAAATATTATTAATTTGAGCAACGCGATGGGCGGGGAAGTTTGGCGCAGAAGGGAAATCTGAGAAATCCCGGCGTGACACGTGCTCTCCCTACACCTACACTACGCCTCGCTACACTAGGTGCACCTTCTTTAGCAGGGGGGTCGGACTACGTAATCTCCAGAGGTTCCTTCCAACCCCTAATATTCTGTGATACACAAGATGAGGGCTTCTTCCTGGAAAACATCCCACATGGACATCCTAACCAGGATGAGCTTCCTGTGTGCCATGCCACAGCTAACGCACCCACTGATCCTGCTTTCCCCCCTTCCCTTTTCCTATAAGGAATTTATAAGTCAGGCAATTATAAGCCTCCCAACACAAAAATACTTTGGTTACAGAAGACCAAGGTGTCAAGAAGAAATATAAGCCCTTCCTGAAGCCACAGTCATTCTGAATAGCAGCATTTCAGGCTGAGAAGAGCATTACCATGCAAAGCACCTCCAAAAACATTCTTCCTGTTAGTGCAAAGCAGGTCGTGCCGTCCAGGTTGATTGAAAAGGTTTCAGGGAGCTAACGAGAGCAATTTTCAACGCAGGCGAAAGGAGAAAGAGGAAAAGGGGGGGTTGTTCCGAACCACTGTTTTCTTTAGAGGCACGCAGCCATCATATCGCAACAGCGGATAATATCTGTATTGAGGGATGCGTAGCTGATTATTACAAGCTGTTCGCTGTCCAAAAGCTTCTCTGATGCATGGCATAACCAAATGACTGCAGATTTGCATTTAAATTAAGGAATTTAGGAATCCATGCCCCAAAGAGGAACGGATCTCCTTCGGTGACACTTCTGGTACCTCACAGCCTTCACCGAGGAAGACAAAAATGGTGCGCGACTCCAAACCGCCCCCAAAGCCCGTTCTGCCTCCCTTCATCAAGGTGTGCGTCTCTGAAAGATGGGACTGATATCCACGTCCGAACTGCACTGCAGCAATAACTCTCCAGAGAGCGGAGTCCCTATTAGATGGGTTTGTGTTAAGGTTTTTGTCTTGCAGCGCTAACATGGTCAGCCTTACAACCTCTACCCACCAAAAGCCCCTGGGTGTGCGACGCTCAGACCGCGCAAGGACCGAGTCCCGACAATTTCCCCTGGGATGTGGGGAATCGCCGAGTCTGCCCTCTTGGATTCAGGTGCCGCGTGTACACCAGTCCCACCCTACTCTCCCCCATGCAGACAGAGCCACGGGAGCTCGGCTCTGCTGTAAGCCCCTCATTCAAACACCAACCTAGTGTGAAATGATAGTTTCAAACTGCTAAGAGTCCCAAGTTAAAAAAATAAATTCAACTGAATGAACAAGTCACCGACCCAGTCCACCTAGCATCTCTGCAGCAAGTTCCTACAGTCAGAAAAGATTGCCGGTGTAATTCTTGGGGGCTGCAGGCTGGCGGCTGCATCCGGACCAGCCCGCCCATTTCTCTTCCCTTCACTCATAAGGGAAAGTCGCCAAGAACAACGGGAGACGTTGCACGGGCACAGCCAGACCAATGCTGGGGAGAGGCGCAGCCTCATCTTCTTGCTGCTGGCCGCAACAGCTCAAGAGGATTTACAGCTCATCGCATCCCTCATCTGCTTTCAACCCCACAACCGCCTCTTCATTGCTCCATCAGGACCTTGAGGACTTTTCCTCAGCTGGAAGTGCGAGCCCGCGCTGTGACCGCGCTACCGATGATTTACACATCGCTGCGCTTGAGGAGTTATTTTTATATTTGATTTCGCAGCCATTACCAAGTCTGTGAAATCCTGGATTTTACAGTGCAAGCGCTCTACCTGGCGATAAAACACAAGAAACGAGAGCGCCAAAGGTCACATCAACACTGCCTATCGCAAATGAGCCAGCCGCCTGCAAAGGGAGAAGTCAGCGGGGCCACCCTGAGCTGTGTCAGCGCAACCCATGTTACAGCCTTTTCAGACATAGCACTGAGCCAGGGCGCAGGAAGGCTGCTCGGGAATGGGCCTTCCTAATAAGACCTTAGAGAAATCAAACCATTTACCTCTAGTGAGGTTTCAACCTCTTCCTCATGCCCTGAGGTACCAGCAAGACCAGAAGCAGCTCTGCAGCAATAACAAGCACGGCTGGAAGCAGACAGCACGCTCAGGAAGGGGAAAATCAAACCTCCAGCACAGCCATCGCCACAGGCGAGCACCCACCAAGTTCAGCTGAGGTCTGATGCTCGTGGCGGACAGAGGTCCCAGTAACGCCAGAAGGCTGCGAGTTTGACACTCCCTAGCTCTACTTTTAAGCCTCGCGGCTGGGGAAGATCCCTGTTGCTACGCTACTCACGTTGTGGGCCTGGAGCCGTCAGCGCATCCCACCCCCAGGACCCACCAAGCAGCTCAGCAGTCCCACAGATGGGACCGAAAAGGTTTCAAGTCCATCACGGCAGCCGTGGCAGTCACACAGGAGCACTTCCCCACTTCCTACTCTTCTCCTAAACTTTCCACCCTCCTCCAGCACTTGCCTGCAGCTAGGAGACATCCCCGTGGTCAGTGTCACCCCAAAGCTTCCCACGGCCATAGCACGGTGCAGGCAGGTGGAAAAGTACCAGGAGCAGGGCAGGCAGCAGTTGCTGCCTGGTGGGCAGACAGCCGCCTTTCATTGTAAGTCATTCTTCCGAGCTCCCAAAGTGAACCTTAAATGAGCCTCCAGCATTCCCTCCAAGAGCAGGAGAATCCCAACACACCTCCATCTACCAGGGGATTTTCAGGAGCGTATCTTCCGGCAAACAGCCACGGGTAGGTCTGAGTCATAAATCAAGTTTCCCAAAGTGCTGCCACTGATTAATTAGATGGGGAGCCGATCGAAGAGCGAGCAGCCATTTGTAAAAGTTCCTGTCACCAAAAGATACATTCTCTTAATTTCCATTTAAATACAGAGCATGAATATTTCTGTCCTCACCAGCATCACTAACGGCTAGGAATAATCAAATGCTGCACGCACCACTATTGCCGTGGCAGGAGTAATTTATTTGGACGTTAAAAACCTTCACTGCTCCTTCAGCCTTTCATTTTGGATGTATAGCTGGAGATATTGATGTGTTTACTGCAGCCATTAAAGGCTTCATCGTGAGGCTTTTGCTCATAGGAAGACACATCGCAAAGCTTAAACTGGGTTTTCCAGCCTCTCCATTCTAGTCTCGCCCAACTGGAGCAGCTGAGGGAAGGGGCCAGATCCCTTTACTCAGACTCTGAGTTATTTAGGGACAAAAAAACCCCCCACAGCATTTTTGTCCCTCCCCTGCCAAGTCACTTAAGTCCCTTGTGGATTTTAGAAGTGCCCTGGGACCCGCAGGGTGCTCGAGCTGCACTTGCAAGTAGACATCAATCTGCTCAAATTTATTCTTTCGCCATTTTCAGAGTGGCTGGAGTCAGTGCAGAAAGTAGCTGATGGCACAGCAATCCCTTGGCCGCTCAGTGCAGGGATCCGGGGACTGCTGCCAGGGTTGGCTCAGCAGGGAACACAGCACCTTGAGTAATATATCTGAGATCAAACCGCATCTTTTCCTCCTGCCCCATCCAGTGGTTCACGCTGGAAGAACACTCTACAGTCGGGAAGAACGCAGACATCAAACTGCAGCAACTTTGCAGTCCCCAGTACCTAAATCCTCCAAGAAGGATGGGGGCCGCTGCCACTTCACCCTCTTCAGGGGGATGACAGCTGGGAACGCTGGTCTGGTAGGGCTGGAAAAGCTTCTTGTCTGAGTGGTGGCACTGCAGAAGAAGCTGCTCTTCCCTTC
>VZSC01014218.1:8158-36859 GCA_013398225.1 Steatornis caripensis | reverse complement strand
GCGAGGAGACGGGCTCGTCCCGCCAAAGACCCAAATTAGAACAGACAAGTGGCAGAAAATGGCCTTTGAGGAGCACGGAACAGAGACGGCAATACCGGCTATCAGCGGAGCAGCGGGGACCGGCAAGGGGGAGGCAGCAGGGCCGAGGTGCGAGGCTGGATCAGCCCCGCCAGCATCTGCCCTGCGGTGAGGAGCTCGATAACAGCACAGAGGACATGGGCTCATCCTGCAGCGGGCAAGATGGATGCCCAGGGATGAGTGAGTCCGGCAAAGGGTGAGAAATGGGAATTGTTGTGTTGTAAAGCACGAGGTTCAAGGGAGCTGAAGCCAGGCGCTGCGCCCTGGGCCGAGCAGTAAAGGCAAACAGGCACCATCGCCGCAGGGCTTTGCAGCGTGCGGATCTCGCAGCTCCTCGAAGCCCCTAACAAGGCCGGTTCTCCCCGCTTTCCAAGCGACCCAGGAGGAGACGGCAGGGCAGGACGCATCCAACGAGGCCTTCCCAGGAAGAGGTGAGGGTGCCCTGGCCTGCGGAGCCGCCGGGACGGATTTGGGGATTGTCCCGAACTCAAAAGCTTCAGCAATTCCTTAAGAAAAACTTAATATTGTCCTCAGGAAGCAGCTGGGTTTCCGTTGGTTTGAGCCAACCCTCACACGTGGGATAGCTCGCATGGCCAGTCCTCCTACTGATGCTCAGAAACAAACACAAAGAGGAAGAAGAAGGTATAAGCAAAATAACAGATTTCAAGTTTGGGGATCATCTTGTTTTGCTCTGTTCCTGTTGATTTCCATTCCTTAATCTTCTTCTGGGAGCTGGTGAAGCAGGGACTCACCCCCATCCCTGGATTTAAGCATAGAGGTGATGATGTTTCAGAGTTTGGTGAAGGGAAGGACTCAGCCGCTTGGTTCCGTCGCTGCTTGCTTGCATTTGCGAAGAGCACGCGTAACCGCGGAGTGTCGGCAGGCAGAGCGGAGCATTGCCGGGCAAGCGAGCAGATCGCTCATCTGCTGCGCAGCTGCAGGGAAGCGCTGTATTTGCACACCCAACGCTTGCAAACACTGATCTGGGCAAACTGGGAGGACTCGGGGAGCTGGGGGAGCATTTTCAGGCTGCAGCCCACGCCGGCCACGCTCTGCAGCGGGGAACCCTACGCAGGCACAGGAGCACTCACGTGCTTGCCAGTGCTCAAACAGCCTCGGCTGAGCTCCACGTCGGCGGTGCTTGCGTGTGCAAAACACACTGGTCCCGGCTGCCGGCGGGGTGGAAACCCGCCGCGCCGTCGCGTGCGCAGCCCCTCGCTGTAGCTGCCAGTATCCCTCTGCCTCTCGGTGCCAGCCCCTCTGCTCCCTGCCCCAGCCTGCAAAGCTGCCGGCTGCCAGCATCCTCCCCATCCTCTCTGGAAATGGCAGCGATGTTTATGCGCGCTAGGAAGCGAAAGCTTTACTGCGCTTTTCCATCGTGTGCAAATGGCTGGGGGTTACGTGGAGCCGACGCGAGGCTTGCGCCAAGATCTAGCCTCACAGCCCTGCTCCCAGTCGGCCGGCCGGCCAAACGAGCCGGTTTAGAGTTTCAACCGCAAGCCACGCAAAGGGAGAAGCAAAACCAAGGGGCAGCGAGACCGTGACCTGAATTCAACTCCGAGGGACTGCTGTCGCCCCACTCCTGCATCCCCGCTTCGCTTTTGAGGGGTGATTCCTCCCCAGCCCTGCTGAACAACCCGCAGGCATGCTCAGCCGTGCCGAGGAGGAGGAGGTGGTACAGGAGGGCCCGTGGTCCCCCACGGTTTTGGTGCCTGTGTGAAACCTCGCCGTCCCGCTCCCGCCGGCGCGCTGGGCTGACGGCCTGGGAAATGCTTTCATTTCCAAGACAGAGCTTGGCCCTCTCCGCGGCAGCGTCCTTCCCAGCTCCCACGCTGCAGAAAGCTTTCGATCGATCTAATCTTCGAATAAAACCTCCTGCCGTTCTCGCAGGCTTTTCCTCTGTTTTCTCTCCCGTTTGAGCTGGCAGCATCAGATGTGTATCATCTCGCCAGCGAGACCGTCTCGCTTCCACGCGTGCAGCTTCGCTTATGATTGGGGGCTGCCCCAGCGGCAAAGGGATGGGGGGGAGCAGCACCCGTCCCCTCCTCTGCCCTTGCCTGTTACCTGGGGCTGCTCTAGCACTTGGGAGCAGAAGGAAATACCTGACATTCCTGCTCCATGCTCTCATTTCTCCAGCAGGCCCCGCATAGCTGAGCTCACTGGGCTCCCCTTTGATTATTCAGGGAGATTTTCTCTTTCCAGTAACGCCGCAGTCTCTGCTGGTTCTCCTGGACGAGCCAGGCAGGCGGCTCTGCCCAGGGTGACCTCGCAGGCAAAGCCTGGCCTTGGGAAACAGGAGGATGGGCCGTGAAGGATGGAGGGGACACGGGAATGTGCTGCTGCTTTGCTGGGGTCAGGCATGACCACTGCTGAATGGAGGGCTGGGAGAGAGGGACGGTGCCAGCAAGGGGAGCCGGGACTCGAGGGCTCCTTTTCGTTTGTGCCCTGGGTTGGAAAGGAAAAGGGAAAGGAAGGGGAAAGGGAAAAGAAAGGGAAAAGCAAGGGTGTCAATTCTTTATTTCTTTATTTCCCCTCTGCCGCTGCTGGCCAGCAGCTGTGCACAGCTCCTGCAACATCTGGAGTCTCTTGGCCACCGGCTGGGGCTCTTGGAGGACGCGTGCGCTCGTGCACACACTCCCTGAACTGCGGCACGCCGGGTTAAGGGAGGAATGTGACTCCGGCCGAGGAGCGGGGAGGCTGTGCCGCCCGTGTGCAGCTGGCCGCCGGCTCGCCGTGGTTCCGGCTCCATCCCTCCCTCTCCCGCCTGCACACAGCAGCGTGGCAGACCCTGCCCACATATGGGACGCCTCCGATAAGGGGAGCGCTGCCAGGGTCTGCTGGGGGCTTTGTGCAGCCTCTGGGCCGGGTGCAGGGCCGAGCCAGGTGAGCCGGTGGCGCCGAGCCCAAATTTCCATCCCTGACCCCATCGCTCCACTCATGGTTCCCAGATGCGGGAGCCAGGCCTGGCATGAGAAGCGTTCCTGCAGCAAGGCTTGGGAGAAGCCGAAAGCCTGGGGAAATTCACAGGGGGCAGAGGGGCTGCTGCGGCATCACCCCAGGGCTGCAGGGCCAGCACGGTCCTTCTGCCACCCCTGGGCACCCCAGAACCCTCCCACGGCCGGCAGCAGCTGCTCTCGGGGGTGTCTGGAGATGGAAAGCGTCTGATCGCATGTACCAAGCACAGCAAGGAGGCTCCCGGGAAAGCGGGGAAAATCCTCTCGGTCTGTGTAGCAGCCACCGCGAGGGCTGGGAGGCAGCCGGGTGCTGAAACGTGGGGCGTGCACGCTTGTGGGGCGCTTTTTACCATCCCAGCTACGGCACCAACCCTGCCCACCTTCAGCACACACTGGCAGGGCGACGTGTTTTGCAGCCTGTGGGTTGCTCGGCCGTAAGCACAAAATTTCGCCCTGAATTTCGGAGGGATTTCACGCTGCCGTTCGCCCATCCGTCCACGCGCAATGGAGCAGGGCAGGAGTGGCTGGGAACCCGCTGCTCCCCTCCGGTGCTGGCGCTGACTGAGCAAACCCTGGCTGCGCTCGCCTTGGCTGGGGCCGCAGCCTATTTTTGGAAGTTCCCAACGCTTCCAGGGAGGGACTCGCCTTTTCTTTCCCTTCATTCACAGACGGAGTCATTTTGATTTGTTACGTGTTTGTGCGGGGATTTTTTTGTTATTATTATTTATTTATGTCCTGCCTTTTATTTACGGCATCGGAGAAGCGGAGATGAAATGCAGCAGAGGCAGAGGGGAAGCTTCGGGCTCGCCTGTTTGGGGGAGCAAATGCAGCCAGGATGCAAACACGGTCGGGACGTGAGCGTCTCTCTGCCACGAAATGTCTGTTCTTTGTCTCTCGCCGGTGGCACTTGCCAGATTTGGGGATGCGGAGGGAAGGAGAGGAGCCGGCAGGCTTCCACCTGGGCCGCAGCCTGGTTCCCCACCGCCTGGCGGGGATGCTGCGAAAACTGGTTTTCCGAGAAAGTGGGGTCCGAGGCTGAGCACCCAAAAAAGGACCAGCCTGCCGCTGACTGGGGACATTGGGCTCCTTATTTCCTTTGCCACCCGCTCTGCGCTTTCCCAGCCCAGCCTTTTCCTTGCTGGGGGGCTGACTCCTCCCTGCTCCAGGTGTCCTACGTGACACCCAGGTCCCGTTTCTGGGAAGCCTCTAATTCTGCAGGAATCCCCCCAAAATGCAAGCGTGGCTGTTCTTCCTGAGATGCAGCAAAGGACGTGGAAAGAGGCGGCTCACAACAGACCCAACCTTGAAGGAGAATTTGGCCCTCTTTGCCCTGATGCGGGTTAGACCTTGACCTCTGCGGCGGCAGCGGTGCAGGGCAGAGAGGGCTGCCTGATTTGTGACCCCCTGCAGACGGACGTCCCAGGAGAGCCAAACCCCGGCTTTCTCCAGAGGACAGCTAATTGCACTGGGGATCAGCGGGATGCTCCTGCGGGCACGGTGCCCTACGCAGCCTTGGTCACAGCTCCTGTGTCTCTGCTGCGGTCTGCAGCCGTCCCCAGGGACCCTCGCCTCCCCTAAGCACAAGTGGGGAAGGCAGCAGGGGCAGGACCTTCCCCATGGGAGCAGGGCTGGATCCCGGCTGTGCTGACATAAGTCACCACGGCAGAGGGGCCAGGGAGGCCAAAGCAAGCCCCAGCACCACTCCTGGCCTCTGCTTGTGGAAGGAGTTAATGCAGGCGGTGGCATTGCTGTGGCTGGTGGGCATCTCCCGACCCACACCACGAGAGGGGACTCCAGATTTTCTGCTTCATCACACCAGATTTTCCTCTTCGAGGCTGGCTTGCCCTTCCACTCTGCTCCCATCCCACACCGCCCACATCCCGCGATGCTTGGAGGGGCTCGCGGTTCCCACAGGGGTCAGATCCCCCCGCAGCACAGCTGGCTCGGCGGGGTCCCAGCCGGCGCAGGGCCTCGGTGCTGGGCTGCGCCGGGGCTGCCTGGGAGCAGAGGCAGGAAACATAAAAGCGGGCTGGGCTGTGCTTGCCAGCGCTGGAGCTGCAGCACGCGCGGGGACTGCCACGTCTGTGAGCAGAAACAGCGGGGCCTAAATATGCTCCCTCCCCCTTTCCCCCAATCCTTGTTCCTCATACAGTCCCCAGAAAAGGGGAGGGGGTCTTGGGGAAAGGCCTGGATGAATCCCAGGGGCACGAAGCCTTGAGCTTGGCCAAGGAGCTGGCGTGGACGGTTGGGGTCCCATGGCGAGAGGAGCGGGGAGTCCCGGGGTGTCCCTGCAAGGGCCCCCTCCTCCTGCCGTGCTCGGGCTCCTCGTCCCCTGCACTGCTCCAGCCGTGCACCGGGCTCACCTCCGCTCCCAGCCACGCGTGGCGAGGACAGCCCTGCATGATGTCCCACAGCCACCAGGTTTGGTCTCTCCAGGGAAGTTGTGTCCTCAGGCAAAAGAGGCACCAGAGTCCCCAGGAGGAGAGCAGCAAGGTCTCGCTCAGCTAAGGGGGTCGGAGGCAGCGCGCGAGCGAGTCAGGCTGGTGGGGAGGCTGGCGGGGGCAGCCGCTCCGCAAGGACGTGGAAAGCAAAAGCAAAGCTCCCGAGCTCCATCCATGGGACTTTGCGACATGTGAAAGTGTTTATTTCATTGGATGGAGATGGGAAAAACAAAGCCGCAGCAGACGCGGTGAAACAAAATCCCCCGCAACAACCCCTGGCCGGGAGCTGCCAGCTCCCATTCCTGCTGCGCTCTTCTGCTTGGGATCCGGCGTGCATGAGGCTTGCAGCTCCCAGCCCCTCCAAGGGAACAACAAAGACCGGGAAGGGCAGAAATGAGTTTGCAATCAATCAACACACAGAGTGCCAGGGGCAGCTCTGTTAACCTTGGTGTAAAGCTGAAGCGGCGGTGTTTCTCCAACTCGACACCAGCGGGGCCGTGAGCAGGCTTTGGTCCTGAGAAGGAAATGCAATAAAATAGCTGAAACGTGTCTAAAACAGCGGGATGGAGCGGACCACCGAGCAGAGGCGAGCAGCAGGTAGATCCCACAAAACGGCGTAACACGACTGTGCCTGTTGACATCTCGATGGCTGATGCAAGCCTATGCCGAGCATCTCTGCACCTTCGTCTTCCGGAGACGGGCTGGCAGAGCACGGCTGGTGTAGGACAGCTCTATTCACATCATGGCACGTCAGACCATGGGGCATTTGCAAGGCCTTTTCCGTCGGACGAGCTCAAGGCCCTTGGCACGCGCTCGGGGGTGAAGTCTCGGAGAAGGGCGGCCAACTGGGGCGCACCGGCGTGGGACTCGCGCCACCCCAGCAGTCAGCTGCACTGGCTAGGAATAGTTACGTGACTTTCCCAAGCTCCCCAAGTGACTCATAGGCAAGGCCGAACCAGATGTCAGAGTACTGACTCCGGGACTCACTGGTCTTGGGACCTCCCAACTCTTTGAAGAGAGCAGATGTGATGAGAACCGGACTTGGCGTAAGTGTCCAGGCTTTGGAGCAAAGAGAGGAAGGAGGTAAAACAGAGATAATGTCCACTGCTTTGAGGTGGTGAAAGGGCCCGTCCAAGGCTCGGAGGTCAGGTGCGTGTCTGTTTTGCCNCACGCGTGGTGAGGACAGCCCTGCATGATGTCCCACAGCCACCAGGTTTGGTCTCTCCAGGGAAGTTGTGTCCTCAGGCAAAAGAGGCACCAGAGTCCCCAGGAGGAGAGCAGCAAGGTCTCGCTCAGCTAAGGGGGTCGGAGGCAGCGCGCGAGCGAGTCAGGCTGGTGGGGAGGCTGGCGGGGGCAGCCGCTCCGCAAGGACGTGGAAAGCAAAAGCAAAGCTCCCAAGCTCCATCCGCGGGACTTTGCGACATGTGAAAGTGTTTATTTCATTGGATGGAGATGGGAAAAACAAAGCCGCAGCAGACGCGGTGAAACAAAATCCCCCGCAACAACCCCTGGCCGGGAGCTGCCAGCTCCCATTCCTGCTGCGCTCTTCTGCTTGGGATCCGGCGTGCATGAGGCTTGCAGCTCCCAGCCCCTCCAAGGGAACAACAAAGACCGGGAAGGGCAGAAATGAGTTTGCAATCAATCAACACACAGAGTGCCAGGGGCAGCTCTGTTAACCTTGGTGTAAAGCTGAAGCGGCGGTGTTTCTCCAACTCGACACCAGCGGGGCCGTGAGCAGGCTTTGGTCCTGAGAAGGAAATGCAATAAAATAGCTGAAACGTGTCTAAAACAGCGGGATGGAGCGGACCACCGAGCAGAGGCGAGCAGCAGGTAGATCCCACAAAACGGCGTAACACGACTGTGCCTGTTGACATCTCGATGGCTGATGCAAGCCTATGCCGAGCATCTCTGCACCTTCGTCTTCCGGAGACGGGCTGGCAGAGCACGGCTGGTGTAGGACAGCTCTATTCACATCATGGCACGTCAGACCATGGGGCATTTGCAAGGCCTTTTCCGTCGGACGAGCTCAAGGCCCTTGGCACGCGCTCGGAGGTGAAGTCTCGGAGAAGGGCGGCCAACTGGGGCGCACCGGCGTGGGACTCGCGCCACCCCAGCAGTCAGCTGCACTGGCTAGGAATAGTTACGTGACTTTCCCAAGCTCCCCAAGTGACTCATAGGCAAGGCCGAACCAGATGTCAGAGTACTGACTCCGGGACTCACTGGTCTTGGGACCTCCCAACTCTTTGAAGAGAGCAGATGTGATGAGAATCGGACTTGGCGTAAGTGTCCAGGCTTTGGAGCAAAGAGAGGAAGGAGGTAAAACAGAGATAATGTCCACTGCTTTGAGGTGGTGAAAGGGCCCGTCCAAGGCTCGGAGGTCAGGTGCGTGTCTGTTTTGCCTTTTGCACATGAAAGCAGGCAGACAGAGAGGCTCCGACGCTGGGGGAGATGTGCAGTGATGCTCGTTCCAGCCCTCCTCACACTATCCCACCACTCCCACTCAGTGAAAAACTCGTGGACAGCTGGGGGAGCAGTCTGAGAAGACATCGAACACCTTCATTGCCTATTGAATTCCTGGCTTTTCCTCTGATGCATGCTAAGAATGGGTCCAGTGAATGCCAGCAAGGGGGAGCGCAGGTAACGCACAGAAAGGGAACAAGGCTGAGAACAGCCTTCATTCCCCACTGGCTGCAAAACAGCAGCTATATATATACATGTATATATATATGTATTAAAAAAAAAGTGTCTGGAAACTCGCAGGGAGATCTGGCGAACATAGCTCCGCATTACTCCACCAGGCACTTTACGGAGGGAGCTCTGCACCCTAACACCGTGCGGGATGGGATGGCGGCTCCCAGGCTGAAAAACACCTTTTGCTCTTGCTGAGCAACCAGCTGCTGCCGCTGAGGACCTGCCCGTGCTAAAGCAGGCAGCCGATCTCCCAGGCCCAGCCCCTGCGCAGGCAGGTGAAGCTCAGAGCTGCCCTCCCTGCCCGCTGCGCAGCAAGGACCCCGCGGTGTCACCCCGATGATGTGCCCAGCAGGAGAACTACGGCTGGGAGGGTCGAGCCTGGCCTCAGCGGCTACTGGGCTGGCAGTCCCTCAGGTGGGGAGACTACGGAAACCGGGAGAGAAGGTGGGGAGAGGACAGAAGGTGATGAACTGGTGAAATGAATACACAGCGTTGGTTTTGCTGTCCGATGTGTGCTTGGAACAAGTCCATCAAGACTGCCAGATGTATCTCAGCTGCAGCCCACGAGGCTTGGCACCGCATGAAAGATGCTCGTCCTCCTCTGTGTTGCACCCACGGAGCAGAACGCGCTTTGAGCATCTTTATTTCATGAGTTAACGCTGTCCCCCTCCCGCACCTGGAGCACGTGGTCTGCTCAGCTCGAGATGTTTCTCACCGATGGGAAAGGCTGGTAGCTCGGTTTCCCTCTTGATACTTTGGTCGTGAATCCTCTCAGCTCCCTCGAGGCCGCGGGGCTGGGCAGGGGAAGGTGGAGTCCTGGAAACATCCTGGGGATGGACAGAAAGCCAAGAAAGTTCCCAAGATGGAAGCCATCCAGCATAAATACAAGGATTGGGCATGTGTGTGGTCCCCATAAATTAAAGCTACTAATTGGCCTTGAAGTGCTGTTAAAAAGAATATGGTGAGGCCTCATAGCTGAAGCTGGCGCACACGAGCTAGGTCGGAGGGACGCCGGTCCCTTGGTGCCCATCGCTCACCGCAGGGTGAGCAGCCAGGGAAAATGCTTCCTGACACATCCTCTGGAGAATTCCCTCCTGCTCCCTCCTCGACACCCTCCAGCCGTATCTGCCCCTGTCAACGCACACGCACGCTCATTGGAAAGCTCGCTGGCAAAAGAGAAAAATCTCCGAAAGTAGCAGGTGTCCTTAAGTCCTGTCAAAATACATCAGCGCTGCCTTTGGAGCACGGCTGGCCCTCGGAGCCTGGCCTGACCCTGGGATCCAGCCGCGCCAGGCTGGTCCCTGCAGCACCGCCGTAATTAGGGCTTGGGAACAAGCGGCGCCGGCAGAGAGGAATTTGCAACGCCGCTCAGTCGCGTTGCCTGCCCGGCCCTCGCCAGCTCGCACCGACTCCTGCACCCGGTGGTTCCTCGCCAGTGCGGGCAGGGGAGCACAGCGGCGGGGTGCCCACCTCCTGAGAGAGCATCCCAGGGATGCGCCGGCTGCCAGCGCGGCTCATGGGGTCCAGCAAGTACCCGAGCGCCGGGTGTTTGGCAGACAGGCACCGCCGGTGCCGGGCAAGGCCCCGAGGTGTCGGCTGGGCTGTGGGGGCAGTGGGGACTGACGAGGGCAAGGAAGGGGCCACGGATGTTCAGACGGGTGTCTGCAGGGCGGCCGTTCGTTTTCTCACCCGTAATTAAAGGAGCAGCACATACTGAGGAACATCCCTCATTCAGAGTCCGCTATAAATCTTTGAGGGCTGGACTGCCAAAGAGATCGAAAAGGGGTTAAGCACTCATTTCTCCAAGGCTGATGGAGTTTGGTGCATGTAGCCTGGAGGTTCTCCAAGGGGCCTGATGTTTTATGTCTTTGGGATGTTTTTGTCTTCCTTCGGTTGCATTCAGTGCTGGTATTGTGTTTATATCAGCAAAATTCTGGATTATTGCCTCTTTTTTTTTTTTTAACAAACATCTGCTGCTTCTGCTTGTAGATTGTCATACCGCTGCGTCCGGCCAGCGGGGAGAAGCTCCAAGCAGGACGTGGGTGGCAAATGTGATGCTACATGGCAGGCGGCGGAGCTCGGCAGAGCTCACCCTGCCACTGTTCTGGGCGACACGCAGCAAAACGGCTCCGTCTCAGCTGCTCTATAAGAAAAGGCACCTCTGGCTTCATTTAGGGAATTAGGTGAAGCTCCCTGCTGAGATGGAAAGCCACAGGTTAGAGAGCTTGAGCAGAAACAGCTCATGGAGTGCATTCTGGCGGGATCCCTGAGCACCCCGCGGCTGGAAATTTGGTGGGACCACAGCCCAGAGGGGAAGGGCTGGGTGCAGCAGGGCTGGCGGGCGGCCGTGGGCTGGATTGTCCCTCCCGGATGCTCACCTGCTTGGAACCGTGCACACGTGGGGTGGAGGACCCATTGCAGTAGCGTGCCCGCAGGGTGTCAGCAAGGGCACTGCTTCCTCGCGCTCCCCGGGGGCCCGCGGCCTTGCCGGGAGATGGCACGGCTTCGTCTGCTTGGGCTCCCATCCCTGCCCGTCTTCCAGTGCCAGCCCCAGCCCTCCCAGCTCCCCCGCCTGGTCCTCTGCGCTACAAAACCTTGTCCCTGTGCTCCGTTCCCCATCACCCGCGCGGCATCGCCTCCAGCTCCCGGACCAGCTACTGGGGCATGAAGCCACCGGAAGCCAAGGGAGCCCGTCGCCCCTCCCGGCCACACGCACCGCCCCGCCGCCGTCCCGTGTCCCGAAATAGGCACGCAAAGAGGAATGTGAGCAAACACGGACCCCACCTGGACCCCTCCTGCCCCAAATTCCACCGAACGCCGAGAAGGGGCTGCAGTCAAGCAGAAGCAGTTTCAGTCAGCTCCATGTTTACTTAAGAATTCCAGCTAAAGAGGCGACAAAAGTGCCTGAGACGTCCCACCCCCCGGCTTTCCATCCCTTGCACCCCAGCATCTCCCCCCACTGCCCAGAGGGGAGCAGCTCCCTGTGTCCCGGGCACAGCTCCCCTCTGCTCAGTAGTTTTCCCTTCCCTCCTGACCACCAGTGCCTCTCCTCGCCTGTCTGCCTGTCTCCCTCTTTTCTTTTCTCTCTGAGTTTGCTGGAAAAATATGTTTCTACAGAAGAAAATTTATCAAATCAAAAGATAAATGGAAAGAAGCGCCTCAAAACTTGCTAGACAGGCGTTTTCTGTGCAAGATCAAGGGCCAAATTCTGCTTTCATCACACTGCAGAAAAATCTGGACTGTCTCCCCTTGAATTAACAGCATTCCTTTGTAAGGGGAACAGAATTTCATTCATTCGCGCCTTGTACAGCAGCAGAGGGGCCATTAATCCTTTCGGCTTCCAGTCACGTCTGCCCCACTTCGCAGCTCCAGCAAGTCCTGCATGGGAAGTCCCGGATCATTTTCTTGCATCCTTCCTTGACTTGTCAGCTCATGATAAACAGCATCTTGTCCCGATCCCAAGCGTACAAGCACGCTGAGCGGTTACATCACCTCCGAACCCACTCCAATAAGATAAAATGTAGCTCACATCCAATTTCAATAACGCTGTATTCCCCGACGGGCTCTCTCCCCTCGTACGCAGGCGCTCAGGGGCCAAATCCCGGCGTCTGCCGCAAGGCACGCAAACCCGCAGTCCCACCCTTGAATTTGGGGATCGCTGGCCCAGGTTCCTGCCAGAGCCACTGCTGGGGGATCCCTGGCCTACTGCGGCGGATGCTTGGCGTTGCTGCCGGGGACAGAGGCTGGCCCTGCTCCCCGCCGTCAGCAGAGCCCTGAAATCGCCTTCCCGACACCAGTTCACAGCCCTCAGAAGAAAGAGCTCGAATGTTGGAAACTCATCCTCTCTTCTGTGCTGTGTGATAGAGCGGGGAGAGGGACCTTCAAGTACCTGGCACCTCTACACCCCTGGGCTGGCCTCCCCCCGGCTACCTCAGTATTGCCCCCACAGCTGCCAGGTGCCCTGAAGCCCCTTCACGTGCACCTCAACGCACATCCATGGCCCCGACCAGCCTCACCTGGGACCGCACCCACGCCCCTGCCCAGGGACCCTGGGCTCTATTGAAGCTCAGGCCCAGGACGCTCTCTCCTTACCTAGGCTGGGCTGGGCAGGTGAGCTTCTTGCCCTCGGTTCTGGATGCCCTTGGTTCTGCATGCCCTTGGTTACTGCCGAAGGTAGTCTCCAGCTCTCCTCCTGGCTGCTTTTGCTCCTGACTGGGCTCCCTGGGTGGACCTTGGACGTGGCTGACCACTCCCTGGGGCTCTCAATGGACCCTGTTACCAGCACCCAGCTCTACCCGCTGGTTTTGCTGCCTGCAGGGTTACACGCCGTCAGTGCAGGTACCCCTGTGCCGCCATCACCCTTGGCTCCTGGCTCATCCTCCACCCCAATCCTGCTCTTGCTACTCCCCGGCAATGGTGTGGCTTCTTCCTTGATCACTCCCCTCGCTCCTGGACTTCGCTCCTGGTAGGACAAGAGTTAGTATTGTCTTTACTGTTATGTTTTCTTGCTGAAAACTATAATGTAGCTACAAATGAGTAAGAGTACTAGTGATAAATAAGGCGATACACCTCAGCATTAAGGTTCCTGTCTACTTAAAGATGGGTTCAGGTGTAGGACCAAGCTCCCTTAGAGCCCAAGTTGGCATCCAAGGTTTGGAATCCTATCTCTGTTAGTGCAGCAGGTCTGCATTCCAAAGGGAAGCTCTGAAATGGACAGCAGACAGGCAACACGCTGGTTGGGATTGTGCGTTGGAGTGATACCACTGGCATGAGGAGTAAGCTACACCCATGCATTAGGAGCTGTGCTGGAATTGCTGGGTGGGTGCTGCAAGGCCACGGGTGACTTGGTCTGGTGCTCTCAGCACGCGGCTGGGATGGCTGGGCACACCAGCCCCTGGGCGATGTTGGCCCCTTCACCCCAGCAGCTTCCCCAGGAACGTAAAGGTCTCGTCTTGGGAAACACGGCCATGGGACAACGCAGTGTTCGTGGGGATGGCCCCGCACCCAGCACAGAGGCTCGCTGCAGGGAGCCATTGCGGAGCACTGCTCCAAGCCTGCTCAGGGCACGTGGGAGGGAGCCAGCCTGGCACACCCAGCACCCGAAGTGCCGCCGATCGCATTTCAAACTCCGCTGAGGAGGGCACCGTGATTCAGATCAAGGGGCAGCAAACCAACGGTGGGTTTTCTTATGTGGACGAACACTTAAATTTCAGCGCCTCCGCACTGAAAGGTCTGCAAGATGCTGCCAGGGAGTGAAGCATTCTGTCTTAACACCTCTGAAGAGCCCATCGGGGAAGGCAGAGGGCCAAGCCAGCTTCTCACCGGTGCTGGTGGGAAGATATGGATGGCCAAAGCAATGGCCTGGCTGCCTTACACGACCCCCCTTCCGAAGGCAGGGAGGGGAGCCCGCATCAAAGCACCTTAGCCCTTGGGAGTGAGGGAGGGATTAACCCAGGGGCAGGAGGAACTGGCAAACTGAGATTAGTCTAGGCAAGCTAGTTTTCTTTCTGGGTACTGAAACGAGCTGTGAAAGGAGAGCTGCCTGCCAGCCTTCGGGGAGGGCTGGGGTGCAGATGGGGAGCGGGCAAGCGACAGCGCTTGCTTGCATTGCGTCTCTGGGGCTGCGGTGAGCCCCCGGGTAAATAAACAGTTCCAGCTTCCTGCCAGGTCTTAAACCTTTGCAATAAGAACCTTTTTTTAAAATAAGCAAACGCAGGGAATTCCTGCTGTTTGCCGCCTGACTGCGGGGAACGCCTGGCACAGGAAGGAGCAGTAACTGGTGCCAGGCCAAACGCTGCCGCAGCACGCATCCCGAGCGGCTCCGTTGGAAGGGCTGACGTTACTGCGGGGCCACGGAGCTCACCGCCTGGCTGCGGCGCTCCGCTCTGCTTGCGCACAGGGCCAAGGGATTTCTGTTGTGCAAGCGGGAGGCCGGGGAGCGGAGGAGCAGAAGCACCTTACCCCAGCGGCCATCCAGCTGAACCTGTGTGCTTGGGTTCCCGTGCTGGGACAGAAAGGAGCTAAAGGGGCTCTGGCCCAGCACCTTGCATCAGTTCTCCCGTTCGGGGCAAATTTGCTGCCCCACCACTGCGGGTATGCTATGAAATTAGAGCGAGGGTGGCGGACAGCATCCCCTGAGCCCCACAGCGTTTTCCTTCCAGAGCACAAACTCAGTTTGCCTTATTAGAGCTGGGGCTCTGTGAAAAGTCAGTGGGAATCAGCCTGAGCGACCTGCTGAGAGCCCGGCACCGCACCGGGGGGTAGGAGCCAGCCCCCTCGGTGCTGCGGGATCCGCTGTCCTGAGGTCAGCCTGGTGGGGCACGGTGATTTTTCTGCCCTTCAGTAAATGTCTCTTCTCACAGAAGCCCCGCGGGGCACCAGCAGGCTTGGATGGGGAGGGAGGGGTCCTTGGGTTCTCGTTGGTTTTCATTGAGCTCGATCAACTCGCGCACGAGACGAGCGGCCTCGCGCAGCTGGAGTAACCCTGATGATTTACACGAATTCTCCAGGCGCACGCCGGGGTTTATGCTCTACTGGCATTTGCATTTCTGCAGTCTGGACTCGGGCTGGGAACCTTTATTGGGCGGATTCTAGCAAAACAGAAGGCGAGGAATAAAAATAACTCTTTTTCTGGGCTGGGTTGATTGCTCTTACACCGGCACAAATCCAGGACAGCTCTATTGATTTTTAAGGAGTAACTGGGTTTATGCTCATGTAACTATGTCCCCAGAGCTGCATGAAATGTTCACAACAAAACCCGAAATTACGTGGAACTAGCAGAGCTCCACTGTTCTGGGGTTTCATTACAAATTTGAATCTCAGACTGAGCTTGTCAAAAGATTCCTTAAGGTTCATGAACCTTTCAGTCAAGCCTTGGCCTAGAGTCAAGCCAAGACTGCGCTGATTTATAGCTTTGCACGGAAATAATGCGAAATCAGTGGGTTTCGTTTGGTCTTGAAGCTGAAGCTCGATGCTTGCAGCCGAGCTTGCCTTTAGAGAGGTCAATTCTCTTTGAAAGCCAAGCTCAAACCGAATGCGCAGCGAGCGCTGTAGGAGATGCTGTCTAGATTAAGAACACAGGCCAGGTTTGCAAGGGCAATGGGGGGGGGGAGCAGTGATTTTTTGCTGAGCCCTCTGAGTATGGCGGCAGCAAAGTCTGAGCTGTGCTGCCACTCCATGCTCGGAGCCGGGCGAAAACTCAGATGCAATTCATTAGGACATAAGGGCATGTAAGGATCATTTGATTCAGCTGGCTGCTGAAGTGAGCTAAGTACTGTTAGTCCTAACCTCCGACAGTCCCCACGACTGCCTCTTGGAGAGGCAGGAGATAGCGGCGTTCCTCTGATATTGCGCTTCACACTTCAAAGCTGGTGTAGTTCCTGCTGGTTATATATTGCCTGCGGGATTAAGATTCACAGGCAGCAGCGAAGCAGTTGACAGTGTGGTTTGGCAGCGCCGAGCCGGCAGCACATGCGTCCTCCCTGGCCAGCGCCGAATGCAAAGCGCTCGCGGCAGCGCTGGGAGGAGGGGGATATAAAGCTCCCTTAGCTGTGCGGGGCCGTGCTTGGAGCTAGCTCAGCCTGCCTGGCTTGTTTCTTTTCATGGCAAATTTGGGATGAAGAAGGCCAGGAACAGCACCTTCCCCATTGTCCATAGCGTTGCTATGGAAGTGGCCGTGACTTGGTAGTATCTGGCTCCATGAACGGCAGTGTGACCCATGGCATGGGCCAAATCCTGCTGTGGCATGGTTCCGCAGGAGCAAGGGCTTTGCCTGGGCTTGTGTTTGACCGTCTATGTGAGAAGACCTGTGGTCTCCTGGCAGCAAGTGAAGGGGCCTGGTGCGAGGCAGAGGAAGGAGGCATTTCTGCACCAGGAGGACGACAGCAGCAGCCCTGGCCTCCATGCCACGACGCAGCTCTTTCCTCAAAGGCTGTGGGGTGGGGAACGCAGCGCGTCCTCTGAGAAGCTCCCAGTCAGGTCATTGGGTTTTTCAGTGTGGTGTCACTGTTGTTTTAATGCTCTGGTGATGCTTGGAGCATCCAGATGCAATCAGAGCCTTGCATGTCCCAGCCCTTGCCAGGAAGAGCTGGCCTGGCTGTGTCCCTGAGCTTGCCACCACGGAGACGCTTCTCAAGGTGACAATAAATCAGGAGCTGAGGTCTGCTGGGAGGCTCGGCGGCACGTACCGCGATACCCCGGGCAGGGTCTGAGGACTGCCCGGACAAGGGGCTGTAGTTGCAGAGCTGGGCCATCCTTGCCTGCTCATGGAGCTACGTCCTCAGCAACTGTCCTGCAGCGATGGAGAAGATCCCCAGAAGTGGGACCCAACCTTAGGGCACTAAACCCAAACCCTCCATTTGGCCAATCTTGTTTGAGCGGCATCACTAGCCTTCTTCTGCGAGACTACGTAGTTGAACTTCTTGGATGGCTGGGTAAGCGCTGAATAACAGCTTTTCAAGCTCTTTCTTTGAGTAATGTGATCACCACGTACCGGCTGGTTAACGGCAGTCCTGTTCAAGCGTTTTGGGGACAAAATCTGAGACTAGAGAGCCACGTGTAATCTTCCTGGGCGATCACAGCTAACGAGTGCCGTTCAAACGTTAACTTTTGGGCAGCCACGCGCGGAGTAAACAAGCCCAAATGAGATTAATTGAAAATCAATTGAAGGGACTTGACACGTGCTCGCAGAGATGGCCCAAGCAAAACTAGAGGCTAAATTCAATGGATAAATAACTCATTGTGAGTTATTTGCTCGGCTCTACTTAAGTGGTTGATTATGTGGGTCTTTTTGGTTAATTGACTTATTGAGTGGCTGGCGTGGGTTTTTGGCTGCTTGCTCACTCCCTGCACGTTTTTGCTATTAACTCAGCTGTTTGATGGAACAAGTAGTCTATTGTCTATTTTTTGCTGGCTAGGTTGGTGTTTGGTTGGATATTGGCTCTTGGGCTAATTGAACACATCTGCTGCTGGCTGTACGGTGGCTTGCCAGGTTCATCACTGGCTCTTTGTTTCATTGCCTGTCTGATGTGTCGGTGGCCCAGGCTGTCACAGACCGGACGCTTGCCTATCTAATTTCCTGCTCCTTTGCGCTTGCAAACCAGGTTCATTCTTCCCCCAGTTGCCATTTGGGGTTGCCGTTGCCTCTTCCATGATGCTTGGGCTCCTGAGCTCCTCCTCCCTGGCAATCTGCTTTCAGTGTGTCACCTCTAGGACACCCGAGGATTGCCGCCGGGAAGGACGGACAATTTCTGGAAGTCCATTCGCAGCTGTAGCTGTGTTCTGCAGTCCTGGCATGGCTCCATCCTGACCTTTTACTTTTTCCATTCAATTCCTCATGACTTCTGCTGGGAAATGTGGCACGGGAGCTTTTGGGTTAGAAACAGATGGGATGGTGCTGCAGAGGGAGGTTTCAGCTCAAGCGAGGAAAGAGGAGGAAAACAAAGGGAGCAGGGGAGAAGAGACCTGGGCAGAAAATCATCTCTGGAAGTCTACTGAAAAGCTCTGTCGATTTTTGACAGGCGCTCTTCGTGCTCCTTTGCTTGCTTTTTGGCCCCAAACTAACTTTAGTTTTGAGGTGAAAGAATATTTTTCCACTGTGGTAAGAACGATCCCTTAGAAATGCATGCCGGGTAGCCTAGCAGTCAGCATCATGCGGGGAGATGCGTGTTTGAGAGCAGAGCCAGGAGCCAGCTGAGGGGACTTCACGAGGGAGAAGGGTGGGAAGGAGGGAGAGCCTTCCCCCTGCTCTTCCTCGGTGCCTTGCCGGAGCACCTCAAAGCCATTAGCACACGGGTCCCTCGGGGCAGCCCGGCTGGGCTCTGGCTGATGGGAGAGGTGTTGACTGGAGCTGAAGATGACTTGATAAGGCCCCAGAGAGACACTCAAAGTAGCTTGTTTACAGCTCTCCTGCTCTTTCATTTTATCTGCGGTGCTTGTAAAACACTCTCCCAGAGGAGACGGCGGGGTGCGTGTCCTGCTGTGCTTCCGGCTCATCCGGGGCGGGCGGCCCAGCGGAATGCTTGGCCGCGCTGGGCAGCTGCGGCACGTGCGGGCAATGCAGGTGTCCCCCACAGCCCCCGAGTGGCTGAGTGACCCTTTCGTGGCGTACCCTGTCCCTCAGGCTGAGCACAGGGAATGACCTGGCTGCTGCTGTACGAGCCCTCCAGGGCAAGGTTAAAGTCACGGCCGGGGTGGGAACGCAACGAAATGTGCTCCGGGACCATGTGTCCCTCAGGTAGCCCTGCCCTGGGCTTTGCACCTCCAGACAGGTGAGCGGTGACTCCGTGGGCCGTCGTGGGGGATGCTTGCTGCTCCTCTCAGACACATCACGACACCCATGGTGTCTGGGCAGAAGCTGGCTGCTTTGCTGGCTGGAGGGTTGGGGGAAGAGCATCCTCCTTGTCCGGGCAGTTTCTGTTGCCCCAGCCTCCTCCTGCTACGCCGCACAGAAGATATCCCTTGAGTTTTCTTTATCCCCTGCTCCAAATACTGGCTTTCCCTGATGAGCTGCAGCAGTAGGTTTGGCTACGAGCCCTGGTGCTGCAGAAGGAGCCGTCCCCGCCGTGCAGCACTGCTCTCTGGCTTGGTGACAGCAGACAAGTGTTTTGTCCTGTGATCTCCAGGCCTGGTTCCCCGCGGGGGAGGAGGATGCCTGTGCCCTCGGGCAATTCCCTGGCAATGGGATGGAGGACAGGGGTGGGATAACGAGGTACCACTGAGGTCAAGCTGCCCGTTTCAGACCTGATCTTGGGTCTCTCTAGCTGTACAGCGGCCAAAACCTCCTCAGTGAGCACAATTAATGCAAACCTGAAACTTCGGAGTCCCCTCGAGCCGCCACACTCCCTCAGCAGCTGTGCATGCCCGAAGAGCAACAACTTGTGGCCCCAGAGAGTGTGAAGCTTCCGGCTCCCACCACGGAGCTGTCAGTAATGCCCCTCTCGGTGCACCCCGGGCCAGGTGGGGTGCGAGCAGGGCTGAGGAGCACACCTCGCACGGAAAGATTTTGCTCCAGCTATTTGGTTGCACAAGGAACGTGCGTGGAAACAACTCTTACATTAGCAGCCAACTCATCTTTTTCTCCCCACCTGTCTCGTTCTTTCTCTTTTTCCATTCCCGTAGCTTGTTCCTCAGCAGGCGGGCTGGGCTGGGCTGGGCTGGCAGGAGCTGTCCGGGGACATGCCAGGGAGCGAAGGAAGATGCTGCCTGTCCAAAGCTCCCTGGAGGTCACCAAAAGGTAAGGGAACAGAATAGGCCAAATTCTACACATTTTTGTTGCTGTCTGAAGTTTTTCCTGTCTTGGAAAACGCCTGCAGGGCCATCTTGCCGGAATCCTGCAGAAAAACACGGGGCTTTGGGAGGGCAGATGGAATGAAGGTGGTTCGGGGGGCTTGGATTTGTTTGTTTAGCAGCTTGGAGAGGCAGTGAGGAAGAAAAAAGGTGAGTGATGGGGTGATTCCCTCCTAATGTCAGCTGAAGAGGAGAAAAAGACAGAATGAAGGAGTAGAGAAAATGTGAACGGACTAGACCAGCAAGGGATTACGTGCCTCCAGCCCTTGGACTTCAGCGAGACAGAGCTGCCTCCTGCGGGCCGGGTCCTCGGCTCCCACTTATGACCATGAGATGCACCAGTACGGCATGCCCATGGGCTGCCCCTCCGCTGTGATGTGAGAACCAACCCCAAGCCTTCTAGAAAACAGCCCAGCCTGGGACTCAGGCCAACGCGTGCCCGCACCCCGTAGGATACCCAGCAGCTGCGGCAAGTTCTCCCTGCCCTGCTGTGTGCCCTGGTGCTGCTGAGTTTGACGTAAATGCAATTCCTGCCACGTCTTGGCTCTCGCTGAGCTCGCAGCTTGTTTTAGCCCCTCCATGGAAGAGGGGAAGGGAGTCTCTACCCATCTCTTCTCCAAGCCAGGGGAGAAATACTTCATCCGCCAGCAACGCTGCTGGTGGATTTTTGTCCCTCTGGGCTGGGGCGGCAGGCGAGGGTGGCTGTGCAGGCGCTGAAAGGCGAGAAGGTCCACGTACCAGCACCGTTAAGAGCTTAGCTACTAAGGCAGTAAAACAGTGATGCTTGTCACGGATGCTGTGGCAGTGCTGGCCGTGATGTGTCTACAGTCATGCCACCAGTTTCCTGGGGAGTACGCGGGTAACGCGGAGGCTTCTGAAATGCTGCTGCAAGGGCTGGATTAGCTCCTCCTGGGTAGGTTCACCCTGTGATCGTTTGTGCGGATCCAGTGATCCGTGACTAAAATCAGACAGGATCTGCCCAAAGAAAGGGCTCGCGTTCACATCGCCGAGCCAGCACCCCTGCCACTGGGCCAGCTGAGGTGCAGCAGCCGGGTGAGCTCCGCCGTGTTTCCGCAGGCTGGTGGCTGATGCTGGCGCCTCTGTCCTCCCCGGCTCCCATCAGCCCCTGCCAGGATGTTTTCTTCAGCTGTTTCCCCAGCGCAGCCAGCAGCATGTGGCTCTGCTCCACTGCAGCCCGGCTGGACTGCTCCGAATTAAGCAGTGAGCTTCTTCACAAAGCAAAGAGCCATCCAGAAAGACACCGTAGGATCCCCGGGGATGCAGGGGGAGGCCAAAGGAGCTCCAAGATGTCCTGGAGCCGACCGGGTTTGTGGGTGCTCAGCCGGGCACAAGTATCATTTACCCTGGGCCTCCAAACTGAGTTTTTTAGCCCCAGTGAAGTGAGGACAAGTATTAATGTATGGATTCTTGTTCTTTACCAAGGAAGAATTTTCTGGATGAAAGCTTTAATTAGAGTTATTTGGACCATGTTCGCATGCCTCCTGGGTTCGCTTTCTGTGAATATTTTAAATAACAGTTTTATTGGCAGGAACATTTGTGCAAACTGCAAATTTGGGGTCAGCGTCTCAGCTGATATGAATCAGTGCAGGCCCCTCCAAGGCGGTGGAGGTACACCAATTGACACCCACAGAAACGCAGACTCCCTAAATGAATATCGAGGAAAATAGTCTTGGAACACAAACTTGGAGTGAAAACCTCCAAGTGTTTGTACTGGAAACCTTACCCTGAGGCTGCAGCAGCTTTCAAATTGCAGCAGGGAGCATCAGCCACCAGGCAGCGGGGATCCTGGCATCCTCCGGCATCTCCTCACCTCCTCTGTCTCCGCGGGCTGCAGGGCTCTGCTCCCAGCCAGCCCGTCCCACGCCGCTCACCCTCTCGTTAGCACCGTCTGGAGTGAGCTCCGCGGTCGGGACTGGCTGCCCCAGGTGCACGCACAGCGCTCGGTGCTCTGGGGCTGGATCCAGCCCAGCTCCTGTGGGGGCTCTGGGGGTGTTGAGTTTGGAAGCTTTGGGGGCTGGAAACTAGAGGGGATGGGGCTGAGCCTGGGGATGGCAGGAGAAAAAGGAGGCGAGGGGCCCTCTGATTGCTGTCTCCTGGAGGAACTGGAGCATGCCCAGAAACAATAAATGTCCGGTGATGATTTGATGTGAGTTAGGATGGAAAAGCATCACAGAGGGTGCGTCTGAGACGAGCTCTCTCTTTAAACTTTGGTGAACTCTTGAACAAATTCTCGTGCATTTGCAAAGCTGTGCTCCATATGGGCCGGGGCTCCCTGGAGAGGGGGCTGCTCCTTCCCCGGGCATGCAGAACCTGCTCAGGACAGCTTTGGCCGGTGCTGCAGATGGAGAGAGGTGAGGTCAGGGATGGCCGGGCTGATGCAGGAGCGTGGAAGGGAGTAGAGGTGCTGGATGCTGCGCACAGAGGATGTGCTGCCTCGGCTCCCCGTTATTCTGAGGGGCACTCAGGAGCACACCTGGCAGGGAGCAGGTCCAGCCCTGACGTCGCTGGCAGGATGCTTCACTGAGTGCAACATCTCTGCGTCCAAAATGTTCCCCAGAACATCTGTCTTGCGTGACCAAGGCTGCAACATACTGTAAGAACGAGCTTTAAACCCAGAGGAAGAGGCAAGAGCTACTACTCCCAGGTTACTACAGGTAAAATCAGACACAACAACCACGTTCCAGGTCTTTGTGGACTCATCGGCCATCACCTCTGGTCCCAGGCAGCGATGGGGACAGAGCTCCCTGTCCCAGCGGGCACCGCACAGGCCGCGAGCAGGATGGGAAGGGGGCTCAGGTGGATTCGGGGCACCTCCGGGGAGCGGGCAGCACTCGCAGCCTTTCAAAGCCCCCGTCTGATTTCAGCGCCCTTGGCTCGGCTGCGGAACTGGGAAGCCCCAGCTCCCTCGTGGCAGCAGGGCAGCTTTCTCCGTGCAGAAGCAGGCAGAGCAGTGGGGCCAGCTGGAACCGGCGCCTCTCCGTGCTATGCCTCTGTCGCAGGGGCATCACGGCTCACCGGCTCCCACAGCCCTTTTCAGGCAAATTCTACATGTGTGGCTGGAGCCCCCGGCTCCAAACCCCACCCCATGAGGCTGCGGGTGGACAGCTCAAAAGACCAAGAGAGGGTTTTAATCCTTCACTGACCTAAGCAGATTATTCTTGCTTGCCAGGCCAAGCATCTCCGAAAGGAAGGATGGCGTTGGGTGTGCGAAGCAGGCTGCGCCTGGCTGCGGGGCTCGCAGCGGACGGACGGCAGCTTGTTGGCAGCGAGAGGAGCGGGAGGTGAGGGGTGAGAGAGTAACAGCAAAGCAGGAAAACCTCCTAAGAAAATACATTTCCCGATATCTGCATGGGTCGGACCTGGTGATTCCCTGCCTTGCCTGGCCTATTGAAGGCAGTGGTGGGGAAGGGGTTGGGGGGATGCTCTGGCTTCCCACTCCCTGATCCCCTGGACATCCCAAATGCTTTCCAGCCCAGCAACTCACACTCGGCCCAGTCATTTTTTGAGGGCTAGAGACTGCTGGTCCCGAGGTGGTGGTGGGATGGGGCGAGGAGTGCGGAGCATGCTTGGGGGACATGGGCCTGTGCGGAGATGTCTGCACCGTTGGGGAGCCCCTGCCCCATCGCAGCATGCAAAAAGCACCGGGGAGGATTGCTGGCACCGCAGGGCCTGACCGCCCCGTGCTTGAGCCGTCGGTACCACCTGGGGCTTTTCCATCGTGGTGCGAACGCGCAGGGCTAAGCCGGCAGCCCTGAGCCCGCCTGATCTCAGCACGCGGCAGGGTGGCAGCCAGCCCTGGGCATGGAGCAGTGCTGAAATCAGCAAACCGTCAGCGAAACGGCCCCTGTGCCCACAAATCCCACCCAAGCCAATTAATTATCTTGCTGATCACCGCTGCTCTGCATGTGGTGCCGGGGGGGGGGGGCTGTTCCCTGCTTCCCCATGGCATCTGGAAACACGGGGAGCCGTTGGGAGAAGGGAAATCCCTGTGTTGCTGGGGTGAGGGGGGTGCTGAGAGGGACACGGGGAAATCCAGGCCAGGATCTGTGCGTTGCTATCCATCCCAGAGCGGGGTGGCCAGCCCCGGGGTCAGGCAGGTAAAGGGCTCTGGGGTCTGTGCAGTCACCTGGAATGATGGGGGGAGGAATGCGCGGGGACTGCAGCCTGGCTGGGGGGGGTGGCGCGATGGGGGCTGAGAGGAGGGTGCGAGAGCCTCCCCGGGGCTTTATGGGGAGCAGTGCTCCTCTGGGAATAACGTGCCAGTCCTCGAAACAACGATGCAGCATCCCTCTCCTCCGAGGCTTGGTGGGCCCTGGGGCTCAGCGGGCAGCACCAGGGCAGCCCCAAAGCCGCATCACGGAGCGATTTGGCCATTTATCCCACGGCTTTCACGTGGGGATCCTGCGGACGGGTGCCTGGGTGCAGATGATCCCTACGTGCACAGCGAAAAGTATCCTAAATAAACAGCACAAGCCCTCTGAATCCACTCCGGATCGTTTCGGGGAGCGAGCAGAAGGCGGCCGGATGCGGGCAGCCCTGCCCTCACACCCAATAAAGCGGAGCTGTGTCTGGTTTGTATCTAAAGGGGAAAAGAAAGAGGGAGAAAAAGCTGCTCCGAAATGAGATTCCTTACATGACAGCGCGCTGACATGCTCTGGAGTGATTTTGGCAAGAAATAGGAAAGCTAAGCAGGAGCTGGGGTTTGCAGGATTGTGCCGGCAGCCGGGGGGCTGGAGCAGGGGCTGCGGAGCTGCTGGGCTCCCTGGCCCTGCCCCGCTGAAAAGGGAACGCTGTAATGCAGGGGTTTGGGGGCTGGTTTGGGGGGGTTTTTTCACCCCTCTCCTTCTCTCACAGCTGTCCCACCATCCCTGCCCAAGCCGTCAGCGCAGGGGTGTCCAGCGGCCTGGAGCTTCGCAGATTCGGCACACGCCGGCGGTGCAGGTGTGCGTCCCCAGCCGCGACAGGTCGGGGGGATCAGTAACTCTGCCTCTGTCTGGGGGGGAAAGGGAGCAGGGAAACACCAGGTTTCCCTGCAAAACGCCTCCTGCTAACCCCATCGCTCTCTGGGCTCCGGCGAACCCCTTGGGTTTAGCACTGGGAGAGCAGACCAGGAGGGAGCAGGCGACGCGTCACATCCCATGCCCGGGGGAGCAAGCACGCAGGAAACCCGAATTCCCAGGGAGCAGCTGTATCCCCATCACTCTCCGGGGATGTCCCTCCAGAGCCACCGCTGTGATTTAGGGCATCGGTTCCCGGCGCGCGCCCCCTCAAGCTGTTTTGCATCACGCGCCCGGTACCCGCACATCAGCGGGGCGTGTTTCGGCGCGGGGCTTGTTTATGAGCTGTCGGCTTTGGCCGTGGGCTCTCTCCCGCGCGTCAGCCACGGAGCCAGATCCCGGTGGGATGGGGCCGGGGGCCACGGGCGCAGCTCCCACCGACGTGGGGGAGGGGCTGGGGGGATTCACAGGCACTTTTTCCAGCATCTGGCGGCTGAACATTTATGAAATAGGAGAGCGAACCAAACGCCGAGAATCAAAGCAAACCAAACCTGATGCTTGCAGTTGCTAAAAGAGTCGGAAACGGGTTTCTTGGTGCTGGCTGCGGGGCAGGAGCAGCCTGTCCCCGAGCACAGCGAGGCGGCCGACAAACCCATCAGCCAGCTCCATCCCAGCAGGGCCAAGCCGGGCTGGTGTAACCTGGAGCCACGCTGATTTACGCCCTCACTGCTGCTCTAGTCCCAAAATATTCACCTTCTTCGGCAGGATCCTGCTCCTGAGGTCTGTTCGGAAACCTCAGCGCTATCTCTGCACAGGTCTAGTGCAAGGAAATAGCCGTCGCGATTGCAGACGGCTGGAGCTCAAGCGGTGCCGGGCTGTGGGTGAGCCCCTGCCGCCCAGATCCGGCAGGGAAAGGAAGAAACCTCCAGGCAACTGTTCCCAAACGGGCTCAGCGTTTCAGAAATGCCAGGAGCTCCATGCCCCAGCTGCCGACTGCCTCACCAGCAGCATCGGCGCAGGAGGCCGGGCTCGTGCGTCCGGCGTTTATTTCTTCAATGTCTCTGCGTTTATTTGTTTTGTTTTATTTTAATTATTTTTAATAATTTCTCTGAGTGCTCCCTGGGTTGTTTGGGGTTTTTTTTTTCTTCTTGCTAGGGGCACGAGGAAAGCTGGAGTGGAAGGGAAATATTATCAGCCAAGCTGGGCTTTCTACCACGTGCAGGAGTTTCGCAGCTGGTCTCCCTGTGCCCGTCACCACCCTCCGTCCGCACTCACACGCTGCCAACGCCAACAAAGGGGTTTTCTCCGGTGGCTCAGCCCTGCAGAGCACAGCAGCCTCGCTTTTCCCTGGCCCGACGGCTACCTCTGCGTGACCACCAAAGCTTTGCCAGTGACTTGCCCGTGTCCCTGCTCTGGGGCCACCAAGAGGACACCGGTAAGGACCTGCCCACCCGCTGCAGGAGGCAGTGCAATGGGTGCTGCTGATTTTAGTCTTTTCTACAACAGAGAGAAGACCTCAAGCTCAAATACCCCAAACTTAGTGGCACTGAGGTTCTCCATGCTGATGAGTTCCGACCCATCCTGGTAATGCCTTGCTACCGCCAAGCCTCACCCCACCAGTGACACAGCATCTCTGTTGCCTTTGGACATGGAGCCCATGCTAAACCATCGCTGTCCAGCAAGGTACTGGTCCACCTCCCCTGCTTGCTCAGCGGGGCTTTCTGAAAGGCTTTCGGAGTCGCTTAGAGATGCGCCAGAAAGTCTCACCCTTGGGGATTTCATTACTGAAAACAGCCGTAGGAGCAGGGAATATTTATTAACGGTCCTTGTCTCTGGCAGCGCGGAGGATGGAGGGAAGCCCAGAGCTGCTCAGCAGCAGTACCCAGGGCCCCGGCAGGGGCTGGGTGCTGGGCTCGGCCGGGATGCCGCAGCTCAGCAGCCAGCGCTCCCAGAGCTTCAGTGGACCCAGCACAAACCCCAGCATCACGTCTTGGCGGGGTTTCTGGCTCCAAAGCCTCAGGATGTCTGTCCCATCTGGGGAGCAGTTTGCTGAGACGGGGGATTGGGTCTGGGACGAGTTTCTGAGAGGACCCGTGAGCCTGCCCAGCCGCTGCTCCCAGGAAACACGGCGGGATGATGGGCTCAGCTTCACCGCGCCGGGGGCACGGCTTTGGGCTGCTTGCGCCACCCCCAAAGGAGGCAATACCAAAGGTTTGGGTGGCTCGTCGTTGTACCAAATGTATGGGAAACGTATTCAGGCCTGGGAGGTGGGACACAGCCCCGGGGGGTGCCCGGGAGAAGCGTGCGGGCAGGCGCTGCCTGCGGCGGGGGCTTCCCAGGGGCTGAGGGGCAGCCGAGCTGGAGGTGCTGCTTTTGGGGCGAGCAGCTCCCAGCAGCTTTTCCCCGGTGGGCTTGCCGAGGCGGGACTCGCCGTTCCCTTCCCCACTGCTTTCCGTCTAAACAAGCTGTCAGGCGTTCAGCGTCCGCCGGNCGTTGCCGTTCCCTTCCCCACTGCTTTCCGTCTAAACAAGCTGTCAGGCGTTCAGCGTCCGCCGGTGCACGGGACCAGCCCCATGTAGGTGGATGGGAGAGAAGCGAGTCCCCCCCTTCCTATGGGGCAGGGCCACCCTGACCCCCCACCCCACGGATGGAGATGCCTTCGGAGCCACCTGGAGAGACGAGCCCTGGATACCCACAAGAGGTTTGCAGACATGGCGCCCCGGATGGAGGCAGAGGGGGCGCGCGTGCCCCGCTGCGTGGCACCCCCATGGTTAGGGCTCCCCTCCCTCCGGCACTCCCGGGGCTCTCCGAAACGCAGGGCTCCAGTAGAACCCAAGGGGATGCCATGCTGCTGCACGCTGAGGTGCCCTCCATACCTATCCACACCCCCCCACCCAAAAGCCTGTGCTCCCCCAACTCCAAGGCAAAGCCTGGCCATACTGGCGTCCCCAAGCTGCTCGCCGTGGGAGCTGGGGCTTGCACGGCCCCCTCAAGGCTGCAAAGGGCCCAAGCGCCGCCGAGCAGACAGTGAGGAGGGAGCTCACCCCCTTCCAGCACAGCTCAAAGCCCGGGTGACATTAAGGGGGTAAACCCCCCGGGTCCGAGCAGTCACCGTGCTGCCAGTGCAGCTGGGAAAACGCAGGGGGAAGCCTGGGGGGGCATCTCCCAGGGGGCAGGGTCCCCTGCGCCCCCTCCCAGCCACCTCCACCCGCCCAATGCCTCAGGACACACTTTCTGTCTGACCACTCCAGACCGCCAGTTAGGTGGGGTTTTGCCGCCAGCTCCTTCTGCTGGGTTTTTACGTGAGCCCCTCACTCCAGCAGGGTCTGTGGGGGAGCGAAGGTGCCTGGAAAACGCGTGGTCTTGGCCCACCGGAGCCAACGGGAGCCGGGAAATGCCGCCAGTGGAGCAGCGGCGTTTCGCCTGTCAGCCTCCTCCATCCCACGCGTGATGGAGAGCGAGGTGTACGACCCCGCTGGGTGTCCCGGCCGGGGCCCTCCCTTTCCCCACGGCCGCTGCTCCTGCTCCTACGTCCTCCGCTCCGTCTCCCTCCCCGTAGCAGAGGGAATCTGGCCAAGGCACGCAGATCTGCCATCATCCCATGAAAACAGTAGAGTTTCGATGCGTACGACGGGAATGGTGCAAACACAACCCGGCTGCTGGAGCCGCTCAGTGAGTTCCCACCTCGCTCCCAGGCCCACATCCATCCTCCCAGGATGTGGGTCACACCGCCGAGGGGGCACANACCCCGCTGGGTGTCCCGGCCGGGGCCCTCCCTTTCCCCACGGCCGCTGCTCCTGCTCCTACGTCCTCCGCTCCGTCTCCCTCCCCGTAGCAGAGGGAATCTGGCCAAGGCACGCAGATCTGCCATCATCCCATGAAAACAGTAGAGTTTCGATGCGTACGACGGGAACGGTGCAAACACAACCCGGCTGCTGGAGCTGCTCAGTGAGTTCCCACCCCACTCCCAGGCCCACATCCATCCTCCTAGGATGTGGGTCACACCGCCGAGGGGGCACAGAGGCGGGGGGTAAATCACTTTGCTAATGGGAGACCATGCTGCGGGGGCTCAGGTGGGGGCTGCACGCTGGGGATGCCGCCAGGAGGACGTGGGATGCTGGAGGCACTGCCAGCCCCTGCCAGTGTAGGGACTGGGCTAACTGGGAGGGCTCCTGGGGATGGGGTGCTAGGGAGCCCGCGGGGGTGACCCCACGGAGGAGGGTCAGGCTGGGG
>VZSC01014212.1:160941-181385 GCA_013398225.1 Steatornis caripensis | reverse complement strand
GATGGGGCCAGGCTCTTTTCAGTGGTGACCAGCGATGGGACAAGGGGCAGCGGGCACAACCTGGAGCACAGGCAGTTCCACCTGAACATGAGGAGGAACTTCTTTACTGTGAGGGTGACAGAGCCCTGGCCCAGGCTGCCCAGGGAGGCTGTGGAGTCTCCTTCTCTGGAGATATTCAAACCCCGCCTGGACGCGTTCCCGTGCACCCTGCGCTGGGGGCACCTGCTTCGGCAGGGGGGTGGGACTGGGGCATCCCTAGAGGGCCCTTCCAGCCCCCACGGTTCTGGGGTTCTGTGATTCTGTGAAAGGGTTGTTATGTACAAATAGTGTCACGCTGTGTATACCCTTCTGTATAGGAACAAGAAACCAGGCCCGTGAAATCCAAAGCCTTTCTTCTCTAGATTGGCCAAGCCAATTGTGAAATGCTGTGTATATGAGAAAGGCTTTCTTCCTGCCCCAATTTATCAGCTTGCACCCTGAAGCATGAGATATGAACAGCTAAAGTCCACTGAAGTCAATGTAAGTGTTTTTTCTGACTTCAATGGAGTTTAGATGAATCACAGTTTGAACAGCCTTAAACCACTCCTTTGCTTGCTGAATTGTAGTAATAGAGAAGTGATAACTAATGGTATATCTGGAAAACATACTCTTGAATTAAACTAGATAAGCAAAGAAAAAAAAATCCAAGTTGTACAGTAACCTTAGCAGTTGCTCTACCCCTAAAAATAAAGTACTATAGAATGACACCCTGGACTTTTTTCACCAAAAGATTGAATTTGAAAGTTTGCTGAGTTTCCAAGCATCTTCCCAGTCTGTTTCATTCTGCATATACATGTAACCCTAAAAGCTCAGGAACTTAAACTTATCATGGTTTCACAGAATATCAGAGCAGCCGTCNAGAATGACACCCTGGACTTTTTTCACCAAAAGATTGAATTTGAAAGTTTGCTGAGTTTCCAAGCATCTTCCCAGTCTGTTTCATTCTGCATATACATGTAACCCTAAAAGCTCAGGAACTTAAACTTATCATGGTTTCACAGAATATCAGACCAGCCGTCTAGAATACATAACAGGATTCAGCCTAGCAACATTCCACATTTCCTATTAACTGTCTTTTTACAGCATTCAGGGAAAAGCAAAGGTGAGGAATATATGTGGGGAGAATTAAGACTGAAAGACCGTGTATTATTACTATAAAATTTAAGCCTTAGATGCCAATAGAAAAAAAAAATAAGAGCAATGCATTTGTTGTTCAATGTTATGTGCCTTTAGCCACATTGTTTCTCGGGCCGCATTGTTTTAAAGAGAACGTCTCATGTAAGCACCATTCAGTATTTGTAAAATGTTCTGAGATGATGCGTTCTTGGCATTCTTGGATCTTGATGTTTCCTTACCTGCTTCAGGTGGCACACACAGCAACTGAAAGCCAGTGACCCTCACCCACTTTTCTAATGGTGCTAGTATGTAGAGATATGCAGCATATCAGTTTCTCTTTGTATAAAAAAAAAGCAATGAAATGCATTTCCCTGAGTTTCTAATGCACGTAGAAACCAAAACAGCAATCCTGTTTCATTTGAATTACCATTTCAGACACCGAGCAAACAGTGCTTTGCAGTTTCTAAAATTAACGTTCTTGTATCTCATCAAGCACCATTGCATTCTGGTTTCTAGTCAGTGACTTCATTACATCTGTTACCACCAAAAAAATCAAGTAATAATTATAAATTTGAAAAATAAATAGTTCATTGGCATGAATTGGTTTTTAAAGGGGGTGGATAATATTTTTTTCCCAACGAATAACAAATGTTCTGATTAAGCCATATTTTGATCCTGTGCTGAATTCCAACCCCAACTGATCGAGCACATTTTCTTTTCTGAAACTACCTTTGATAAGAAATGCATTACAAACTCATCAGTTTAACTTCCTGTTAACAAAGAGACAGCAGCCGTCTGGATTATTCTAGATCCGCAGTGAAACTGCCACACTATGTACGCTCAAACTAAAGCTGTGCAAGTTTGACAAGGGGCAGATGAATCCAGGAGTTATTGTGCAGGGGTTTAAGTCTATGCGGCAGCTGACGGTTGAAATAATCATCCATACATCGCTCTGAGCTAGCTGGGGAAAGGTTGAAGCTGTATATTTTCAACATATCTAGCCTAATGGTTAATCTGTTGTCTTGTACAGTGGGTGCTGGGTGGAATCACAGCAACAGCTGACAGTTTGGAGAAATTGCTGTGGGTATTTTCAGTTGCCTGATTCACAAAGTGGTAGGTAGCAAAGTCTAAACAGGCTTGCCATTGAAAGAGGGAAATCATGCTCGCTGTCGCTCCCATCAAAAGAACTCTAGTAGCCAAAAGCTCAATCAACATATTGATTATTTGCATTTAGTAATACAGAACTGCATCTTGTCTTCACCCACCACGTGAAAGCTGAGCTCTGTGGAAGACATGCCAGACTGCAGAACGGTGGTTGCTCCTTTGGAGGTCAGCTGGGAAGACGCTTAGGAGAAAGAACAGTGAAGTTGAGGGGAGACATACAATATTTTTTCAAACCAAGGTTGTTTAACTGTTAAAAACACTCTCTATACTTCTAGTGCTGGATCTGGCATATCTGCCCAGTGACGCGGCATTAGTCACTACAGAGATTAAGGGCGTGCAATATGAATTAGACTGAAACGAAAATGAAGTATCTGCAAGTGACAGCTCTGGCTGATGGCTGACTCTGAAGGAGAACACTGTGCTAGTGTCTGCCGAAAAACAGTGCTGAAAGCCTAGCAGCTGATAGAGATGGAGGGGGGGGGGGAAGCAGTAGTGGATGTCGGTGGTGGTTGTTTAGAATGCCTGGTTTTGGTCAGGATATTTTTTCTCCTTTAAAACACATGTTCATCTTCCCTTCCAGGCAAATCATGCTGAAGCCAGTTTCAGCCATTTTGTTGAAAGCAATGTTCTGGTATTCTGCCTTGTTACATTTGAATTAAAGCTCAGCCCAGTTTTAAGTTATGGCAGGTGTATGCTCACAGCGAATAAATGGAGATTGCCATAGGCATTAGATTAACTACATTGGTTGTTTTAAAAATGTTCAGGGAGTTGCAGATTGCATTTCAAATTATCTTCATTATAATAAATAAAATGTATAGAAATAGAAACAAGCATGATTCCCTAATGCAGTCTGTAGGCAAATGTACATTCATTGAGCTCGAAAGGGTGTTCTTGAGAATGGGGCCAAGGAATAGAACTGTATGCAACTTCAAAATACCTTTGCATAAATCACGTTAATATCTTGTATTTTGTAGACATTATTTTTTATCTGTCTAAAGTGGACAGGTTTCTTGGGCAAGTTCTGTACAGCATTTGCGAAAATCAGGTAGCGTTCACCCAGGGTGCAATCTGGAAATACTAAAAAACCATGGAATTTCTTACTCTTACTGTACTTGTATCCGCTTCCTTATTGTTTGCCATTGACAAAAATCTATTCAAAATTTGCTCCCAAAACAATCAGTAAGTGTCTTTATTCACAGCTAACAATAATAGTGCCTTATGGATACATGATAAGTATCCTGAATAGTTCTAATGAAGTTTGGCAGAATAAACAATGCAGGCAGCACACTCATCCTATGACTGTTTGCATTGAAAATAAAGGCGTGTGTCATATTAGATAAAGAGAAACTAATCTAACTATGACTACAAAATAGTTCTCTTTTAGTAGACTTGTTGGTGCTAAACTCATCACATACTTGGAAGGGAACCCTTGTGGATTTGGAGGTGCACATAACTGTTTTAGGTTCTACACATTATAGTATGTATCTGCAGAAGTGACAGTCTTGGCCTGTATTTCTCACCTAGTTGTACAACACTGCTTAATCTGAAAGCACAGTAATATCTTGTGTTCAAAATTGGACCTCTGTGTTTGCACGTGTAGTTCCGCGTGTATCCTGACATGCTTACGTCTGGGGCACAGTGTACTTGTGCAACCTGACAGGCTATTTAGATTAAAAATAACCAGTTTTACTCTTCTAGGTTAAAAAATGTATGATAGTATTAGAGGAATGGAGAAAGGGATAATTATCTCTACCAAAGATAGATTATTCAGATATTATACTGTAATCTTTGTTTTTCAAGATGGAGTAAAAAAGATATGAGCCATAAACTGTTGGAGTCAGAAAGAAACTTGCCTTATGGACAAGGTATTTCATAATCAACCACTGCGGGGCTCCTTCCTTTTTCATCTGTGGCAGCTGAGCTCTTGTCAGAGGCAGGAGGTTAGAGGTCATGGGATGAAATTGGTAGGTAGAACTTTTAAATCTGGAATAATTTGCCGAAAAGTGGCAACTCTGTTATCCCCTTTGTTTAGTGGTTTGCTTTTCAGTGGTAGTGCCATATCCATGCTGTTGGAAATACGGAGAAGTAGGATATGTTTTAAGCAGTCCATTCTGCCTTCATGCTGAACAAGATCATGAGATACTATTAAATATGACGCCAAACTTAAGCTATTAAACCATACTGAAAGACAAGGTGTTTTAGTTCTGGCTCATACTGTGCCACTGCAAGCACAAAATCTTGGGAAACCTTGCTTATGTCTGCATGGAATATGCTGTACGACATACACTGCTGTGGAAATGAAATGAAACTTAGTGCTAAATAGTCAGGTCTGGTGTCTGAAACCGTCACTGAACTTCAAAAAACACTGTAAAAACATTTCAAAGTGTTCAAATACGTGCTTGACCAGTGACTTGCGTAGGGAGATAGGTCATGCAGATATGTTTTATCATCTGAAAATCGTTTCACTGGGGGAATATCAAAGATAGAAGTACAAGATTTGACAAAATCTCAGTAACTCCAAGGTAAGATTGGTAATTTTCAAGTAGTGTATCCAATATGATACACAGCATTTTTTGTGGCAGTTTTGCTAATCGAAGATATATGCTATCCTCCAATGATTTAAAATCTATGTGAACTCTCATGAGTATGCATTATTATCGTTATACTTTAAACGTTACTACTATTAGGAAAGAGCAGAATAACATTGTGAGTTAGACTCTAGTTCTGTTGTCACTTGTTTTTCTGTTCACTGTAGTCAGAGTAGTAGCAGGACATCAATTCAGAGATCATTTGAATGGGAATGGATACTTTGTCGCCAAATAGTTGAACCTTGTTAAAAGGTACATTCAAAAGACTCTTGTAATTCACATATAATCACCTTTTTTGTGTGAGAGAGAGATTTTGTGCTTGAACACAAATGGCAAGCATGTAGATGCTATTTACGTATCTTTCCCATTACCAGGTAGTGTTTCTAACTGATGGTAAACTAGACAAAAACACCAAAAACCATGCTGACCTCCTCAAACGATTTTGCACTACTGTCTACTCGAATTTGGCCTCGGAAACTTTAAGGCAATTGAAGCATACAGAAATAACGCTCAAGATTGTCAGTCCGTAAACTACTCCCTACCTAACCTCCTCACCTCATAATACGTAACAGCATATAAGGTCTTTGTGGCTCAGTAATATACCTTCTTCTCTAGAGTATACTCAGGAATGAAACAAGCGTTAGGAGACGTTACTGTGTATTTTTATCAGAAAACCGTTTTTTTTATTGTCTTTTACGGAGGATGGCATTTGTTAGGTATTATTATGGGGGGATTGTTTAATTAGTTTTGATGTATTAGAAATGGAAAACTAAGAATCACAACCTAAATCCATATTTAGAAAATTAAATCTATTAGCTTTCTTTCCAGAGGTGCTATGTATGACCTCCTGAAATTTACAGTATTCAGTACTTCTGAAGGTCCACAGCTTTAACGTAGGGTCCTAAACATCAGTTTAGTTCCATAAGCATGCTTGCACAATTGTGAAGTGTTGACCTTACATTTTTCTATTATTCCTTATTTGTTTTAATAGCAGCAGAGTGCTCTACCTCCCCTGTCATTTTCAGTAAATTCAATGGAATAAACATCTTCCACAGCTAGTAAACCTCAAAGCCTTTATCAACATGTGGGCAATAAGTGTTGCCTCAGACACACTTACCCTAGGATGGGATTATTGCTTAAAGATGATAATATTATGGACTAGTCCTTTTGTAAGTATTCTTTTATAAAAAGCCATTTCTAGAAAAAAATTTAAGACAGCTGCAGGTATAAACCTTTATTTCAGCTGTAGAAACTGATACTTTAAGCTTTGAAGTCTGTAATTCTGCATGATACAAAAATTGATTCGTGCCTGTGGTTTGAAAGAATTTTTAATACAAAGACGTTAATTTAAATTTTTTCTTATCATTTAGAAGTAAAGAATGCAGCTAGATCAAGTTACCCAAAATGTTCATATCAATTCAAGAATGCAACTACTAATGCATTGGTTGATGTCAAGTCCACTGAAGGAATCCTGGAACCTGTTCCACTTGTAAATAACCGTAAAGGGAGCCTCTTCCTACCCAACAACCCCTCGCTGCTGCACCTTAACTTACTGAGTTCTGTTGAACAAGGAAAATCTACATACTGTAGATTGCAAAGGGCACTCAGCTTGCCTGTAAAATACCGCTACCACTCCCAAAAGGCTGGGTTGAACCAAGATCTCCGTAGGTAGCCCCGTAGTTGGATGCATAAGGCAATACAGATTGGTTTGCGCATGGTTTTGCAGTCGGTTTTCAATGTGACTATGACATTACTAATGCTCCGTTAAATGCTTACAGATGTGGGTTTCTCCAGATGTGGTGATTAATAAGTTAATCAAGATGGCTAGTCAACTAATGTTTCTGGGTGGTTTGCACTTTACCTTTCATATGGTTTATTTGCTCTGAAGCATTTACATGCTAGGCAGAATGAATTTACCAGGTATTCCAGTTCATGTGATGTTCAGTAACATAGATGCTATTTCAAATTCCAGCTCTTCTTGGGGTCTGAAAAACAGTGTCTGTAAACTGTTCTGTTGGTGACCTGGGAGAGACAGTGAAGGAGATAGATAGATTTATTTAAAAAATTATAACAGAATAACAAAGAAAAAAGTTATGAACTTGTCCATTGTTTCTGAAAGACATTCCCTTTAATTTGCTTAAAAAATGAAATGAGGACAAAAAGTCAAGTAATATGTTGTTACAGATGTTCAGCTCCACATTAAGGCTGTTAAAATTACCAACACATCTTAAATCAATTCATGGAACATTGTCTAGAGGTTATGTCATTGAAATAATGAATCCTTTTTACTCAAGAATAAGCAAACACGTTAAAACATCAGTGTAACTTTAAACTAAACTGCAGCATAAACTGGAGCATCTGAAGCCTCATTAGACTCGCCTGACATTTTTCTAGCACTGAGTCTTCCTGAACTGCAAAACTGTTAGTTTCTCTACCTATTAGACAAGTAAGCACCAGGTTATTACAACGGTGCATTAAGTGTTATTCTTTGGGATGTGCAAACGAGCTCTTGAATTTTATTGCAACTCAGAGGCTGGATTGAGTTCAAATTCTTTGTCCAAATCTTGAACTTATTTGATGAACAGTTTTCATGGAAGCTGGTAAAGAAAGTCTGTGCAGTATAATATGACTGTATTTTAATACAAATCCTGTAGCATAAAGACATCAAAAGTACTGAAAATGGAGGCGCATCAACAAAAGCAGTAGGTCAGCCATACAACATCAGAGCTGAGTTGTCAGATATCACAGCTCCTTATTCAAATATGGTTGTCTTTTATAAGAGCAAGCAAATATAAGACTCCCTTTTAAATTAATGCAGACAGAGGTACCATGAAACTAAAATGGGGTTTTATGGCTTTACTAAAAATTTTGCTGGATCTGTTTCTTTAATTATGCAGGAAATTTATGAGAGTATCTGAAGAATAATAATTAAATATTTTTATATCCTACTTATTACTAAGAAGCCCCTTGTGATTTATCATTGCAACACTTTTGGGAATCAAGGCATAGGTAATGGTGTCCATCATATGCTATTCACATATTTCAGCTTCATAGATTGTCTTGCCCCGTTCTTACAGAGCTGTGTTTGTAAACTACGGGTGCCCCTGTAAACTGCACACAGATTTCATTGAAAAACAAAATCTTGTTTCAATGTGATGTGATTAAGATAGATCATCTTTCATTGCTGCAATGAGAATAAATTACTTCCTTGCTTAAGCAAGACATTGCTTTAGCAACAAATTGAGATCCCTCAGAAGGCTTTGCTAACAGGTATTAACTAGTGAGCCACGTTAACCTTGGGCTTTCCAGGCAATTAATGACAGAAACATAGTTTGGATGTGACAAGCACATATCAAAAGAGGGAGCTTATTTATTGTTAATGCAGTACTAAAAATAGCTGTAGACTGCTAGAAATCTACTTCTAGAAATGGTTATTGTGGATGATTACTAAATGATACTAAAATGATGACTTCATTTTTTAGTTGGATGGCAGAGTAGCTTCACATGGCGGCACTGGAGAACACAAATGCTAGACAATATAGTACAAAAGATCCTTAGTGTACTAACTTTCAGTATTTGAAAGGATCAGAGGAGTCTTATTAGCTAGGTGAATACTTGGAAAAGCACTCTTTGTTTTAATAGTGTTTTCTATTGTTCATAGCAATATTTCTGGCTATAGTACGATCTGCGGTTGACTTGTGCTAACGTAAGATTTTGCACGTGGTCCTGATGGCTATATATCTTCCTTAAACTGTTACAATAGTATAACAATATACTTATGGTGCAGTATCGAATCTCTTGGCAAACATTCTGTAATTGCATGGCACCAGATTAAATTAAATTAAATTTAGAAATTTTATTACCAAGAGAGTAAAACATATCAGTTGTAGCTGGTTTCGGGAAGGAACATTTTGCATGGTTCTTGTTCCTTTGATCTGTTAAGTGATGGATTCATCAGATTGGAACTGAATATTTATATCCTGTAAAGGACAAGAGAGCACAGTGTATATCTTGAAAGCAACCTATTGTCTGTGTGGAATAGCACGCAAATAACTTTTTGATAGACAAATTTAAAACTAGACTAGGCCATTTCCAAGAGAGTGATTTGCAGAAGGTGTTCTGAAATGCGCAAATACTTGCACTGTTATAATCAGAAGTAGAAGGATATCGCTAACAAAATAATTCTGTGCATATTCACTTCATGTTGCGAATAGCTAAGTACTGAAGTGATGTAGTTTAATTTGAAAACACTGTCACAGAAAGAAAATTTCAATTTGTATATTTTATATGGGCTTATTTATTCTCAGCCAAATAAAGAATGGTACTTGACTAATAATCAATAAGCATTTCCACGATAAGACTCTGGCTTGGAAAAAAAGTCAAATGAGAAGGAAATGGCTTTGTCTTTGGAGATGCTGCCCGAGAAGAAAAGAAAGTTAAGTTAGTGAAATAAATCATTATTAGACAGTCATTGCTCTGATCTAAGTGTTACCTCTACACCACTCTCTGGGGCATTTATTTACCTCTACCCCACTCTTTGGGGCATTTATTTTGGGGTTAGCTTTTTTTGGTTTTATTTTCTTGCTTTTGTAATGCTTGCTTTTGTTTTGATTGCTTTGATGTGTTAGGTGACGACAGGTCATTTAAAAAGACAGCACATCTGTCTTTCCAGGACCCAGTCCTTTGGTCTTGACCAAGGCAAGATGAAGTTCCGTAAGAGACTTGGGCAAACAGACAGACATGACAAGCTAGAATGCAGTCTGTAATAACATAGCATCAGAAGAGGGTTATAGCAGAAAGATATTGCTTAATTCCTTCCCAGACAAGCCTAGAGCAGCTGACATGTATCCGGGTTTTGTTGTTGTTCCTATGTAGCTTGTTGCAAGTAGAATTTTTTTCCAGCCTTTGCTTGTGCACTGCTAATGTGTATTAAGCTCTTTTAATATAGCTACAACTACTACTACTACTACTACTAATCTCTTTCCTTTTAGCTTTACAGTAACAGCTTCGTAGGCATCAGTTATATTATCTTCTAGTTAATTTTTCAGTTAACAATAGGATGGGGAAGAAAAGTGTATTTTTCCTACTTTATATTAGAATAATTCAACATTAGTGTGAATTTGAGAAAGCAGTGAGAAGATAATTCCCTTTGATAGCACGTGTAAACCTTACATGCAGATTACCAAGCGCAGTAACAATCTCTAAAGAGTAAGGATGGTAGTTAATTCTTACAGATGAGTTATTAGGAAGCTACACTTATTTATGCAATACATGTTGTGACATAGGTTATCTAAGAGTAGTTTATGATTGGCAAAACAGTAAGTGATTTTACGTCTGGAAATTGAGCTGTCATTGAAAATGCACCTCATCCTCATTAAAAGATTGCATAACACATGCATCCTCTGTTATACAGGTATTGTCTCCCCACTTCCATTCAACCTCATTCTGTTCACTCCTGTTAAAATTCCCTTTTGTGAGAAGGGTAGAGCGATGAGGTCTGACTTGAGCTGGAGAACTGTGCACAATGGCAAGCTGCATTCACATTCCCGGCTAACTGAATCATTGAACATCAGACATTGAATATTTTACATCTCTTCATGAAGACTCTGTTGTTTGGCATGTAAGGAGCAAGAACCAACTGGTGTCTAGTTCATTAGCAAAAGCAGGCTGGCAGCTGTTATGTTGGTATTGCAAAGAGTACTTCATCTTTTCGGGCATATAGCAGAGCACTAATTCTACCTTTCTGTAGTGCAAATTAACTGAAAATAACTCTAAGAGTAACCCAGATGTGGTTCCCCCCTCTTTGTTTTCGAAGTATGAAACCAATTTGAACGCCTATGTTCAAAACCCTGGTATCCTTCCCTGCTTCTCCTTCAAACCAATCTCTTCGACTAACATGTATTTGATTTTTATTACTGTTGGGCCTATGTTAGCAATCAAGTATCAGTGCGTGAATGGACATAGAGTGTGTGTTCTTTGCTACTTCACTTGTATTTCATATTGCACTTAGAGCAGTACTTAATCTCATGAGTTCCTTATATTTCCAGTTGAAGACGAGCAGCCGTCGACACTATCACCCAAAAAAAAGCAGCGAAACGGAGGCATGCGAAATTCACCCAACTCCTCGCCCAAACTGATGAGGTAAGACTGTAAGAAACTCATATCTTCATCTCCTTTCTTTCTTCCTTCCTTCCTCTTCTCCTCCCCCCACATCAAAAATAAGGAGAGGAGGTAGAAAAAAAAGGTTGTTAGATGGTTTCTGAAAGGCTGAAGTATTTATTCTGTCAGCTTGTCAGCAGTTAATGATAGAGCTGAAAAAAATTCTGTCATGAAAAACAGTTTGAAATGCTGTTTGAAAAATACATAGGCTTTAAAGTCTTAGCTGTCACCCTGTCCTGTCCGTGTGTAGTTCTTAAACAGCGCTGGCACTAATGATAGCACTAACCAATCAGGGGAACTCATGTGGTTAGTTTGCCTCGGGCAATTCTCTTTTTGTTGGATTCCCTCCGAGTACTGTTTTCTGTACTTAAGGCCATATGTGAGATGTATCATCACAATCAAAAATGAACCTGAATATTACCTTCCTTTTATCCTGTCGATTGAAATCAAATTTCTGTTAATTGATTTAGACTGATAAAAAAGTCTAATAATCTATGTACTTGCCAAAGCAAAGTTCAAAACTAATGCAGTTTTACTCAGGCTAAAAGCACATTAATTATGAAATACAGGGATTTTTAAAAAGGTGGTATATACTCTAAACATGGGTGATAAAAGCATCACCTTCTTAGTGGTATTTTTCCCCTGTTGCTATGTGTACATTATTTTACACTGGTACACCTTTGTGTAACTATGTAGTTTCCTTCCATAGGACAAATTACGTCTAAGAGATTTTTTAAAACTAGAACTGCAACAAGAAATTGGAGTCTATTAAAATAATATGGCATTTGCATTCTCCCTCACTGTGCATCACCTTATGCCTGCTCAAGTCAGTCAGAACAGGATCAGACAGCAGGCATTGAGTTTTCTACAAGGAGGCTGTTCCTGCACTGATTTTGCATGTCTAAAGCAGCCAAGCTAGAACCTCAGTCTATAATTGTATCCAGAACTAAATACCGTAGCAGAGATTTTCCACTGCATATATATACATATATATACACACACACACACACAGAAAAATGTAAACTTATTTACATACATAAACAGACACATTCGTGCAGTTTGGGATTTGGGTGTATGTATAACTACAACTGCTCTGCGGTTACAGAGATTAAGTGAAAAAATTTAATAGAATATATAGTTCTTTTCACAGATATCATTCATGACTTCTATTGTTGACATTGATTTTGTTCCTTTAACAATTCTGGATACAGCTAGGTAATATTTGTCTTTGTATTTCTGTCAGTAGACTAGAATTTTCTTTGGCCAGTTACAGAAGCATCGGTATTTGTTTATTGTTACTGCAATATAGGGCATATTCAAGGACGTAACTTCTACAAGTCGTCTTCATCTCTGTTCAGTCTACGGAACCAAAAGTGAGATTGATTCGCAGAGGAAAATGCACCCAGCTGTGGCTTTTTTTCCCTGTTGACCATCTATTTCTGTTAAATGTATCATTAAAAGTTCCGCGCCTTGCTGTTAGCTCAGCCTTGCCCGTATGACACTGATTTACATGCTTGTTTACAGTTTAAGAGGAAGAATAAAATGAACATACTGGCAAGCTTCTCGTTTTTATGGTGCCAGTCATCATGCTAGCATCATTTTCAGTTTGCTTACCTTTAGACAGTCTTCTTATCTGGTGCTAATAGTTTTAACGACTTAAAGTTTTAAAAGGGAGGGAGATTCCGCTCCCTCACCAAATCCTAATTTTGGGGAAGTGGAAACAAAAAGAAAGAGATGGAGAGAGAGAAAGCTGAAACATTTGGAGCTGAGCACACTGTCCCTGTTTGCTATGTAAAGTATGCCTCATTTCTTTGATCTTGAGTAATAATAATTCCGGGGAGTTATACTGTTTTCATATGCTTCAAAGCTGTGTCAAAGTTTTGCTGCTTAAGGGTACTTCTTTATTCTATTGGCTCTTGGGTACTGAGATGACAGGTCCTCTGTACTAGGTGCAGGCTTTTTCAAGTCATAGCCTTCAGCAAAACATCAAATTACCAAATACAGGGTAACATACTTCTACACAAATGCCTTTCCTGTAGATATATTATACCATATATATTAAATACTTTAGTGTTACACGGTACATTTTATGTGCAATAGAAAGTGATGGTTTGAGGTAGCCTTAGGGGTGCTTTTTTCCACAAGCAGAAAAAGCTAGTGTATACCGTATCAAGTATGGTTTTTACAGGACTTTCTGCCCGAAGGCCTTTGTAAATAAGTAATGATCAACAGATTGGCTGTGGGTTTTTGAAAAGCATGCCTATGTCAGTTTGCATGATGGGGGAAGATTTTCAAAGTGGAGCCTGCTTTCATTGCCTGCTGAAGAGGGACTGAGGGAGAGTAGTCGTCCTGAGCCTGAGCTGTCTGCTCAGTAGCACATCAGAATTGCTAAACACAGGTCGAGCAGCGAGTGGAGAACTTGCCAGCCTTCCAAACCCAGACATTGTTTTCTTCCTCCTCTCCCTTGCTGCCAAATCTATTCACCAGCCCCCTGTTGGCATCCTCAGCCTCTCCCCAGACCCAACCGTCTCTTTGTCTTACCCTTTATCTACACTGACTTAACTTTGGTTCAAGGTGCTAAATAAGAGAGAGTGGATTGAATCAGAAGAGAACTCTGTTAAGCTTTGTATGTAATGGCCAAATGCTTTTCTCCTTTTTTCTCTGATAAACAAAGGTGGGCTGTATTATCTGCTACTTTGTATCCTCGTAAATTACCTAAAGTGACAGGTACTTGCTTTCCTGCCCAGAAATCTTTAGTGTACGTCAGCTAAAAGTACACGAGGTAAATCAGCTACAGCGCTGTCATGTGCGTAGCTGATATTTATCTTTGCAATATTTTGCCTAAATTTACTTCAAAAGCTCCTTTTCAAAGCCAGCTTCACCCCCGTCCCTCCCACAGAAACAGCTGGCTGCTTCACAGACTTTTCATCAGCTATGGGCCTGGATCTAGAGGGGACCTGGAGGACAAGAAGTCTGGAGCATATAAAGGAGGAATATGTGAAAAGTTCATTTATAAATTGTAATCAAGGTTGTGAATTCAGAATCACCTTCTGAGCAGCCCACGGTCAAGATAATGTTGAAAATGTTGCACAGATTTTAGATTTCTACAGTGGCTGGGACAAATCACGGAAGACGGTATTATGCCATGAGATAAAATTTGATGACTTCTGCTATCACTGGAGTAGAACAGAGGACAAAAGCTATGTCGTAGGGATTCCCTGGGACTTCTGGACAAGAAGTCTGACAGGCGCTTATTTAGAGCCAGCCAGAAAGTGAGAGTTTTTGAGATTTGCTCACACATAAGTAGAAAGCTGTATTACCAAGTATGATCCAGATAGATAGGTTGAAGACATCCTTTCAGTGTCATCTTTTGGATGTTGTTGTCTCTAAATGCCAATAAATTGCTAACTGAGATAGATGGTAGGCATACAATTGTTCTTTGTGTACGTCGCAAATGGTCGAGCTTCACATTTAGAAAGTCACTGTTCTAAACTGAATCCTGCATCGTATTAAATTACATGAGCAGAATCACACTGATGGCGTGCTGGAAGGATCTACTAACTCAGAAACAAATCCTTCAAACTGGCAACTATAGGTACAAATGCAAATTAACTAGAAAAATCCTGAGCCACTCTGCATTGTCGTGGTTACTTTCTGTCTGTTTCACATCAACAGAAGTCTGTCCCATTAAACCCACAAGTACATGGGTATTATTTAAAAATAACTTAAACTCCAACAGGAGAAAATTGATACTTCTTCTGTGGATGTGTGAACGCAAGGACATGCTATTACAATAAAAAGAAAAGTAAAAATGGGAAGTGGAAGGAAGAGGAAAGCAAGCTGTGAGTAGCAGAGTAATCACGTAACAGGCCTCCTTCATGTGATGGAAAAGAAAAGTAGAACCATTTGATGCCTCTGGTGTCATGCAGTGATACCAAGTCACCTGTTCATCATCTCACAGTCACAGGTTTTGATGCATGTTATTGATGAACAGCCACGTTGAATAGGAGGAGGGTATGTCGCCCGAATATCAAATAGCAAAGCTAGGTTTATTTTAAAAAGTGTCATTTTGGATTTCAGAATGACCAGTAAAAATGTGAAAAGCCCTGGATATGAATCAAAAAAGCCGCTTAAAAGGATTGTTGCTGGGGCTCAAGTCCACACTTAATGCTTTGGTAGCTGCTACTGCATGAGTGGAATACACTGACTTGAAGGAAATGTCAGCCCAGCTGAGTCAAACTACCTCTTAATGCAAGAACAAATAGCATGTGACAGGGCCCAAGGGGCCTGAAGAGCAAACAAATAGTTTGTCCCTGTCCACTCTGAATGTAGTGGTGTAGTTGACATAGGCCTCTAGACAAGTAGCATACTCAGCAAAGGGTCATTATCATTAGTGTCCCTGATCACATAAGAATCAGAGGCATCAGAGGATGCTGGGTTTTCAGTGCGTTGCCAGGGAGAATTTCATAAGCCTGAGGATTTTTCTTGATCAAGGATCTAAAATAGTTCCCAACCAAACCATAAAACTTGCTCAGAGACTGTCAAGACCCAGCTAAGCGACATGGAAAAAAAGTGAGCTTATTTGCGTACATTTCCAGAAACCTAAGGACATTATTGATCTGAAGTTGAGTGGGAAACCTCTCGTCTGTTTTCCTGAAGTTGGACATAATGTTCTAAGTATATGAACAACGGCTGTGCACGTTTATCTCCTCTCCCACCCACCCAGCTACGTGCACTCAAACGTACACACACATTTCTGCTAGTGCCACTCAGGTTGAATTTGTGTTCCCCCTGCCATTGCGGTGCTGCCCTTCCATGAGCTGAAACTGTGAGCTTTCTCACAGGAACCCCCCAAAATGACAGGAGTTCTAGGAGGGAACATTTCTCAAGCGAAAACTGGTGAAATAAGTTCCATCTGGTAATTTTCCATGACTCCCCTAAACCAGGCATGAAGGTAAGGTTTGAAGAGGTGAAAGATCACGGATTAACCATAATAATGGTTTACATTTATGTCCCTCAGCTTTGAAGATTTTCGTCATGTACTCTAAAATGTATGCCCTTTGTTAAGGATTTACAAGGCTAACTTTATGCAGCACTAACATGCAGTGGTAGGAAAGCTGCGACACGGCAGGTGTTTAATAGCACATTTCGCTTCCTGTTTCTGTTTTACAAGTTCGCTACAACCAACATAAGCAACAGGGTGAGCTCAGTAATCACTATGTTATCTGAGACCTGTTTTTAACAAGGTTATAGAATGAAAAGGTTTGAATTATAAGGGGTAATATATGTTAGCCCTCTGACTGTTGCTACCATTGGTACTTGTGCTATAAACCATGGGAATAAGAACGGTATTAGATTTTTTGTTTGTTTGTTTGTTTTACAGGGTACTGTGAAATCTTGCACAAGTATTTTTGAGATGAGAGAGCAGTGTCAGGAAAGAAAAGGAGAATTTTCCAGCAGAAAATATGAACAGGCTTTTTTATAAAGTCCAGGGTAACAGAAGATCACTCAAATCAAGGCAAAGGAAAGAAAAAAAAAAACCTCTTCAGCTTTAAAATAAGTTTAATGTCTTCTTATAAACTTTGACTTGCGAAAGTGGTAGCTTTTATCATAAGGTATAAAGGCTACACACTTCATTTAAGTGGCAAAAAACACTTCTGTATTTTACGATATCACTTAACCGTGGGTTTATTTTGTTACAAATGAAAAACTTCTTTCGGGTACATTCTCCTACCCCTCAAAGATTGCTAGTTGTGAGGCTTGAGTAGATATAAATGGGAAATATTAAAACCAGAAGATACATTGGCGATGTGCCTCATCTCCCCCTCATTAAAGTACTCATATAAAAGTGTGAAAGTTAACTATTTTGTTAGTTTTCTATGTGAGAGGATTCATACTTCAGAAGCATATTCTGAGCATCTCCTGAGATATCAAGATACTTTAGTGGCATGATTCTTGCAGTAAACCGCTCTGTATTGGTGTCCTTAGTGGTCTTGATAAATTAACGTGAACTCTTCAGTAAGGCTTCTGAGGATAAAAAAAACTTCAGCGACATCTAGGCAGAGAGAGAGGGAAAGAAGGAGAATTGTTAGTATTCTTGGCACTGTAATCCAGCCCATAAACTTCACAGGGCACTAGCAATGGCTGTATTAGATATATTCTGATTTGTAGCTTTAGGGAAAAAAGTCAGTCAAATATCGGGAAAAAAGCGTGGGACTGTAACCCATATTGGGATAGCTTCTGAATATGACGATGAAAACATTTAACAGTAAACTGCAGGTTTTCTTTCTCTTGTTGCACTGGGCTTTCTTCTCTAAAGCCCCATGCATCTGGGCACTGAATCCTTACAAATTTCTTTGCTGATTAACCTGTGAAAGGAAAGATCAGTAAGAGAGTGTCATTAGTGTAACACACATAGGCAACAAATCCTCATTACAACTTAACGCCATCCGCACGGGCTGCAGAGGGTCACAGGGAATGGCTAATGGTAGCCGACAAATGTTGGGCGTATTAGTCACAAAACATTTGCTGAATTCCATCAGAATGTCGTGACAACCTTCACAGCTAGTCCCAGCGAGCTGCTGGAGTCAGTGGAGTTTGCCTGTGACAAGCCGTCACTCTATCTTGGTTGAGCTTTATAGCACCAGTCAAAGCAGTCAGAGAAGATTGAAGTGACAGAGGCCCACTGAGTAAATAGTGAAACATGCAGCACATCATGAAATATTCAGCCAGGGTGTAAAAGCTCTAAATGCTTTTTCAATTATTAGCACCTGCACTGACTGCGTACATCGAACACTAACAGCATGTTAATTGCCACAATTTGTTAGGGTAGTCGTAGGAGAAATTTCAAAGGCATTCTCTAGTGTGTCTTCAGTTCCTGTCTTACCTTCTGCAAATCATCTTCTTCCTCCTAAAATGAAGTATGTGTGTGCATACACTTGCGAACATGCTTCCGCATCCACATGCAAAGTTGGATAGGAAAATTTAAAATTCCTGGCCCACACGCAAGATGAGTTTCAAGACCCCGAACCTTGAGCAGGAGACTGCTCTACATCTTTCTGTGGGCAAAATTCAGATATATTACATCTACCTGAGAAAGACATAATCGCAGGCTTTAACAAACACAGGTTAAAGAGGGGTTCTGGTGTTCCCAGGGGTGTTTTGCTGTTGATTTTATATAAGGAGAATGTTATTGTACGGCAGAATAAAAAGTGGCCATGAAATTGTGCTCCCAGTGCTGAACCTATGGAGCAGTTCCACTGCAGATCAATGAGGGTAGGTTGCTCGAATGCTCAATTGCAGTTGAGTGATGGCAAGAGAGTTAAGACAAAGATGACAGAATCCAAGGATATGCTAAACAATAGTCATTGAACGAGGCAATCATTTGGCCCCCAATGGTCCTTTCAGTTCTGTCCATCCCCTCACAAGTTCCAGACTCAAAAACTCCAAGTAAATAAATTTGCAGTAGTTATAAACGTGTGCTAGGAAAGCGGTGCTCTTTAAAATGTAATGTTGACTACCTCGCAATAGGTTTGCTGGAAGTGGGATTTATGCTTTTGCTTTAGGCTGTTGTCTTCCAGGCAGGCTTTGTGGGGATGCTGCTGTAGCTTGGCGTTTAGCATCGGTTTCAAGTTTAATTGATCATGAGTGGCATTATATGCTCTTCGAAACCTTGGGAAGATGGTATTTTGCTCATCATTTGAAGTCATGCGTATGTAATATCTGCCATAAGAACCAGAGAAGCTATTTTTAAACTGGGGTTATGGATGAGAGAAATTTAACTTTTGCTCCTTTTCTCCCATGCAAGCTATACATTCACATAAATATATGTGTGTGTATATATATATATATGTATATATATATATGCGCCTGTCTTTTCCTAGCTGGAATTACCAAATGCTTTACTCATTGCAAGCCATAAAAACCAGTATCTCAATTAAAAACAACCACTATAGATTTTAATTGGGAGAAGATGTTTTTCTTCCTATAATTTGAACTTTTCAAGAATTTTTCAAGCAGTCCAGGACTTTACAGCCATGGAAAGCATGACAGCTGCAGCACTAATACAAGCATTTCCACAGTAAGCTGCCAATGTGACTCAAGCATGGCTTGACAGGGCCATCTTCAAGGCTGAGAGGGGCTCTAGAAACATTCAGTCCATAATTTGGCTGTAAGGACAACAACTGTAACGCTTTGTATAATATGAATTTTAATGGGAAGAGGGTGTCCACGCCCTTTAGGCAGTTTTGACAGCCTTGGCCTCTGCGTGTCTGTTTTAATTAATTTTTAGTATTTCCAAAACAGGTTTAGATGATCAGATTAATGAGACCGCATATGTCCGAAGTAGTAATACTATTTTATTACTGTATTACTTCATAAAGTGATGACTAAAAATTTAAAAAGTCCAAAGATCCATTCATTTTTGAAGTACATAAGCCAGCATATCTTCTAACATATGAGGACAAAGTTGGGCCTTAGTAGGAAACCGTTTTCAACCTCTATATATGTCTTCAGGGATTGCTTTACTGAGAATGAAAAATCGTTGATTAAGGAGAGATTAAAATAATAGCTTAGCTCAAAGGATTCAAATTTAATAAATATAGTTACATGTAAAAGCCCACAGGTTCTGAAACACAAAGCGTGGCTAGTCTTATCATGACTTCCTTCTCAGGCAATAATCCATTCTCCTAGAGCAAAAGCAGCACAATAGTATCTGGGTTTTTTAAAAAAAAAAACCAACAATTTGTTACATAAAACTTCAATAGGGAGTCATATCTGATGATTCACATTCTTCATCCCTTGCCTAGTACATTTCTGTTTAAATCTAAGATAACTAGAAAATATCGTATGGAGGTAGAATTCTGGTAAACCTTTGTCACAAGCTACTGTGACTGTTCCCTTTTATGATGCAAGGCCCCTTGCCCTAAGGGAACTATGCTAGGTTTTAAGCACTCACACGCTAAAAATTGCCTCAGATTTCAAGGCCGTTGACCATAATTTGATGTCAGATACCTGTTATCACCTCCTTTGTTATAAAATTCCTCTCAAATTGTATCATTTCTCTGACTGGGATTAGAGTATTGCTAAATACTCATTTGTGTGAAAGCTTCAGATGATCTGTTTAGTTTTAAATCTCAGAGCAGAGAAGAAACACTGATTAGAAAATTAGAATGTAGCATTTTTTACAAATTGATTTATTATAATTGCTCTGATGAAGGGAAAGGGGAGAGGAAAATTCCTTCCTATATGCACCTAATTTCTGAAAGAAAAAGGAGGCGATTTGATCAGTGAACTATGCTCATGTTTCAGTGCTGTACTATGAAAGCCTGGTGGAGAAATGTCTTGTGAAAGTTTGGGGGGGGGGGGGGGGGGAACAAA